>CAHIKZ030004617.1:1165000-1545000 GCA_903632075.3 Acanthosepion pharaonis | reverse complement strand
AAAAGCAGCATGAGAAGTCCTGGTTTTCACATGCATTCAAATTTTAGCCATTGGTGTCTGTAATACATATATAAGTAGTTTGACGAACAAGAAATTTCTAGAAATTAATGTAAACCTAACTACTTCCTTAACTTTTGTGACATACAGTAGCCATTAATAACTAAGTATAACTCAAGACTTCAATGTTAAAATAAAACAGTATTTAATTACAACCACAAATAAATACTTAAGAACAAAGAACTAAAATTCAACTAAAGATAATTAACCATTTCAGTGAATACCTTGTTAGTAGAGAGGCTCAGCTTAATGTCCAGTAAATCCTCAATCAAAACCCAAATCATCAACACACAATAATTCACAGTAATTTGACTGGATAGTTCCACACAATTGTGACTCAATAATCACTGCAGTCTGTATTCTGACACCGCTATTTATAAACCTGGCAGAAAATATATTCATAATTCAAGAGTGTCACACTCAAACTTTGATGTTAGTAGTTACTCATTTTCTTCCAATATAACACCTCCCCTTTTTGAGATGACATCTCTGGAGTTCATATCTCTTCAGTTTGGGTTCAATATTCCATTGCTGTTCTATATCTTATACTGTACCTCCTTGATTCACTAACTTCTGTTGGTGTGGGTACATCAAACATTTCATACAATATTTGCATAGGTACCTCTTTTTGTGGGTTTTCTAAATCAGTGAATCTCCGTTTTAACTAAGGTATCACTCACGTTCCTTTTTCCTTGTACTTCATTTTTCCAATCCGTTTTTTTTTATCACACTATCTTCCCAGAATTCTTTTCTGCATTGGTACATTCTAAAAAACATTTTATCACCAGATTTAAAATATTTATTTATATTATTTTGATTCCTTGATGTTCTTGCCTTCCATCCTAGTATTAATTTGTTAAATATGGACTTAATCTTCCTTGTGAACATCAATTCTGCCGATGACATTCCAAACAGTGTTTGGGTTTGGTGTTATTCTGAAAACATTCAAAAATTGCTGTAACATTACTTCATCCGATTCCTCCTCACTCCGACTTTTTTTAGTGCCTTTTAAAAGTATCAACAAACCATACAGCTTGTTCATTACTTCATGGGTGATAAGGGAGCAATGTAATGTGTTCTATTGCTAATGATTTACAGAAACCCTCAAATTCACTAGATGTGAATTGTGTGTCATTGTCTATAACAATAGTGTTGGTTTTGCCAAATCTTGCAAAAATCTTGTGCAAGAAAGTTATAGTGACCATGGCAGTTGGTTTTCTACATTTTAATATTTTTGGCCATTTAGTGTAACTATCTACTACAACTAGATAGTATACTCTGTTTAATGGTCCTGTGAAGTCCATGTGTATTCTGGACTATGGAATATCAGTTTTTGGCCAAGGTTGAAATTTAACAGGTGGTGACTTGGCTGCCAGTGTGCAACCTCTGCATGATTTTACTAAATTTTCAATATTTTGGTCCATTTTCGGCCAATACACATAACACCTCATCAACAACTTCATCCTTGAAATTTCTGAATATCCTACGTGGAATTCTTCTAGCATATGTTTTTGCAATGAGGTTGGTATCACAATTCTTTCAGCATACATAAGAATTCCTCATTGCCACAGTGGCCATTAATAATTAAGCATAACTCAAGACTTCAATGTTAAAATAAAATAGTATTTAATTACAACTACAAATAAATACTTAAGAACAATGAAGTAAAAGTCAACCAAAAATAAACATTTCAGTGAATACCTTGTTAGTAAGGCAGCTTGGCTTAACATCTGGTAAATCCTAAATCAAAACCCAAATCATCGATGCACAATAATTCACACTAATTTAACTGGATAGTTCCACTCAATAATCACTCAATCATAAACTGAAGTCAGTAGCCTGACACTGCTATTTATACCCCTGGCGGAAAACATATTCATAAGTCCAGAGTGTCATGCGCAAACCTTGGTGTTGGTAGTTATTTATTTTCTTCCGATATGACACTCACTAACAACATTCAAGATAATAGAGTCCACAAACCTTGTATCACAATTAATTGCAAACTTCATAAGCTTTTCCATGGCTATACAAAATCTGCTTCACTTGAGATACATACAGTTCTGAATTCAGAGTTGTCTTTCTTCTAAACTACTTGCCAACAATGGTTAGAAAAATTTAGTCTGCCTTGCAATTTAACCCATAGCTGGGAGAGAAGAAATGGATTCATACCTTTCCCAAGGGTATTTCTGTGAAATTGAACCTAATGAACTTGACAAATTCAAAACCAGCTTGCCATCTTGTTCCAATGTATGCTATATTACTTATTATATCTTGCTTGGCATCCATTCCCAGAAATGATAACATTTCATTTCCAGAAGTTTCAGAACTGCCATAATCTAGCTTCACTGCACCTTTTCTTTCATAGTAATTGTTCTGATGAACTTCTATGGTACCTAAACTCTCTGAATTTAAGTGTAGTACTAGATTGGTAGCAAGGTCTCATTATTTTATAGTTGAAATCGTTAGATGTAACCATAAGCTCTATGCTAAGATTTTCTTCTATCACACTTCTCACTATGCAATGTCAATCATCATTTTCTGTCTTCTTAATTCCTGTTCTTTATTGTTCTTGCTCCTTAATGTTTCTACTTTTCTTATATTCTAAGTGGCTTTATTGCCTTACTTAGAGTGAAATGATTAAAAAAAAATGTGTATGGGAGTGAGTTCAAGTGATCAAGGGATTACAAAAATCCAAACCCACCCATTTAACATCCTCCTCTAGATCCAGTAGCAACGTGAAATCTAGGATGGCTGGTAGAGCATCAGTTGGACAAACCAAGCTTTAATACAAGTGATACCTGTTTTGTGCTTCATGGCATAAGTAATAGGCCTTACCTGGTCCTGTTGGCCCATGATAAGTCATCAGGGTGTTCTGAATTCAGAAAAGTCATTCACCTAAACTGGTTGTAGCAGAACAATAAAATCCCAAAAGTCAAAATGCCAAAAGTTGCAGGCCTCAAAAGACTTAACTACCACTGTTATGATAGTAATGTCTGATAAGAATACAAAACTAAATTTAAGATACATATCAGTCAATACCAGTAAGTATTTAAGATACATACTAATTTCTTTACTTTTGGACTGCCAAGTTAATGTGGAAATTATGTAGGTTTTGGAAATTACTGTATATACTGATGGATAGGTTGCACTTTTTTTACCAAAAATTTCACAAAATATTAGAGGTGCAGCCTATCCACTTGACATAAATGTAAAACAACACTAACCTGTCATCATGATTTCTGAGAAATCAGAAATGATATCCATAAACACTAAAGCTGTGTTTTTTCTCCATATAGAAACAGTTTATTTATCATATATACTAACTCACTGCTTTAAACTGACCTCATGCTGCTAGATTCACATATATATATTCACAATAAATAAATAAAATTATAAAACATTCATTGATCCATCAGTCACTGTTTGGTCAGGGCCTTTGCACTAGATGGATATAGAAACCCTGAACAAGTATACATAAGTTAAGGAACCATGTGTAGGTGTTTATTGACAAAGAAAAAATAGTCCTACAATTCATTCTGCAAAATATATATATATATATTGTCAAAAATACATTGGAAAATATGACAAAGAAATGAGATATATTCTTTATGAGATAATTTTCTTTAATGGTTGTTTCATATAACATTAAAAAGGTATTCTTAAGTATTATTTACAAATAATAAAGTGTATGAATCTAGTAGCCAAAATGTTTGCACTATTTTGCATATATTTGATATAGTTGGTAGCCAAATTTATAGTTTATAATTTTAATTGTTGCAAACCCTAATCATGAGTAAAAGAAAGAATTAGGAAGCAGGTTTTAAATTAAAAGTACCAAATTATGCAGAAGAACCTAATATGTGGTAAATATAAAAATACCAGTACAACAGTTACTTCCTTTGGTTTATGCGATGATTGACAAAATGTATTTTAACTGCAAAAGTGTATTAATAATTGTTAGTTTTGAAATAAAGGTAGAAATAAAAGGTAGATATCTGATAATTCTTATGTTTAAAAAAAAAAAGGGTGTGTAACTCTCTGGATTTTATCTGCAAGTCAACAGTAAATCATCAATTATTAAGCCATAAAGTAGGGGGGGCAACCTATCCTGAGTATATATGGTAGTAGGAAAAAAAAAAAAGAAAAGATGATTGAATATTCAAAGCCATCCTAGACATCTCCAGATCCAGAAGAGAAAGTTAAGTGGGTGAGTTTGGATGAATTTATAGTGGGGAAAATCATTGTACTGAAGTAATCCAACTCTTGAAGCCTGGTGTGTTTTCATCTGTTGACACAAGGAACCATTACAAGCAGATATTTCCAGGCTGCAGTAGATGACCAGGACTTCTATGTGTCATGTCCATACTCTAATACACTCAATAGCACTTGAGAATACCATCTTCATAGCCATTGGATCTGTAGGATATTTCATCAACACATTCTGCCGGCAATTATTCTTCACATGCTATAGGACTGACAAATCCAAAATTATCAATGATTTGGGCCTATCGACTACTCTTGCCTGGTTTGCCCACTAGTTGAAGTGGTTTACTGAAGTGTTGCCTGCAAACATTATTTGTAGCCCAAAAGCAACTCAAGGTGGAAGGTTACTGAATGAGGTTGAGGAAATAAGTGCAGATTATGAGGATATGTAGGACAGACAACAGTGGACCATAGAAATTAAGAGGTTAAGATTATAGCAGTTGGGGAAGCATGCTCTTGGATGCCCGTTTCACAAAGTTATGGATCTTGGGAAGAAGCTGCCTGAGTAGAACTTCCATCTTATCAATGGAATATGAAGGAAATGAGGATGATTCAACAATGTGTGTGTGACATGGCAGGTCCTAGCCTTAAAGGTCTGAACTGATCTTCTCACAATGATGTGAGAAACACTTTTTTTCTATGAAAGAGAAAGAGATTTGTCACCTCCAATGATCAGATTTAGTTTTATAAAAAATGGCTGCATAATAATGCATTCTAAAGAGCAATAGTAAACATCTATTCCAGTTTATGCAAGCATCTCCAAAAACCAAGAAGTTCAGAGCTTCAGTTCTGACAAACAGCTCAACAGGGGTGGGGAGACTGGCTTCTGATTATCAAAATCCAACTATTATCATTTCAACATTACCAAATCAGACTACAAGTTTTCTCTAGGCACAATGAACAGCACCTCTTTCAATGGGGCTCCTGACTCTGAAGATCTATTGGGACTCAAGTTTTCTCCAGACCTCAAGTGGAACTCATACAAAAGATGCTGGGAAATTAACACATACTAGCACTCTAGAAAATACCAAATTCCTTCTACTATTCTTTATCTGTACAAGAGCCAGATGAACAATGGAATATTGCTACCATATCTGGGCTCATATGACAAGTATTTCTTTTATAAATTCACATGAGGCTAAATTTTGTCTGTATCTCCACCTTGCATCAGTAGAAAAAAAAACAAAAAAAAAAAAAAAAGACAGGTTAGCCATTACCACTAAAATATGAAAAATATACTCTTAGTTTTTTATATATCTTCCTAACAAAGGGTGTTTACAACATAAGTGGTTTGATTTGTTTTACGGCCTGTCAAGCTCAATGGATTATTTAATAACAAAATTTTTTATTGCTGGCAATATTTTATTTTTCCAAAAATATATTGCTGGTAATATTTTTTTTCAAAAATGTAATGCTGTTAATAATGTATTTCTGGTAATAATTTTTTTACAAAAAGTATTTCTGGTATTAAACCTATTTTTACACTTTCATAGTGTTTTGACCCCAGTTTAGGGGTTAACTATTTACCTATAGCTGGGACCCTAACAGGTGCTACCACCCTGGATCAGGGTGGACCTGGGAACACCAGCAATTAAGAGGTAGTTCCACGCTCATCAAAACCTCTTGATCAGAGGCCTTATTGTTAAACGTGGTTTATAATCTTACCCAGGATGGCGACATAAGCGGTAATATTTAATTCATTTAACAATTATTTAAAGCATATTTTAATAAATATCTCATATGTGTTATTTTTAATTCAAATTTTAAAATTGCCATGTATAAGCAATTTTTCTGTCAATTTCATTATGTTTGTATAGAAAGAATTTATAACTGCTTTGTCAAAACACAGTCATAAGTTAAAACATCTACAGTGTTCATAATAATAAACACTGATGTCATCTGATATTTCACATTGCTACAATTTAGTCAAACAAAGCTGAAGAAATGTTTATGGAATTGGCTAAGTTAGAATAATCTATTTAATTACATTTTCTTAAAACTGTACCAAATTATCTAAACAATTTAAAAAACAGTAAGATTGCTGAATTAATTTTCATTAATGTAAATACTGGAAAATTATTCTAATGTTTCTCTCCTACTCAGCTCTATCTAGCGATATCCAGAGTATGAAATTCAAAACACAGAGAACTCTTGAAAAATAGAGGTCTTGCATAAAATGTTGTTTATATAGTAATTTTACTTAAAGAGAACTTCTATGGCAATTTAACTTTTCTGTTTGTAGAACAAGTATTCAGCAAGTTATTTTAAAACAGATTATTTTTAACAATTTTGTTCTTTTGTGTCTTTAAATAACAAAATTAATTTAATTATAAAAGATTCTTCCTCAGAACTAATCATATTTTTAATTCCAAACTAAGGCATGATATTGCTTTAGAATTGAGATTGACAATCCTTGTAGACTCCACTAGGCTGACAAATGCACAGTATAGAGAAATAATTGTAGTTTTAAAAAAATTATAGTCAAATATAGACATTTTCACTTTGCTTATAACCATTGCATTGACTGTTTATCAACCTTTTGCAAGTTATTTAAAGCCAGAAAATATTTTTAGATTGTAAGAATTTTACAATTAATATTTACTGATAGAAGTTCTACTAAATTAACTCAAAGCTGGGAGAAAAGATATATTCATACTTTAAAATTTTATGGAAATAATGTGTCCAGCTAATGTACAAAAATGGTCATGTATAAGTTTTAGACCAATTTACATGAGTCAAGTAAATAGAAATGTTTCAATCATTAAAGAATTTGTGTATTCCAGAGAACAAATACCAGATTGTTAGCATATCATGTAACTTTATTTAGCTTGAGTAATGGTTTTAACCTGCTACAGAATAGATGTGTACAAATCCTTTATTAATTTCAATGGTATAGGATTTCATTCTGTCTGGGGGGGCTCTTGATTTATTCTTGAACATGACGGATTCTTTAGAAGAAATTTTCTTTAATTCTGACAACATTTGCTTGATAATATTTATATCCTGGCTTTGTACTGGCCCATCTTTTAATATGGTTAAATTTTTGGCAGCCAGATATTGTATATTTGCCCGTGCTGTAAAACATTCATACTCTTCCCTGGTCTTTTGAATAGGAGTAGAGGTTTATCACTTTTTTTCCTGTTTAGGATTGGGTTTTCAGTTCCTTCAGCTCTGCACTTCTGACATCACCTGAAATTTTATTCAGTGATTATTAATTTCTTTCCTTTCCCAATAGGAGAAGTTAGGTTTGCTCATTGTCCAGTTCATCCTTTTTTTCCTGTTTAGAATTGAGTTTTCAGTTCCTTCAGCTCTGCACTTCTGACATCACCTGAAATTTTATTCAGTGATTATTAATTTCTTTCCTTTCCCAATAGGAGAAGTTAGGTTTGCTCATTGTCCAGTTCATCCTTTTTTTCCTGTTTAGAATTGAGTTTTCAATCCTTTCTAAAGTCTACTTCAACTCTGCTCTTAATGTCTCTGTCTGAACTCTGAAATTTTATTCACTAATTAAATCTCAACCTCTTCAAGTCTAAAATTAGCTTTCCCATTATCTTTCTCTTTATTACAATGACAGTAATAACAACCTTGAGTGGCTCTTGCACCTTGTGTTGAATGAACATTAGTAAAAAAAAAAAAAAAAAACGAATGTCATGCTGAAAAATGATGTTGTCAATCAAAGTAGGAATCAAGTGTTTCTTCAGCAAAGTCAATAGATTTAATAGTATATAAGTTCCCATCCAATTTTACCAACTTTCTAGAACCATCATTTTTTTCTATCCTCAAAGTCTTATACTTTACCGTCTTTGTTGCATAATGGGAATCATTTCTTTTCTCCTTTCAGTCTTCTTAAAAATTCTCTCTTGTTAGAATGCAATTCAATTTTTGTTTTATCACAAGATAAAATTTTACTTCAATTAAATGAGCCCCACATTTCATGAAGCTTTGGTCACTCTAATCTGGCCTTCAATTTTTTTTGTTGTTCAACAATGGTTATTCTGCAGCTATACTCCCTTCAATGCATTTTCTCAAAGAATGTGTTTAACAGTCTCTATTAATACCAAATTTGATAGATAACTGATGGATGAATGTAACCAAATAGCCATCTCTTGGCTGATTTTGATGTTCTAATAAGTTTATAGAATTTCCTTTGTTGTAGCTTTCGAGCTAATGAGATCTTGATCGATCCAGTACATCTCCAGTCTCTTGAAATTGATAGAATTTGAAAAATTGCACATCTTGATATTCAAAATTTTGTAGCTATTTTTATCAAGCTGATATTCGCTGACATTTCCACAATTTTTATTCTGGCATTTGTGATTTAACCACAATCTCATTTAATTAAAGAACTAATAATTTGTTAATGCAAATTATGTTGATTTTTTCTAACTTATGCAAATTGGTCTAAGACTTATAAATTGCCATTTGTGTTGGTTAGCAAACATTCTCTTTGAATTTTTAAGCACTGCAACAGACTATAAAGTATAGCTATGTAAATGACACTTGTAGAGTCAACGTATCATCTGTGAACAAAGAGGTACAAGACATTAACTTACAAAAGGATAATTTATTAAATATTTGTTATAGTTTAAGGTGGACTTTGACTTTTGCATAGTACTCTGTATATGCATATAGTACACACACAAATTATTTGTTGACTTCCTAAACATAGCTTAGATGTGGCAGAAGGCCAAAAGTATGGACACAAACACAATTAGATGTATACACAAACATATGCACATGTTTCAATTCTTTATTGCATTTCTCCTATTTACATTTAAGATGTTGTACATCAGGATCAAAAACCTGAATAAACTATCTGATGGTCAGGTTTTTATCTGTTCAAGTAATTTCAACCATCTCAGTCAAAAAAAAAGATTTTGTTGACTATATCTACTTTGTAACAATGTGCAACAATTAAAGTGAGTTAGCCCATATCAGAAAGGCATGTATCAAATATTTATATACACTTCAAGATACAGTCTCCTGTGAATATTTTACTTACTGTAAGTGGTTTCTAATGTATGAAATTATATCAATTTATTTTAATATTATTTCTTATTTTATATACTTTATTTATATATATATATATATATATATAAAAAATCAACCTTCTGTTTAATAACCACAAAAAAACATCAGCTGTATCAATTTCACTCTAGTTGCCCATTTCAAGTGGCCAGACCATAATAACATCAGATGCAGCTTTTAGTATCTTCATTTAGCTGCCAACAAAATCCCCAAAATATGAATTAAAATTCATCTTTAAAATAAATTTATACATTCTATGCTTAAGTAGAAATTTAGGCATACTCTGTGAATATAATTTCTACAAAAGCAGCTACGAAGCACCCACAATCCTTATGATAGCAGACAACTAACTGAAGATTTAATTAGTAATGTAAATCACTAAAAGAAATGAGGCATGGATGCTATCACCCAAGGATTCAGACAAATTAATGAAAAGGAAAATCCCACACCCACCACAGAAATTAAGTCTCTAGCATGCAGTGAAGGAAGGGTTGATAAATTGTATAAAAGATAATAGACCACTATGTGAATTCCTTAAATGGGTTAATTTATCATTGCTTTTCCATAATGTGCACTCTGGTCAAATAGCCTAGAGCATGTCATATCAGTGGTTTCTCTTAAAGGTTCAAACCTTCCTGCTGGAGAGCACATTTTCTTTAAGTTTTCTTGAGTGCACAGGCCAATAGATGTAATACACACTTTTTTAAAAATAACAAAAAAAAAAAAAACCCAAAAAACAGGGTGTCTATTCAAACATGGGTATCCACTAAAAATAACATTTGAAGTAATATCAATGTCAGACTAAAAATAAATCCATTAATTCTTTTGAAATTCCTTATTCCTTAGTTTACATTTCAGATACAAAATCAAGCCGATATGGACTTTTGAGAAAATCTGAATGAGGTGATATACATTCTTTAAACAGGTAAATAGAACCTTCATGGGTTGTGGCCAAGGAGTCAGATAAGATCAGATGGAGGTTTCTCCTAGAAAGTGGGACTCAAGTTCACACCCCCAATTAGTTTTTTTTACAAAGTGCAGAATGATCGATATAATAAACACTTTTTTTAAAAAATGAGAGACACATTCAAACACTGGTATCTATTAGAAATATCATTTGAAGATTTTTATATTATATAGTGCACAGTGAGTGCTGGTGGTAATACAATGGTATGTAATAAAAAAAATAACAGAGCTAAAATTTATACTATTAATAAATATATGCATATATAAATAAAAAGAACAGCAAGATATATAAATAAAAAGAACAGTAAGATATATAATCCGCTGTTCTTATTGATATTTTTTCATTTTTACAAAACAGTGCTCAATGTAAATTTACAGAGCATAAATATTATAAATTAACTGTTTTTAAATATGGTTTCTTCGCTACACAATAATAACCAGGTTTCAAAAACTGAAGCTAAAAACTTCAAATTTAATTATATAATTAAATTTGAAGTTTTTAGCTTCAGTTTTTGAAACATTGGGGATTACTGTGTAGCAAAGAAACCAGATTTTAAATCAGTTATTTTATAATACTATTAATAAATATTTGTTTACCACCATTTGGTGCAACAGAATTTCATACACTTGGCAATCCTCAAGCATAAATTCGAAACCTGCTGTTTTAATATTTCAATATTTATAACCTACTGTTAAGATAGTAGAGCAGTCCATTTATGAGAAAAAATAAATTGGTAAATTTGTTTTCGTATTTATTATTTTTACCAATTTATTTTTTCTCATGAGTAAATGGACTGCTCCACTATCTTAACAATAGGTTATAAATATTGAAATATTACAACAGCCAGTTTTCAATTTATGCCTGACAATTGCCAAGTGTATGAAACGCAAAGTCACACCAAATGGTAAAAAATGGATATATACATACATATAAAAATATAAATGTAGCCATCTCTTCTACTCTAATAGCTTCATGTCTTGCACCTCTCGCCTGTGGAACTCCCTTCCCTTTTCCTGTGAGCTATAATCTCCAGCTATTCAAGTGTAATGTCAATCGACATCTCCAGTTGCCTTGATCTATCCACTACCCTCATCCTTTCTTCTATCACTCCTATCTGATCTTGCTCTAAATTTTCTATAACCCCTTGCATCCTAGTGGCTTCCCGCCTTGCTTAGGGTGAAATTCTTAAGAAAAAAAAAATAATTATATATATATATATATATATATATATATATATATATATATATATTTTAGAGAGATTTGGTTTGGTTTATGGCATATAAACCTGAATGGGTTATTTAAGGCCAACAAAATTTTTGTTTCTTGTAATGTTTTTTTTTCCTTCATAAATCTATTTTTGGTAATATTTTTTTCCTTCAAAAATGTATTGCTGGCAATAATTTTTTTTAAAAAGTATTTCTGGTATTAGAATCTATTTTTACAATTTCATAGTGTTTTTACCCAAGTTTGGGGGTTAACTATTTGCCCATAGCTGGGACCCTAACAGGTACTACCACCCCAGGTCAGGGTGGACATGGGAACACCAGCAATTAAGTGGTGTCTCCATGCTCCTCAAAACCAGCTGATCAGAGACCTTGCTGTTGGACATAGTCAGGATGTGGATCTAGTTTATCGTCATACCCAGGACACAGATTGATAGATAGATAGATTGATAACCTATAGTTCAGGGAATTCAACTAACCATGAAATTAAAAATTATTTCTCACAATCCCACTTTCTATGATTTAACTTCAAAAAATTATTTACACGCTGACTCACAAAGGGTAACAGTAATAATCTGTACTACCTTCAAGCCTCACCACCACACACAAACAAACACCTTCAAATTCCTCTAATCTTTTGGTGGTACCTCATATATGAACACAATCTCCTAACAGGAAATGAAGCCTTTCTCATATGCAAATAAAGTAGAAATACAGGCATACAAATGGTCTTGCAATAATTCAGTCATGTAATTTCTCTAAAACATGCTGAGGATATTTTTGTTATGTATAACATATATATGGACAGAAAAAAAATCAGGGGTCAAATTCCAGGAAAGAACAAAAAATTCCCTAAAGCAGATTATTTCTTTCAATATCTGTAAAAATCAATAAAAAAAAAAAAAGCACCATAAAAAAGGTTATAATTTAGAAGATGAAGGGAAAGTATTTTTCAATAAAATATAAATGGAAAATATGTACAATAATAATAATAATAAACATATTTCAATATTTACAAATGGGAATCAACCGCAACACATGACCAAACACTGTGACAATCAAAATGTGTTCTGTGCAGAGAAAATATCGAACAAAGAACACCCCTGACTGATCAGAAAGAATAACCCTGATCTGGGAGCACTTTGCTAATAATGCCAACCAACAGGAACTGAGCATCTTTCCTTAAAAAAAAATCTAGTAAGTACAGAGTCAAAAATTACGAATCTGACTCCACAGAATGTATTCATGAGTTCTTCAAAGTTTTTCACAAACACAGAATGGGATTTGCAAACAAACCTTTAATTTCATTTCTTCAATTAATCTTTAAAAAGGTAGGGTTATATCAAATGTTTTAACTTTATTAATTTTTTATTTCATTACACTTTTATAAGCAACCTCACTGGGATATTTTATTGAAAATGTCTTTTCTCTGTTGATCATTACAAACTTGCAATCAAAAAGTCTTTTCAAACACAATTTAAACTGAATGATTCATTGATTGAAAGTAATGGCCAGAGAAATTAAAAATTAAATTATTGACTTTATATTAATTTATTTTTATTGGTCACAATTCCTATGAGGTATGGACTGAACATGTGAGCAATGACAAAGTTTTAGAGAAAATGGAAACAAAGAACACTTATACTTAACATCAGAAGGAGAGAGCTGAAATTTTTAGGGCACATAATGAGGAAAGAAGGCTTGCAGAATTTGACAGCATATACTGAAGGCAAGAGGGATAGAGAAAAATTGTACATAATCTAACTAACAAGGTTGTGTAAATGGATGGCAAAACAGGGTTTAGGAGAGATAGCAAAAAGACAAAATTTACTTTCTTTTTCTTGCAATAATGCTCACCATGTACAAGACCAAGAGCCACTCAATGTAGAGGGTTACAGAGTAAGAGGTAAAAGGCACAATTTATGGGAATATATGGGAAGATAACCATTTTCATTTAGTCTATGAGGAAATATAAGTAGATCTTCAAATCAAAGCTGAAATTTGCTCTATATATTCTATTTAAATGAGAAAAACTTTTTCTTTTTTTTTTTTTTTTGCAGTGAGGTACTCTGTACAAGATCCAGGGTCCACTCAAGGTAGAGGGTTACAGAGTAAGAGTAAAAGTTTATGCAGAGAGATGGGGAAGATAATGATTAATACTAGACTTGAACAGGTTAAGCATGTAGTAATTAGGAAAACATCCTCTTGGGAGTCAGTTCCACAGGGCACTGTCTCACAGGAAGAAGCTGCTCAAATGGAACTTACATCCTACCAATGGAATACAGAAGAATAAGGGTGGTTCACTACAATGTAAGTGGTATGGTGGGTCCTAGGAGTGAAGGTTAAAACTGGCAGGACCAAGGAATGCAGTTCATCCATGTACTTTCCATGGAAGTAGCGATAGAATAGTAAGAGGCTTGCCACATCCTGTCTGTGAGTGAGGGGTTGCAGGGTGGAAAACAATTTGGCCCCCACAAGGATGCAGAGATGCTTTTGGGCACTATTGAGACTAGAAAGTGAAGACTGGCCAGCTCCTGCCTAAATATGACTGTGGTACTCCATTTTAGGTCTGATCTGGCTCTTGTAAAGATAGAGAATAGCATGAGGATTCAGGTACTCACTGAAGTGGTACAGGGAACATCCATTCTTTCATACATCTTTAGTGATGGATCTTATGTAAGAGTCCAACTTGATGTCTGGGGTGAGTTTAGGACCACACACACATATAAAATATAGTTTTAAGGTATGCTATATTTATAAGTTAATATGCTCAATATCAGAGATAGAGTAAAAGTGAACATTGAGGTCAACACTAGTGATAACAGTGTTTCATGCTTAAATGCAATTATCAGGCCATGTGAATTGTCCACTTTTACATTTACACATTTTTTTATTATAATAAGCTTCATTTCAAGATGATATTATCAACATATAAAATATATAACTTTATATTTGGTTGGAACCAAATCTTTTTAGAATTTCTCAATAGCTGGAGAGTCACTGTTAACCATTCCAAAACAGATGATTTCATTTAATACATGACTGAAATTTCTAACATAATATACACATTCTGTATTCTTAACATATTTTTTTTTTATAATTCATTTATGGATTGTCTATTTTAAATTTTTACACTAAATGTCTGCAGGCTAAAATCTCATTGTGATGTGGCCATAAGAAAAAGTGAAAAATGGAGAAAAATGAAATGCATCATAGTCATTGGATACTCTTATTTTTCAAAAATAAAAAAAGTTAGAAAACAAAGATGCAATGTGATATAGTACAACAGAGTACTGTTTCTAAGAGGTTAGCTTGGTTCAGAATTGGAAATTTTGACCTGGCAGACCAAGATCATTCTGACAAGTCTATAGTTATTGATAATGACCAAATCCAAATGTTGATTAAAAATAAGCCAAGTGACAAGATAGGATATTGCAAAGATACTCCATGTATCTTGTGTGTGTGTGTCACAATTTAAAAGAAATTCAAATTCATAAGCAATTCTCTTTTCAAATGTAACAAAAACAACTTATTTTTTAAAAGATCAATAACAGGCAATGAAAAATGGATAGTTTACAACAAGGCAAAGCAAAATAGGTATTAGCAAAAATGACATGAGCCACCGTTAACCATTCCAAAAGTCATTCTGTACCTGGAGAAAGTGATGTTGTATAACTAGTGGGAATGAAAGAGTACTGGATAGTATGAGCTCCTTTCACAAAAACAGACATTGAAGTCAGTTAAGTAGTAGCTTTTCCCAAGACAGCAATTAATGAAAAGCATTTCAATTTAGCTAAAGAGAAGGATCCTAGCTTCCATCAGGACAAGACCAGATCTCACATCTCTTTGCAGATCTGGCAGAAATCTGTACAACTTTGCTAGAATGCCTTATTACACCCTCTATACATGACAGAAATGAGGAATATTAACATATATCAGTCACATGCCATGATGTGTAACCATTTTTCTTTTTTAAATGCACTAAAGAATACAAGGTTGAGACAAATGGTTGCTTTTGTTGAATTCAATTAGTTTCAATAATCTTTAATCTTTTTTTGTTATTGGATTTCTGGAATATTTTAGCATTGGAAAAAGCTAGTAATGTAGGTCAGTGGAAATACAAATTCATTTCACTCCTGAACAATTATATGCATCAAGTGATCAGTTCAATGTGTTGTAATGTTTAGCAAGCTTGTCTTGCTAGATATATTACAACTGAGAAATGGGTGCCCATACTTTCAGCCTTGTGCTGCATTTAAGCTACACTTAGAAAATTACCATAAGAATTATATGCATTATAAGTGGGCTGCTTTAGGAACTGCCAATTTTTCTGCCACAGTTCAATAGTAACTTTTCTTTGGGCAGCTGTGAGCGAGTTGCGAAAACATTATGGCTTTTTCAGACCTTACCTTACTGCTTTTTCAAGACTTCCTATTTGCCTTTTTATACAGACACAGAAAAAAAAACATACAAAGTAGTAAAGGAAAGCAAAAAGAAAATACTAATCATCAACTATAAAGAAATAGAATTATGGTCATTGGCACGTGGGACAGCCCAAGATGCAAACTATGAATAGGAAACATTAAAATCCAGCAAGTATGGAAATTGTACACTCTGGTTAGTGTTTTAACGCACAACTATAAATGTAACAATGAAATCTGAACGAGACTGGAATAGTAAAAGATGTCCTTCAAAAGCAAAACAAAGCTTTAAGAAACATAAAAATTTCATGAGAAACTAAGAAAAGAATGCTGAACTGCTGTGTAATACTAATCTTCAATGAAGTGAGCCTAAGAGAACTAGACATCTGACTGGCATTTATGATCAGGCAATACAATCTAGACAACATAAAATATGCAGATGATATTGTGTTGATGGCAGATACAAAAAAAACTGCAGGAATTTCTAGACAAAGCAGTGAAGGAAAGCAGGAAGAAAGGACTAACCATCAATTGTAAGAAGACAGAATGTATGGTCATTAGCAAAAGTGTCAGAATGAAGCAAGTACAGCAATCTACCTTGAAAATGTTTAACTGATGACAGGAAAATGTGGCACAGAATCTACATTGTATAGCAAGAGATCCCTGCCAAAAGTTTAAAAAAAAAAAAAACTCTTAAAAAACTGGCCAGTTTCATTAAAAATAAAGAAAAATGTGTTAAGCTGCAATGTAATATCAACCCTTGTATATGGCAGTGAATGATAGACAGTTTACTCATAAATGAAGAGGAGGCTTGATGCAACACAGATGCATGTAATTCTGTAGAAAGATCCTGAGAATACAGGGATAAAACAAGTTTCCAATGAGGCAGTTTTAATGAAAATGGAAATTAAAAGTACTTATAATCAAAAAGAGAAAGTTGAACTTTCTACAGCACACATTACGAGTAAATAAGGCTTGGAGAATTTGATACTCAAAAGTAATTGATAGCAAGGAGGTAGAGAGAAATAGCAAGTAACTTACCAAACAAGGTTGTATAAAAAGATGGCAGAACAGGGAGGGATAGTAAGAAAATAAATATATCTTAGAAGATAGGAAGTTGTGGAGAGAAATGAAGCAACAGAATACATAAAAAGAAAAAGGTTAACATTTATTTAGACGCTGCACACCACTAGAATATGTACCAAGCTTAAATTACTTATACTGGGATATTCGAGGTAACTTCTTTTTAATCATTTCACCCCTAGCAAGTGGTTACTGAATGTCGTAAAATAAGAGAAAAACAAAACAGTATTTAGGAGATAGAAAATTAAAAAAAAAAAACAAGAATTAAGACAGAAGATAATGACTGATATTGCATTTAAATTTTTGAAGGTCAAAGTTGACTATACACACAGCTACATATATAGCAATTTGCAACAAGTATCAGACATGAAATTTCAAACCAATAATTTTTCAAAGAAATTACAAGATCAATAACATTTTCTGGAATACAAATCTTTAACACTTCTAGACAATCATCTGTCAGTAATTTTTCTGCAAAAAAAATAATCATTTAAAACAAAATGAACCACTGCTTGTATCTATATATAAAAGTGGACATTGAGGTCAATACCCAGCAGCAATAGTCTGTTTCATGCTTACCTCAATGACCACTTTTCTATTTACATACATTTTATCCTTGATATTGAGCCCTTTAACTAAATATAGCATACCTTAAAACTATATTTTTATTATATATATATATATATATATATATATATATATATATATATATAAAAAAGCATATAACTAGGTCAAAATAAGTCTACAATTTGGAAATTTATTTGTATTCATGCTGATAGCATAGGGCAGAAAGTATAATCTTCAAACAAAGCTCACTATATAACAGCTGTATTCAAATAAAATATACATTAAAGATTCCATCATTGATTTAAAGAGAAACTCATATTCTTCTATGTGCCATGTCCATTTGGTGATTATAGTTCTCCATTATTTCCTGTCCTTTGTAACTCTTCATAAACTTTCTCTTTTTGGTATCTCTCCTAAATCCTATTCTGCCATCCATCTAACCAAACAAAAATTAACAGTTATTTCCCCACACCATTTCTTAATCTCTAACATTCTATATTGAGTTGCTCTTAGGCCTTTTACAGGATGAACATTGTTCTTAAAAAAAAAAAAAAAAAAATTTTTTTTTCTTTTTTATTCTCTCACCAAAACCCTGTTCTGCCATCCATTTACACAAACTCACCAGGTAGGTTATGAACCACTTTCCTTTGTCCCTCTTGCCTCCAATAGAGTCAAATTCTCCAAACCCTCTTTCCTTATGATGTACCCTAAAAATTTCAACTCTTTCTTTCTAATGTTAAGCGTAAATGTCCTTTGTCTCAATTTTCTGTAAAACTTTGTCATTGCTCAAATGTTCAAGTCCATACCTCATAGGAATTGTAACTCAATAAAATCAAATTAATATAAATTTAATAATTTAATCTTATTTCTATGGCCGTTACTCTTAACAAAAAAAATCATGCAATTTAATTTGTATTTGAAAAGACTTTTTGGCTACATGTTTGTAATGATCAACAGAGAAAAAACATTTTCAATAAAATATCCTGGCGAGTGTGTTCATAAATGTTTAATGAAATAGAAATAAAGTCAAAACCATTTGTTGTAAAGACTTACATTCACAAATAAGCTTAAAAAAATGATTCTATCACAAATTTTGATTAGGCACAAAAATTCAGATTAGACCAAGAATGAAGAATTGCCCAATCCTCACTGTCCAGCTTCAACAGAGTTCAAAATCACTTGCACAGCCTTGTGAGTGATGAATTATTCTCTACCCTGCAACTCTTATATCACAAACAAAATGTTACCAGCCTTTAACTGCTATATCACTATCACAAGCCATCCTCATTCTCTTGATGTTCCTTTGATAAAAAGCAAGTTCAACTCAGACAGCTTTTTCCCCAAAAACTTTTACTTTGTTGAACAAATCCCTAAGAGAATTCTTTTCTGATAAATACAATCTTAGGCAACCAATTTCTATCCTACTAATAATAATATTTTATTTTTTCTTGCTTCTTTACAGCAATCACACTTAGTAATCCTCTACCATGATTGACCATAACAAAATAAATATCATTTTTTTTCCGTTTTCTCCTCTGGTTTGATAAATATACAGAAATATTATTTTTACTTCTATTTATAAATTTAAAATAAGACAATGTTAGAAAAAAAACAAAACAAAAGGCCAGTCTTATTCATTCTCTGAAAGGAAAACACTTCTCAATATGCATCACAATATTCAAAATAAATTCAAAAGGTTAATGCATTGGTCAAGTATAAATTTATGTTCTCAAGTCAGGTTTGAAAATTAAAAAAAATAAAAAGTTTTAAAATGGATAGAATAATTTCAAATTTATCAACATTCACCAAGATTTAAAATCTGATTTTATTCTTCAAATTCAGACCAAATGAAAGAGTTAACTGAACAAATTTGTTTAACATTGTAATTCCAACAACGACTCAGAGAAATTAAGATTTAATTGCATTAAATTGTGAATTTTCCTTCCAAACACAAGAAATCTTTGGATTCAAAGCATCAGCTTCCTTATCAAAGATTTCCTGATAGATTTTTCTTTTTAATTCCCCCCCACCACTTTCATTTTCCCAATTGTGTTCTGTTGGTGCTGCATTAACACAATTACCAATTCATTTAACTAGGCTCCTGTTTAAATGTTGGAAACAGCAATGGAATACTAATAATAAATTTAACTTATTAACTTTTATTTATAAAATGACTGAGTGTTTAGGAAAATGCCTCAACTTCGTCTGTATGCTGTGTCCCTTCAGGACATTGCCGATCATAGCTCTCCACAACTTCTTGTCTTTGTAGCTCTAAATAAATTTTGAATTTCAGGTAGATTATGCATTGTTCTCCTCTGTCCCTTTTGCCTTCACTATGCCCTGTGAGTGCCAAATTTTCCAGGCTCTCTTTCCTCATTAAGTGCCTTAGCAATTTCAACTCTCTTTCTGAGGTTACATATAAATGTCCTTTTTATTTCCATTTTCCCTAAAATTTTGTCATTGGTCACATGTTCAGTCCATGGTATTCTCAGCAGAACCACATTTATGTTGCCTCAAGTCTCTTCTTCATCTGTGAGAAGATTGTTCACCATTCACTAGCCATATAGGAGGAGTGATATTATGCAACAGTTCAATACTCTTCTTTGTTTCTAATAATATTTTTTTTTTTTATTTCTTAATACTTTGCTTAGCTTTTGGTAGGCATCTTTCACTATCCCAATGCACCTTCAGATTTCAGTGTCACACTTTCTGCCCTAAAGTTGTTAATATTCCATACTACAAAAAAAAAAAAAAAAAATTTACAAGGAAACTCCAAGTTTTTTTTATAAATTGCAACCAGCAGTAATGCTGTTTGGTCGATGAATGCCAAATGTTTCTTTTATGGAAATGGTTTATTTTACTATTATCATCACTGTTAATAAAACAGTATTATAGTAAAATAACTTTGTGCGCACATATGTGCATCACTAAAAGCCTCTGTTTTGTTATATGCCACAGCATAAGAAAAATTTTACATTTTGATATTGGCCAAACAAAAAAAAAAAATGTCTTAAAGTAGAATCTTTATTACCTCTCAATGGCAATTCCAAAAAGCTGAAGAAAAAAAAATTATCTCCATATATAATGGCTAAGATCATTTCTTTCAGCCATAAACTGTCTACAGCTAAAAATCAATTAAAAGACAAACAAATAAAGATACACATATATTAAAAGCTGCATAACATACCAGTGAGTATATAAAATATATCATTTGCTCTTCTTGTATGTGCCATGTTCCTTCAAGTTTGGTGATCATGGCTCTCCTGTCCTTTGTAGCTCTTACTAAATTTTGTCTTTTTTTTCTTTTTTTTTTTTTTCTTTCTTTATCTCTCCTAAACCCTGTTTTGACATTCATTGACTCAAATTCACTAGGTAGTGCTTTTATTTCTGTCCCTCATGCCTTTGGTATGTCCTGTGAGTATCCCAACACCCCCTTTCCTCATTACGTACCCTTGAAATTTCAACTTTCTCTTTCCAATGTTAAATATAAAGGTAATTTTTTTTTCATTTTCTCTAAAAATTGCTCACAGTATTTAAAACATGTAAGTAACAGTTTGTTTGGTAGAGAAAAAAAAATGCTTACTGACTTACCTTACTCTCAACACACTTGTTTCTGTAGAAAATATAAACTTCAACCATGTTTTTATCAGCAAGGCGTGTACTCAACCACAGCTGTGTGTACGATCCATCCACATCACGAAGATTTTCTGTCAAAGAATTTAAGATATCAGTAGAAAAAAAGAAACCAAGAAATAAGAAATGTAATATTAAGTAAACATTTTACAAAATTTTACATATAAATTTTGTAAAATGTTTACATACAAACTATTTTTGTAAAATGTTTACTTAATATTACATACATGTAAACTATTTTGTAAAATGTTTACTTAATATTACATACATGTAAACTATTTTGTAAAATGTTTAAAATGTTTACTTTTTGTAAAATGTTTACATACATACATAAAACTATTTTGTAAAATGTTTACTTTTTACATACATGTAAACTATTTTTGTAAAATGTTTACTTAATATTACATACATGTAAACTATTTTGTAAAATGTTTACTTTTTGTAAATGTTACATACATATTTTGTAAAATGTTTACTATTTTACATGTAAACTATTTTGTAAAATGTTTATTTAATATTACATACATGTAAACTATTTTGTAAAATGTTTAATATACATTTATTTTTGTAAAATGTTTACTTAATATTACATACATGTAAACTATTTTGTAAAATGTTTACTTAATATTACATACATGTAAACTATTTTGTAAAATGTTTACTTAATATTACATACATGTAAACTATTTTGTAAAATGTAAAATGTTTATTTTGTAAAATATTACATACATGTAAACTATTTTTTGTAAAATGTTTACTTAATATTACATACATGTAAACTATTTTGTAAAATGTAAAAAATGTTTACTACATACATGTAAACTATTTTGTAAAATGTTTACTTAATATTACATACATGTAAACTATTTTGTAAAATGTTTACTTAATATTACATACATGTAAACTATTTTGTAAAATGTTTACTTAATATTACATACATGTAAACTATTTTGTAAAATGTTTACTTAATATTACATATTTTTTGTAAAATGTTTACTTAATATTACATACATGTAAACTATTTTGTAAAATGTTTTATTTTGTAAAATGTTTAAATATTACATACATGTAAACTATTTTGTAAAATGTTTACTTAATATATTACATACATGTAAAATGTTTACTATTTTACATGTAAAATTTTGTTTTTACTTAATATTACATACATGTAAACTATTTTGTAAAATGTTTACTTAATATTATACATTAAACTATTTTGTATGTAAACTATTTTTTTGTAAAATGTTTACTTAATATTAAACTATTTTGTATATCAGTTATAACAAATTTAGTAATATTAAAAGACAAGGAAATTAATTTACATACATGCAAACCAGTGATAATGTTTACAAATTTAAACTATTTTGAAAGACAAGGAAATTTTTGTAAAATTTACATGCATATCAGTTATAACAAATTTAGTACAAAAGACAAGGAAATTAATTTACATGCATACCAATTATAGCAAATTTAGTATGAAAGACAAGGAAATTAATTTACATGCATATCAATTATAACAAATTTAGTACAAAAGACAAGGAAATTAATTTACATGCAATAAGCAAATTTAGTACAAAAGATAAGGAAATTAATCACCCAATAAGCTGTGCTAGGGATAATTTCAAACAATATCGCAATTTGCTACAAAATATTAACCTAAAAATTCACATGTTCATAAATAGCTTCATCAGGTCCAGACTTTCATGTGGAAATCATGCACGATTTCAGATTACCTCAGAAATAACTAAACTTTCACCTGTATACAACCACTTTCTCAGATCAATGATTAAAAATGACTTTAAGCAAAGGAAGCATGTAGGTCTTAGCAAGGACCATCTTTCTTCAAACCTCATGGGCTGGTGCTATAGAATCCCAAACAAAGTACTTTACCAAATAGCAGAAACTATCTCACATGAGGACTTTCATAAACAGCAACAATTACAATGGATAGTACATGTCATCATACTTCTCCAATCTTTGTGAACTGGTGCTACAGAACCACAAAGAACTTTCCCAAATAGCAGAAACCACATCACTTGACGACTTTCAACAACAGCAACTACTAAAATGGACAGCATATGTAACTCAAAGAGAAAATAATGACATAACCAAAATGCTGACATTCCACAATACTTTAAACAAAAAGTTAGGAAGAAAACCTCCATCAATATTGAAAAGAGCAATAACAGTTACTGGACTTAAAAAAAAAACTATTTTCATGAAAAATTGTGTTAATAGAAAGATTTAACAAATTTCAACCAACGATCGCACTGCTTTCTCATTTAATGAATGCCAAATGTTTCCTTATAAAGAAACAGTTATTATATTACTATTATTGGGTCATCAAAGTATTTTCAACAGTTTTACAGCGACAATATGTAATGCTTCAATTAATTCAGGTGTTCTATCAGAAAAGGACAATTCTAGGATTAAGTTGATGAATTCTTCAAGTAATTTTTCAATATATAGAAATTGTTGGAACCAGACAAGGAGCATTGCATGTTATAATCTGAAAATGACAGTTCTATAGAATATAACACATGGAAGAACTTCATTTTCCAGTTTCATAATCATAACACATTGTCAGGCAACAAAATCATTGGCCAACTTCCAGGAAAAAGTCTATTTCTCTTTCAATGCATCATTTAAACAATCTCATTGTAGCAACAATAGATTGACAAAGCTCCAGCAAGGTACAGGGTGCAGTAAAATGATCTGATACATTTGTATATTTAATAAAAGAGAAATAGAGTAAAGGACGAAAAATGTGTTTTTATTTTTGAAATGTACATATAATGCCATTTTGTTTCATTTTCTTTTCAGTTGCCAACATGAATTGGATGGGTGAGCATTGAGTTTTCATTGTGGAAGCATTTATGAAGAATAACAAATCAGCAATTGCAGCACAAAGAGCATTGGCCCCCGCCCAATCACCTAATTTGAACCTATGCAATTTTTTTATGTGGGAATAACTGAAATCAAAGGTATACACTCATTGCTCTGAATCAATTGAACAATAAAAAATGCCATTCATCAAGAAATTGTTGCCATTCCACATGAAATGACCTGTCAAGTTATGGTCAACTTTCATGAACGCCTTCAACAGTGGTTGGAAAGTAACAGCACTCACTTGATCGATTTAAGTCTTTTAAAAAGGAATGAAACAAAATGGAATTATATAGACATTATGAAAATAAAAACACATTTTTTCATTCTGTACACTATTTCACTTTTATTAAACAAAAAAAGTATCAGATCATTTTGCTGCACCCTGTATAATAAGGAATTAATTATCTTTAACATATGTCCACCATAAAAGTCTGATCCTTATTATAAAAATTAAAATAAAAATCCAGTGACAATTATAGATTTCTCAGGAAAGAACAATACCAGTTACTAGAAATACCTCTGAAAATTTTAGTTTTTCTATTTGAATTTTATGATGAATCTTAACTCATAAGTTAATGATTGAATAAGCTTATGACAATAAAATATCTATAGAAATTGCCCTATAACATCATATGGCACTGGTTCTTGCTCATCAATTTTTCTTATGGTTTGTAAATAAACTACAGACAAATGATTGCAGAAGCAATAAAAGAGTCAAGACAAACTCAAAGACACTTCTAAGATTTTCTTAACATTATGCAGAAAGGTGACACAGGAAACTTTCACCTGCGCCTAATAATGACAATGAATAACACAGACAGAAAGAAAAAAAGAAAAACTGCAAAACAAACTTCAAACATTGGTTCTTTTACATTGACAAGCACCGGCATTAGATGCAATCATGAGATGCACTATTAACAGACAATATGTCGACTTTTCATTTTCATCTAATTTGCAATAGTTTTGTTCACCACAAAATGCAATGTATGAAATTACATATGTAATTATTTAGATGATTACTTATCAGATAAACACTAATATGCAACATCATGCCAAGAATTAATATATTTTTGTACATCCAAATATATAATAGACAGAGCCATCTTTCTGAACATTCTAAGAAAGTCTAATTCACTTGCACTTATTAGTAATTAGTAGCATTGATATGCAAGAAAATATGTAATCAGTTCTTTAAAAATTTGTAAGTTATACTCCATATCTTAATAAAATGTACACTCGGGTTTTATCAAGACTTTCATGTTTTTAATCAACACTGATATGTCATAAGTAGTTAGCACCACTATATGTCACAGCTTAGCTTCACTATGGTCATGAGTCGAGGGTGGAGCAGAGAACTTTAGCATAGTCATGTTGGGGAGCAGGGAACTTTAGCACAGACATATGTCCGGAGTAGGAAGCTTCAGTATGAACATATGTCAGGATGGAAACAGCGAGGGGGAGGCTTCAACATGGACATATATCAGGAGATGGAACAGAGGTGGTGGAGACTTCAGTACCTGTATATGCTGTAAGAGGAGCCAGGGAGGTCTCAACACCTCCATATGCAGGAGAGAGTAAGAAAGGAGGTAGCCTCAGTACCTCTGTCTGTGTGGGGGAAGTGGAGGGTATCAACACTTCTGTATATTTTTTTTTTTATCAACACCTACAGATATGCCATTTTCTTCTAAACTAATACATCTAGATGCTGATAAACACAAGAAAAACCATTGTTGATTTCTTATTCAGTTTAAAAACAATACTAAATTGCTTTGAAGGATTGCCATCCAGTATCATTGATAAGATGTAATATTTTTATTAAATATATCCACAGATCACTTACCATAGACTGACGTTTCAGTGTTGTTATAGAAAAAAACACATGAAGCCAGGACAACAACTGCAGCCTCCAGCGAAATAGCATCCATAAAATGTGAAAACTCTGGGTAACTGGCCAAGGTGATGATGTCCTCCATCGATGGCCGATCTTTGGGTTCTTGTGACCAGCAAAGTGTCATCAAATCAAGAAAATGGGAAGGGCATTCTGATTCCTAAGACAAATAGAAACGGAAAAATGCCATCAACTTAAAAAAATATTTAAAGACAGAATAAGTCAACAAGAATAAAAATTTTTAAACCAATCAAAATATTTAAGTTTTAATTCTTTTTTTTTTTTAAATTTAAGTCTTGTACGTATCACTTTCAATTTCATTCTCTAATTATTTTATTTTATTCACTCTCTTTCTCTCAAGTGTATGTATATGCTTTCCTTGGTATTAACTTTTCTTTTCTTCTTTTAATTGAATTTATTTTACCTTTGAAAACTTTGAATCTTAAGTCCTTGGTGATTTGTCTGGTTTGTACAAGTATCGGATGTTATTTTTAATCATGGCTCATGGACATTCGAGTGTTCTCTTCAGCAAGAAGTGAATGTTGAACTTTAAGTCAAAACTTTATATTTATATTTCAGTTTCAGATTCCCTATCCATACTCCCCAGCAATTCAGATGCTTCTCCTGTATCTATCTATATAGTTGAGTGTAGTGAATACACAAGCATCTCCCTTTACACTCTCATCCCAAAGTGTCATTTAGTCAACCCTCTACCTCATAAGCAATCTATACGTACATAACTCCCAGCTTGGCTCTCCAGTTGAGTTTTCTGATTGAAACTTGTTCTTTGTAATAAATTAGGGATGCCAAGCCCATTGTTGTTTGTTTTGTTTGTCATTTTGTTTTTTGGGGGCTTTTTTAATAGAAGAAGATAAGCTTTCTATTGCCTGGTCACTACTCTTCTCCCTTCTTTTGAAGAAGAATAGAGGCTTATACCTTGTTTCATTTTTAAAAAGGGGTTCCCAGATCCTTTCCTTTTCTCTGGCCTTAGTAGTAATACTGTAGTGAATCACTTATGATGTGTATGGTTTGTGGCAACTTCTCTTCATGCTGAGGGTACCAGGTTGGCAGCTTTCTGGTTGCTGTTCCTGACTGGTAATTAGGAGCCCAAACTCAGTTGCAGTACCATATTGCACATGGATGGGTGTCTCTGAATGCACCTCTAGTAGGCAACCCCAAGGCCGCATTATGTTGCAGTCTGCACCAATTCCTTTCTACTCATGTTACATATGATAACTGACTGCTACTATTACATTAGGCCCTTTCCTTACCAAAATAACTCAACATGACCATAAGCAATCAAAAATATAAATATAAACTAGCTTGAACAAAATCACCTAAACCCTTTAACATTTTCTTCTACAATATCTATGGTATTTGTACCAACTTCTTCAGTGTGGAATCATTCCTCTTTGATAAGTCTCCTGATATACTAGCTCTCTGCACAACTAACCTTAACTCGTCAATCCTTTCCTCAGCTTTCTTGATTCCTGACTACCTTCCTCTCCTTAGAAAGGACTCTAAAATCCATATGCATGGCCTGGGAGCTTATGTCTGCGATCATCTCTTGTTGACTAGGGAACTCTCTTTGGAATCTCCGGAACATTCATATATGTGTCTCCCTCTGTCACTCAATTCAGTAAGCTATCTCTTCTTTCTCTACCATTCCTCTTCTTCTCAAGACTTGTGTACTCAATAGCATTTTCGATAATATAGACAAAGCCATAAAAACTACATCAATTTGCAAACATATTTATATCCGATGACTTTAACACCGACCGTATCACATAACTGAAACCCTTAACTTTTCAATCACTCAATCCCTCATTAAAGTGGTTGACTTTCCTATGCATTTCCCTAGGTAACCCTGATGGTAACACTTCCCTTCTTGATTACTGTTTTACTTCCATGCCTGACTCTTGTTGCACTATGTATCTCTGCCATCTTGGCAACTCTGATCGTGCTGCAGCATCTGTTAACATCCCCTTCCATCCACTTCTCTAGCCATGAACCTCCTACTAACAAAATATGTTTCTGTTATCAACACACAGATTGGAATTCATTCCATGATTTCCTTCACAACATCCCTTGGAACATGGTTTTTAATCATTCCATTCAAAAATAGGTGTCTGAGATCTCCTCCTGAGAAACAGCTGGCATCGAGGCTTTCATCCCAGCAAGAAAATACCAAGTTGAATCACTCTCATCTCATTGGTTCTCACCTGCTTTCTCAGCTGCTTTCTCAGCTGCTGTCACCCATAAGAATTACTTCCTCTGTCTGTACCGGAGCAACATGTCTGATTGCAACAGGCATCTCTTTGTGTCTGCTTGTAATGAGTGCAAACATATCCTCAATGAAGCAAAGTTACTGTTTGCTGATAGAATGAAACAACAAATTGTATCTTGAAAGTTTGTTTTGAAAGATTATTGGTGGCTCTGCAAGAATGTGCTGAACAACAGCAAATCCTCACTCCTTCCTCCAATCAATTTGAACATCCACAGCTGATAAAACTGAATGCTTTGCTTGGAAATTTTCATCCAATTCAACACTCAACTCATACAGAGTACCAACCAAATTTTCCCCCCTAGAAATGACACTCTGCTGAATGAGATGTACATAACCCTATCAATGTTATCAGACATCATTTCTAAATTAGGCTCACATAAAGCAAGTGTTAGTGACTGGATACCAGTTATAGTCCTGAAGAAATGTGCCCCTGATCTAGCACCAGTTCTCTCCAAATTATACAACTATTGCATCACTGATTCTTGCATTCCTACCTGTTGGAAGTCCTCCTCTGTCACCCCTGTTTTTAAAAACTCTGAAGACCCTTCTGACCCATTCAACTAACGTCCTATCAGTATCCTACCTCTCTTTGGCAAAGTCTTTGAGGCTTTAATCAATGCAGAAGTGGTCAAGCATCTTGCCTCCCATGATCTACTCTCTAACTAACAATATGGTTTCCATTTTTCCCAGTCTACTGCTGATGTGCTTACAGCCATAACTGAATATGTATGGTCTTGATAATGAGTGACTCTACATATATCGAAGGCATTTGACAGGGTTTGGCATGTCAGCCTTCTACCTAAGTTTCAGGGATACAGTATTACAGGGCGGTTATTTGTTTTAATTCAATCATTCCTGTCAAACCGTTAAATGACAGTCCTCTTGAATGGGTTCTCTTCCAGTTCCTTTCATACAAATACTGGTGTTCCCCAAGGCTCTATCCTTGATCCTACACTGTTTCTGATCTTCATCGATGTCATCAGTTCTCAAGTAGGCATCTGTACTGATGACACTACCATTTACTCCTGTCTCAAAATTGTCTCCTGCCTGACAAAATTATACTGGCCATTAGTCTTGAAAAGGACCTCCAATCTTTGGTTGACTGGGGCAGGAAATGGCTTGTAAATTTTAATGCCTCCAAAACAAAATTGCTCTCATTTAACCACTATATAGAAATGTGCCTGCCTCCTATCAGTATGGTTGATGCTAAACTTCATGAGAGCGTCTTAATGCACCTTCTTGGTCTAATGTCTTCCACTGACTTGAGGTGGAATAACTACATTGAATCTATAGACATATCTACCACAAGTTGATTTTGTGTATCATGTCAGAAGGTTTTTCTCATCTGACTCCATCCTTCACATCTACAAATCAATTGTTTGTCCATACATGAAATACTGTTGTTATATATGGTCTGGTTCCCCCACTGTTCATCTCAAGGGTCTTGACAAAATCCAAAGACAGATATGTAATGTGATCAGTTCTGACTTTAAATCTTGACTCCAGTCACTTTCTCACAGATGTGATGTGGCTTCCCTCTGTCTTTTCTACAAATATTTTCAAGGCAACTGCTCTGACAAGCAATTTTCACTGGTGCCTTGACTGCATGATTTTAAGCATGCCATTAGGTTGGTATCTTGGTCCCAGCCTTTTACTGTTGAAACAGTTAAATGTAACTGCCTCTGCTATTCCAACAGCTTCTCTCACACTTACTGACAGTGGAAGTCTTTTCTTCTTACTTGCTTCCTTGATAACTATAATCTTCAAAAATTTAAATGTAATGTCAGTCGACATCTTCTGATGCCTTGATCTGCATTCTTTTTTTATCTTTTCCTCAATCCCCACTATACCCAGTTTTTTTCTCTTTCACTCTCTGTAACCCCTTGTGCATGAGTGGCACTCCTGCCTTGCTTGGGGTGAAATGCTTATAAAAAAAAAGTCTTAGAAATTTTTTTAAAATTTGCATGCTTCATGGGCGAAAAAATTGTTTTTCTTATACATGTCGGCAATCACCAAAACCTTGTGTTCACAGATATAAAAAGTATACATGACAGGAAATAAAACACACACAAATAACAGGAAAAGCATGGTAAATTGTATGTTAATTTCATATAATTTATTCATATTTTTTGTGTGTATTTTTTTTAGGTTACAATTGTTTTATGGTACATGTGATAAAAGGGAGAATTTACACTGTAGTATTAGAAGCCATATTACAGAGAAAAGTCAGACATGTGTTGCCCACACCAAAGTTTGTGGTCAAGAGATTGAATTTAATGTCTTTTGGCAGGATGTCCGTATTTCTGACAAGAACAGTTTTTGTTGCATGCTGGAGGTATTTTTATTATTTTAAATTTTTATTTAATTTATTTTATACAATGTTTTTATTTTATCGTGTTATTTTATTTATAATTTTCATTATTATTATCATTTTATTTTTATTTATTTATTTATTATAATAATAATAATAATGTCCCTACAGTTTTTAACTTTGTGACAATTTTTATGTACTTCAGGATATTGATATTCATAGTTCACCACAACTTTCTGTTCTTTGCGATGATTGTCTTCTTGACATCAGTTTCAGGCCTACTCTACCATCCACTTACACAAGCCCTTTAAGTAGGTTACTCACTAATCCCTCTACCTCTGTTGCCTTCACTGTATCCTGTGAGTGTTAAATTTTCCAAACCCTCCTTCCTCATTGTTTTCTAGAAATTTCAACTCTTTCTCTGATAGTATGTATCCTTTTTGTTCCTATTTTCCTTAAAAGTTAATACAAATAACTTCAAGTAAAATATGTATAAAATATCTCCCTTATTTTAAAATTAATTTCTGCTATTAAAAGTGACAGATTAAAAGTGACAAAGCTGGTCTTTACAAAAAAGAACAAATAAGAGGTTGGTAGAAGATAAAATCCTAAATGAAAAAAATCAGTATTGCATGCAAATATTTTGCCACATATTTTCAGCCATCTTATAAGTTTTGATCAACTTTCTGTAACAAAATTAATGTAAAGTTTAAGGTCACTGGAAAGATAAACCAACTTTTAAAAGTGTTTTTGCCTATATTTTTTTATCATTTATTTATTATATTAATATTACCACCATATTTGATTTGAATATTATAATTATAAATCCTAAACAAAACAGATTTATTTGAAATTATAGAGAAAAAGAACGACTGCTACTTTTGATAAGACTTTTCAGGAGCTTTGATTTTTCTGCTACCACAGACCATCCTCAATTAAATCATTTTAATTAATAACAATTAATTAAGCAAAAAGGCTACACATTTTTTTTTTTTTTTAAGAAGGCATCTGACCTCTACTTAGAAGCAAATGACAACCTATTGTTAAAGAAATGGACTACTATACACCAGGGGGTGCTAGAAAGAAATGGACTACTATACACCAGGGGGTGCTAGAAAGAAATGGACTACTATACACCAGGGGGTGCTAGAAAGAAATGGACTACTATACACCAGGGGGTGCTAGAAAGAAATGGACTACTATACACCAGGGGGTGCTAGAAAGAAATGGACTACTATACACCAGGGGTGCTAGAAAGAAATGGACTACTATACACCAGGGGGTGGACTACTATAAAAGAAAAAATGGACTACTATACACCAGGGGGTGCTAGAAAGAAATGGACTACTATACACCAGGGGTGCTAGAAAGAAATGGACTACTATACACCAGGGGGTGCTAGAAAGAAATGGACTACTATACACCAGGGGGTGCTAGAAAGAAATGGACTACTATACACCAGGGGGTGCTAGAAAGAAATGGACTACTATACACCAGGGGGTGCTAGAAAGAAATGGACTACTATACACCAGGGGGTGCTAGAAAGAAATGGACTACTATACACCAGGGGGTGCTGGAAATTTCTGTTTGGTCCAACTTTTGAAAATAGGTTGAGCTATTAACTTTTCAGCACTATTGTGTATATGCATGTATACACAGGGATGTAGAAATACCTAAGTTGGTGTCCAGGTGCACTGGAAGTGATGGAACACAAGCCTTTGATAAAGTATATGTGTAGGAAAGGGAAAGCTCTGAAGTAACACCTGACTCAATTCTAATCCAGATATCTTGGACCTGCTTGTCTCTGGGATTCTTAGCATTGTTGGTGTAAGTCATTGTAGTTCTGGAGAAATAGTACATGACTATAATATCAATACAGGTATTGCCAAAATCTCAACCTCTATTGTCATTGGATGTGAAGTCAGTATAATGTTTAGTGGTTTAAAATGAGAAATTACAAAGCAGAGTTCAAACTGCAGTCTTTCCTTGCATTCGCTTTGGCACAAATAACCTTGGGAAAGGTATAAATATTTTCTCTGCTCATAAATATTAAGGCAGACTGGGCTCTTCAGCCTTAAATGGAAATGAGTCTAAGAGAAAAGCTGAATTCCCAAACCTGGGTAGATGATAAACTTGTCAGTGTTGGTCATACACATGTAACAAGTTGCCAAACATTATATAAAATAAATGTGAATGTCAGTGTGTCACACTTTTTCATCTTCATTCATAGAGGCTGTAACCCAACATTTCATACCATTTTGGAATCAGGCTAACGCCGTAAGCAAATTAAAATCATTCCGAGCTGGATCCAGACCCACAATCCTGAAATTTTGGATTCCCAAGTTTTCATTACTGCGATTGATATTGGTGATTTTTTTTGTGACAAATTTTTTGGACAATACCAATTTTTATAACTTGGAAATAAATTTGGGAATAATCAAAATTAATTGCAAGTCCAGTGAAAGTCACTCATGAAATAAAAATAGTTGTTTGTACAGAAAATAAAGACTTTAAATTAAGTGGCAGCAGAAGAATTATCATTGAACTTTTAAAATGTAAGCTTAAATATTAATGCAATACTTAAATCCAATGTTCAATTTTGAGTTCTTCTGTAGTAGTTTATTGTTACCTATCACATCTACTCCTCCATACCTATTGTGACGAAGGCCCAATCAAGAGCCCACTACAGTAGCTAGCTTAAATTCCACCCAATCAAGCAGCCTTTAAGATAATATATATAATTGAACTGGGATCAAATAGAGATCAAATCTGAATGAGAACTGAGATAATAATAGGAACAAATACTAAATTTTTATCATTGAGGATGAAATGACGTGGGTAGTGAAGAAGTCTAAATATTTCTTCAGTCTTCTTCATCTAGGTATTTTGGGTTACATATTGTCAATCAATGTAGCCTTGTCATTTCTGAGCTCTTTTTGGTGTTTGAGTTCTGCACATGTATCTGTTGTGGTCTTGAGTACTTTATAAGTGCTTTTGGAGATGGCTTTCTCAGCAGTATAGTTGAATAAGAAATGTCTTTGTTTTATGTTCAGACAAGATGACTTGGGATTAAATATGGATTAGAATCCAATAATGACAGGATAAGGAACAAACACAAAATGTTTATCATTGAGGATAAAGAAGAGAAATATATTGAAAAAACATTTAGACTTCTTCACTACCCACATCATTTTATCCTCAATGATAAAGTTTTTGGAATTGTTCCTTATCTTATCATGTATATATATATATATATATAAGGAAAATGTATGACAATGCAGGAAAAAGTTTTTGTGTGACACATTTAGCCTTTTAAGACTTCATCACACTAAATTTGTTAAATTAGCATGACTACACATGTACACAGACTAGGGATGCTGGGAATTCTAAATAATTTTATATATATATATATATATATATATATATATATACACACACACACAGTCAAATCTAGCACCCAGATTCTGAGAAGTCATGCTCTTAATATTTTACAGATTATTGCTAAAATAATTATTTACCCACTGCCCCACGCAGCAAGATGTGGCACAAGGCCAAGTTTAAAGTGGGGTATCCAAGCCCATAGGCTCGGGCAAAAATTCCCTAGAAATCACGTAAAAATGGAGTCAGTTTCTAGAGACAAGACTGCTCTTTGGCAGAGCCTTGTCTGGGGGATACCCTCTGACATAAGCCAGAAAATAGAAATCAATTGTGACTTTTGATTGTGTGTGTGTGTACTTTATATGCTATTCTTAACAGATAATGGAGGTGAACAGAAAAAAGAATTGGTCAATAGTTTCAGCAAAGTTAACAGATTGACTTCACATAGAATCCCTTGAAAAAGGTAAAAATCCACTCCCCCATGAGATAAATAGCAGGACCACCCCTTCCCTACAGATGAAATCTCTCAAACCTCTCACTACTCATTATTTCCATGGCAAATGTTCTACATTCATTAGTTCCACTGGTTCAGACCTTCACAGATAAAACTCACCATGCTGCATACACCGAAATGAATCATCCCATTCCCTACATATTCCATTAGTAAAATGGAAGTTCCATTTGGACAGCTTCTTCCCAATAACCAATACTTGATGGAACAGATTTTTGAGGAGATGCTTCTCTGATCAGTAAAATCATAACCTCTTCAAGTCTAGGGTCAACTATGATCGTTTTTATATACCTTTCTAATCTGCAGTTCCTACCTCCTCCATACAGCAACCTTAGTTAGTAACCCTCCACTTTAAGTGACTCTTAAACAACAAATAACAGTAACCATTCTTTAGCAGTTTAAGGGCATTTGGTTTAACAAATAAACAACCTAGAGTTTGACAGTCATACCTGTTTGTTTAAGAAAAGATGAAAATTGGACATTGAGTCAATACCTCAATCCCATAAAACTTACAACTGCTACAAACCTAATTAATAAATCTCGTAGTGTTTAAAATGGTGACAAATATTGTCCATTATGACTTGTTGCATGGGAGGACCATACCTGTTGACAAGTTTAAGGTGGAAGTTATATTCAAAGTATCTTTATTGCATTGACTTTATACAGGAAAGGATACCTAATTCAAAAAATAAGGCATATGAATTTTAGTACCCAACACTTAATCACTTTAAAAAAAAAAAAAAAAAAAAAAAAGTGGAGTGGGTCTGATACTGAGAAAATGATACAAAGTTGTTATTTTTTTTCTACATGTTTCCCCAACCGAATGACACATTTGCATATTTCTTTCAGTGACAAGAGAATACTTTTATGCTATAAAGTTAGTTAAGTATATCAAAAAGGGTTCCCTTGGATTCATGCTGACAACAATTCATTAGACTTTTACTCAGAGATACTGAAGAAGAGTTTGGGCAGAGACATTTTAAGATGATTTTAACCTGGATACAGTAAGTGTATGCTGAGGATTCAATGATATTCTGATAAAATTCTAAAATTCGTTTGCTATCTTGAAATTTAGTGACACTCCTACCAGTGCTGCGTCCAATGCAAGCAGGTGTCATATGTATGTTTTGTAAAACATATTTACTTAAGTAAAAATTGTCAGTAATGGAATCACCAAATGGAAAGATAAATAAATACCTTTGGAGCATATTTTCTGGATCTATTATGAGCATTCCCTAAAGCTAAAAAGCTTTATTCATTGTTTAAAAAAAGTCCTTGCATATAATGTTACGTACTCTAGTATTTTTTTAATTTCTAAAATATACATTAATTACATCTTTTTTTCATAAAATTAAAGCAAAAAAAAAAAATTTGGCAACCTTACCTCAAGTGTTATTTTGGGTCTTCCTCCCTGGCAGATAAAGTTATTGACGTGAGATTCTCCCCATAATGGTGGCTTGCAAGTAACCAGTTCATAAATAAACATTCCAAATGAAAAACTATCAACCTAAACAAAAAGAATGAAAATTTAATTAATTTAAATATTAATTAAGAAAAATGAGAGAGAGAGAAAGAGAAAAAATATTGAAAATTAATGAACAAAAGACAAACATCAAAATGAGAAAAATTTTACAAAAGACTCAAAAGCAAAGAGAGAATTCAAGTATGAAAATACGTTGAACACAAGGGACAAAATTAAATAAAATGCATGGGAGACCAAGTATATAGCTACAGTAGACCAACAATATGTTAGAGGATTTATTGTCTAAATGAAAAGATTTTTTAGATATCAAGTTGATTTTCAAATCACTTTTCACCAACTTCATTGCTGGAGTTAGTCATTTTGATAATAGAGAAAATAAAAAAGCAATAAGTCGTGTCAATAAATTCAGACTCAAAAAATGTAAGTCAATAACAAAGGAGAAGGAGAAACATCATGTATGGCAACCCCTTGCATCCTAGTGGCTTCCCGCTTTGCTTGGGGTGAAATGCTTAAAAAAAAAATCATAGAGGGAATTATATCAAGATAATAGATGGGGAATATATTAAATCAGGTGAGTGTGGATTTCTTTGTTTAGCACCAAATGAATAGAAGTGTATCTGCATGTATAAAAAAGAATAAGGAATCAATAAAGTTAAATGGCAATAAGTTATGCTAGTCATTATATTTGGAAACATACAGTACGTGTATGCTGAGGATTCAATGATATACTGATAAAATTCTAAAATTCATTTGCTATCTTGAAATTTAGTGACACTCCTACCAGTGCTGAGTCCAATGCAAGCAGGTGTCATATTTGGACAGTAGACCTAAAGGAAAGTTGTAGAATGAATCAACTGTAACATTAACGTAATAATGAAAGCTACATAACAGCCCTTTGAAACCATTTTGATTATTATTTTTCATATACACCCTGTCTGAAGTTATTAAGCAAATTATAATCTTCAATAATTCAAATTTGGTTTGAAAAAAAAAAAAAAAAAAAAAATTGTCAAATTTTAAACAATCAATTTAGATGTCAAAACAAAGCCTGAGTTATAATTTTATGTAGTATCAATATGTTTTATTGAAGTTATTTGATGTATTCTTAAAAACTGCCGTCTGAAATTATTAGGCAAAACCAAATAATCACATTTTACTTCAATAAAAAGGTAATAAACTTATTAAAAATTAATCGACACCTATAATAGAACAAATAAACACATATGATAAGTCTTTGAATCTTTTACATTTTAATATAGTGACCCTTCTTCTCAATAACAGTCAGTAATCCATTGATTTTGTTAATTTTTTTACTTATAGGAAAGGATAGCAAAAAGACAAATGTTAATAAGAGCTACAAGAGATAGGAAGTTGTGGAGTGCAATGATTGCCACATCCTTACATGAAAGTGTTTTGATTACATATAACAATGAACAGTCAAATGTGTTCTGTAAGATCAACTCTGAGTTTCTCATTATATTTCTGCAAGACTTCTATGGAAGATAAAAATACCACAATGATACTTATCCTAATAAAGATCATACAACATTGTACTCATCATTTTTCTATATGCCATGCCATTTTCCTGTCCTTTGTAGCTCTTAGTAAATTTTGTCTTTTTACTATCTCTCCCAAACCCTGGTCCACCATCCATTTAGTCAAGCTCTCCAGATAAGTTATGTGTGGTTTTCCTGTGTTCCTCTTGCCTTCAATTTGCCTTGTGATTAGCAAATTTTCCAAGCCTACTTTCCTCATCTTGTGCCTAAGAAATTTCAATTGTCTCTTCCTCATGTTAAGCATGTGTCCTTTTTGTTTTCATCTCCTCCAGAACTTTGTTGTTGCTCACATGTATGGTCCAGGGTGCTCTGAACAGCATTCTGCAGAACCACATTTCTGTTGCTTCAAGTCTCTTCTTCATCTATGAGGAGACTGATTCTCATTGAAAGTTGGACAAACGTCTTGATACAAGTTTTATATTTATTCTTCTTTAGACTAATGTTCAGCTGATGTGGTTATGAGAATGTCAGAAAAAGAAAAAAAATACACTTAAATTGAGAGCCTGAAACAGATATGGAAGCCAAACATCAACCACCCACCTACAAAATTTCTTCCATTGCAAGCATATGTGAATACTCGGCACCTTGACGATGGTATGTCAGCTGGATAAGATCTTGAAGCATTCAAAACAAGCTCCCAGTTTTATATAAAAATAAAAAAAGTTTGCTAGTTGAATTATCAAACATGACAGCAGGAAGCAAAGAACGAGATGCTCCGCCTCAATTGGCACTGATAACTTGTTCTTTTCTTGCCAACATCATTAACAATAACCACAGAGCCAAATCTCAAAGGAAAGGTGGCTGCACACATTTACATTTCAAGAACTGATTTGTGATCTTCACATGAAATAAAATAAAAAAATAATAAAAAAAAGATATAATACTGACAGGAGATTGCCCTAGGGCAAGGATATAAGGTTAACCAGTACCCATCAGAGTCAGAATGGCAATTATAACAACCTCTGACACAATATGTCAAATCAATGTTGTCATCAGGGACAAAACATATTGATACACTCATATACATAAATGTATATACAGAGGAAATTTTGCTATTACGTGCACGTCTAAAGACAGTAATAAAAAAAATAAAAAAAATGAAAAATTTGTTCTTTTGTATTTATTATTGATATACAAATCAGTAATTATTAATTTAATAATTCAATATCTCACCGAATTTTCTCGAATGTAAGACTGAATGACATATGTAGACCAACATCCTCATCTTTATATTACATTTGATGCAGCTTTCCTGCATCACCTATGAAATGCAACAACATTTAGACTTTTCAAAGAAACTATTTGTTAGATCTGATGTGCTTTAACCCACTCTGTCACAGAGCAGCCTCGCTGGCCACATAAACGTTGAACAGTGTCTTTAAGCAAAATTCTTCTCATCACAAATTCATAGAAATTTTCATAAAATTATACATCATAGTCAAGACAAAAAAGTCCTTAACTATTTGAGATTTTTTAAAATTTATATTTGATATCATCTCAGACTTTTAGAAGCTTCAGCCATATGATAATGATCATCTCTCAGACCCTAACCACAGCTTTTAGAGAGACAACACTTCTATCAGCACATTAACTGTTCCAAGAAATATTGCCACCTGTACACTTTGAATGATATTATTATATTTTGCTCACAGGTGAGTATTTTAATGTAAAATGTTATTTATGAGGCTTGTATATACAGTAGGGAAAATAAGCACTCAATGCACACTACAAAAAAAAAAAAAAAAAAAAAAAAACTATCTATATAGTATTTATATCAAAAGTAAACCCCATTTAGATAGACATGGAACTAAGGGATGTAGTTTAAGACCCACCATCCAATGTACATTGGAGCAAACAACCCTCATTCCATTCATATTCCATTGGAAAAACCTAAGTTCCACTCAAGAAGCCTCTTCCCACGAACTGTTGCTTTGTGGAAGCAACCTCCAAGAGAATGCTTCTCCAATCACTACAATCTTAACTGTCCATTATCTTCCCTACATATCCATATAACCTGTGTTTCTTACTCTGTAACTGTTATATTCTGTGCTAATAGGAATATATACTTGAAAAAACCCAGAGCATAAAATAAGAATAAAGGTAACAGTTATGCAGAAGGTCATCACAAGTCAATCCAGTAGTGCGTGCTACTATTCGAAGGTCGGTAGTTCTCATGTAAGTCCGAGTTGTACTCAACAGATCCCAGCTAGTATATTTAGCTACCCCCCCACAAGGGTTGCATGTGGCACAAGGCTTGTTTAACGTGGGTTGTCCGTGCCCATAGGCTCAACCAAAAATATTCTCTTTCAAACCCATATAAACAGGTTCAGGATCAGTCAACCTCCCTGAACGAGAGACTGCCCTTCAGCGGAGCCTTGTACAGGTTCCTCTCTGCCTGAAAGGCAAAGAGTTCGACCATCTAGCTGGAACAGATCCCAGCTAGTCTCTGTAGTCAGTTGACTTACAGATACTTATAGGCAGTTATTACCTGTAGTGTAGTCACTCATGGGGGTGACAGGTTATTCCATTACATCAGTAACCCTCTACCTTCAGTCACTCTTGGGCCTTGTACAGGGTGAACATTGTTAAAAAAAAAAAAAAAAAAAAAAAAGTGTTTTATCTTTATAGTAGTAAATATGAGCAAACGTTTTAACAAATTTAAGTAAAATTATAAAAATATATATTTAAACCGGATAATGTAAACTAAAATAACTAACTTGGTCTCATCAAACTGAAGAATATTATTTCCACTCCTGGCTTCCATATATGCTCCTTAGTAAACAGTAATTTTAGAAGCAGTACTTTTTATGCCCTACACTACTGCAGACAGTGTTTTGCCGACTGCTTGACATGTAACTGTTGCTTCCTGATACTTAGAGATCTATCAAGTGCATGAGAGTAATCCTTAAGTGATCATTAATCATTCCTATAATCTTGCAGTACAGCTGAAGACATCATACCATCATTCCAACAATATTAACAACGACTTAGAATATTCTAGGAAACCATCTAGAAAAAAAACTTGGGTAGAATGTACAATAGGCACTGCAATAAGAATCTTTTAAAGGTATTGCTATATATTAAGTACTCCAGATCATTTTTTTTTTTTTTTTTAAATTTGTTATTAAATTTTCTTAAAGTTTATTGGAGAGTCCACTTTGTTAAGAAAGACAAAATGAAATATGCTCATACCATGTAATTACTTAAAATGTAAGAAAATAAAATAAAAAAAAAAAAAAGTTTTGAAAATTCATAATGTGGAATTTCTTTTTTCATATATTGCTATAAATTAAGGACTTCAGATTTCAAATTTAAAAACTAAATTTTAATTTTGAAAAATTTTAAGAAACCACATCATATGAACATATTTGTTTTGGCTTCTATAGGGGGATCAATTTACAATAAATCTATATAGCAAAATGGAACCCCACTATTTACTTGTATAAAATTTAATTTAAAAAGCTTTCCTTGTTTTTAATATTTGTGATCTGAAGTGCTTAATATATAGAAAGTGGTCTTGAATGGCCACTCTTCTAGATCTTTTTGTACTAATGCAGGTGTCTCCTGGGGCTCTATCCTTGGGCCTACTTTGTTCCTAATTTTCATCACTGATCTTCTTGATGGTAGTAGATTTCAATTCAGTATCTATGCTGATGATAACTATTTATTCCTGTCTCAATAGTAAGTCTGCAGTTCAATAAGGTCAAATTGAGAGCTGACCTCAAAAAATGACCTACAATCTGCCGTTAACTGGAGCAAGGAATGTCTTCTTAATTTTAACACTTTCAAAACAAAACTTCTCTCTATTAATCATTCCCTCTCTGCTTTTCAATAGCATGGCTAATGCTAACCTCCAGGAGAGTAAATCATTGCACTCTCTTGGGTTAACATTCTCTGCAGACAAGATTACATTATATCTATTACTAGGTTAGGTTAGGTTCGGTTCGGTTTACAGCATATCAACCTCAATGGGTTATTTAATGCTAACAAAATTTTTATTGCTGGTAATATTTTTTTCCTTCCAAAACTTATTTCTGGTAATATTTTTTCCTTCAAAATGTATTGCTGGTAATTTTTTTTTTCCTTCCAAAACCTATTTCTAGTAATATTTTTTCCTTCAAAATGTATTGCTGGTAATTTTTTTTTTCCTTCCAAAACCTATTTCTAGTAATATTTTTTCCTTCAAAATGTATTGCTGGTAATTTTTTTTTTCCTTCCAAAACCTATTTCTAGTAATATTTTTTCCTTCAAAAATGTATTGCTGGTAATTTTTTTTTTTCAAAACCTATTTCTTTCAAAAAAAATGTATTGCTGGTAATTTTTTTTTTTTTCAAAAATGTATTGTAGTTTTTTCAAAAAATGTATTGCTGGTAATAATTTTGTCCTTCAAAAATTTATTGCTGGTAATAATTTTTTTTTACAAAGTATTTCTGGTATTAGAACCTATTTTTACCCTTTCATATTTGCCCATAGCTGGGACGCTAACAGGTCTTACCACCCCAGGTCAGGGTGGACCTGGAAACACCAGCAATTGAGAAGCAGTTCCACACTCCTCAAAAACTCTTGATCAGAGACCTTGCTGTCAAATGTAGTTTATCGTCTTACCCAGGACAGTCTATTGCTAGGTCTGCTGCTAAAAAAGTTGGTTCACTGTTGGGCTAGTGAATTTTTCTCTCCAAAATGTATCTTACACATTTATAAGTCTACCATTCATCCATGCTTCAAAATATTACTGCCACATATGGTCTGGTGCTCCTGCTATATATTTAGAAATATGAAAAAAAATGATAATGATACAATCCAAAGAATCAGCAATATTATTGGTCTTGACCTGGCATCTCAGCATTCAGTCATTTTCCCAACACAGTAATGTAACTTCCCTAGGACTATTCTATAAATACGCACATGGTAATTGTTCTGATGAACTTTCTTCTATGGTACTGTTGGATATTGGTTGAAGAAGACCTTTGATCTCACTTCCACAACATCAGAGAGTGAGTGAAAATCAGAATAGCATAAACAGGAAATGGCTAAAATAAACAGGACACACAGGCATCCCAAGCCTTGAATAAACAGGGTATAAGGATCTCCTGAGCTTAAGAAAATGCATGTTTGCATGGGCGCATGTCAGAAGAGGTGTGGCTATATGAATTTCTTTGGGCACATGTCCGGAAGAGGCATGGCCACAAGAAGTTGCATAGATGACATACCAGAAGAAGGCACAGCCATGAAAAATTGTGTGGGTGTTCAAATGTTATAAAAATGGTCCAACTCAAATGGCAGAGAGGCTAGTTAGAGTTTTACTGAAGATTTTGTCTGTCAATTCCTGTGTACGCCATCCCAACCTCTGTTATTCTCCCTCATTCTATCCAATTGCCACAACTCAAACAATAAAGCTATTTTTATATATAAGTGTCCGTTGCCTTGATTCCAGCAGTAATATACAACAGTACCTAGATTCAGGAATTTATGCATAGTACTAGATTAGTAACAAAGTTTGATTAATTTACAGTTGAATTAGCTAGATGTAACCATTAAGTTCTATGTTAACAGTACTCGCTTGTGAAATTCTCTACTGGCTTCTTGATTGGCAGCCAACTTTGATCTTCAAAAATTTAAATGCAATGTCAACTGTTATCTACTGTCTTCTTGATTACTCTTTTATTTTTCTTGTTCCTTAAAATGTTTCTCTTTTTTCTTATTCTTTTATGCTCAGTAAGCCATTGTGTCTTAGTCATTTTACTGGGGTGAAATGATTAAAAAAAAAAAAAAAAAAAAAAAAAAAAAAAAAAAAGGAAATTATTTCTGGTCAGAGAATATTGTACAACTCAAATCAGAATTCAAATCAACAAACCAAAGGACTAGGAACCTCTTACACAACAAAGATAATACAAAGAGAGTAGATATGAAAAAGAAAGACAGCAGATAAAGTTCTCATCAGTATCAAAGAATAAAACAGAATTGGATCAATAAATACAGGATGACAATATCATCAAAAAAATTCTCAAAGCAATGCAACAATAAATAAAACAAACCAACACTTGAAAAGAAGGGAACAAGGAAGTCAATTCAAAACAGAAAACACTTCACAAAAGTTTTATGAGGCAAATATTAAATAAATCACAGATGAAAAATCATAGACATATCTTTTCAGAGGACACTTTAATAGAGAAACTGAATTCCTCCTTATGCCAAACCATAACTGAATATGTGCAAAACAGTTCAAAAAAAAAAAAAAAAAAAAAAAAGTATAAGATATGGCTTCAGAAGATAGAAAGATGAAAGGATAGACTACATAATCAATAAATGTTGTAAGCTGACCAAAAATGAATACAAATGGCCTATGCACAAACTAGGAACTGTACAAAAAATTTTTAAAAATTAAAAAAAATAACATGAGATTTCAATACTCAGACCAACAACCACATCCAAGTAAGAAATCCAGAACCATTGATCATGGATAAAGAAAAGACCTGCCATTTGGTTGATTTAGCTACAACAATAAATCAGAGTGAACATAAAGAGGAATGAAAAATTGGAAAAATATCAGAACCTTTCCAAAGAGCTAAAAGATATAGAATATGAAATTTAGAATCATGCCCACAGAAGGAGCCCTTAAAACCTATCAAGAACACAGGAATCTGGATTATACAAGTTAGATACCTTAGGAGAATTTGAAACTGCTAGGACTATCATGTTGCTCAGTTAGAGAGGTGACAGATTTGTGGAGACATGCTCTCACTCGGTCTTCACTGATGACCATCAGACACCCACTGCAACATGCAAATTCATATTACTTATTCTATTTAAGTAATATTAGAGAATTATTTATTAAGTCTACATACAAATATTGATAGTCTGTGGCAACGGGGTTAATTTTAGCTTATCAAATAACTCAACTTTGCATCTAAAAAACATGGTAATTTCTTTCTCTTGTGTTTTGTGTGTGTGCATATATATATATATATATATATATATATATAGAGAGAGAGAGAGAGAGAGATAAATAAAATTGCTCTTATATACCTTCAAATATGGTTATTTTCTTTAAAAAGCATAAAAATATTTTCTCTGATTTTGTATTTATTTTATCTTGCCAAAGATATTTCTTTGAAGAATATGGGAATATTAAATTAAAAACCAAAAGAAAAACATAGGTCAGGTTCTAGAGGTTAAAGAAAAAATGTCAGACTTTAAAATCTTCATGATAAAAGGTACAGACAACAACAAAAAAAAAAAAATAAATAAAATAATAGATAAATTCTACTCTTCATATTGAAAAGATTTACAAAATTCCAACTCTTTGGTTAATGTATCTGAAATAAGGAAATTTAACCGAAATGTCATCTCTAATAGCAATGTGTTTGTTTGTCTAACATTAGAAATTCTTAAAAGTATTTTTAGTTATTTATTTGTAACTCTTTTCTCTAACAAGGGTAGGCTGAAAAGTTCATAGTCTGATTATGAAGGAAGGATACTAGAGCTGTGAAATCTGGCATGCATTAATTTCAGTTTTTTCTGTTCCTAATCCTTCCACACCCAGAAGCCCTTTGTGTCTTTACTGCCTTGCTTGGGGTGAAACCAATTTAAAAAAAAAAAAAAAAAAAAAAAAAAAAAATAATACTAGTTTCTTTCCAGGTAAACTGGCAAAGGCGACTATGTTGAAAAATAAACCTCATTTGGTCCCATTCCATAAGTGTATCTTGGTCAGTCTATGAACTTTTCAGCCAACCTTCATAGAAAGAGATCCCTTTATCCCTTTTCTTTTATTTCTGTTGTTGCTATTCTTTCATTTTTGCCTGCCTGCTTAAAATGCCTTTCCACCAGTAAAAAAAAAAAAAAAAAAAAAAAAAACAGAAATTTTGGTACCTAACACTCTTGCAATTTAATACTATATATATATATATATATACACACACACAATGTTGACAATCTATATACCTCCAGTCTCAAACACAAGTGTATACTTACCTCTGTACCAACTGCAACATCACAATATCATCTAACATATTTTAAATTGTTTATCAACCTACCATATATAATAATAGTCCCTAAATATTTACTGATTGTATAAAGAGTGTTACTCTGGCGACATTAGTTGAATCTATATTAATTGACTGCACTCCTCCATTTTTGAAGATTCTATTTTTATTTTCATACAGATTTTTAACAGAAAATATTTTTAATACTTGGATCAGGTGCTACAGCATGTACTTTGAAAAAACACATCCAAAGCTGTTTGGCTGAATGGTAAGGCCATTCAAAAGCACCGACCATGCTGCCTGGCAACAGAACAAAAATAAGCAGATCAAATTTGTTTTCATTTCAAACCGGACGGAAACATGTACATTGCTGCCAGAAACTTCCCTTTCAATATATTTCAACCTTTCCAATAATCGCACATTCTAATCCAACAAAAACATATCAGTGAATACAATGATTAATCTTCCTTACAATGAGACCCAGTCATAGTGTTTCCTTTTCTTTTAAATCTAAAAAATAAAAAAATGGCAATGAATACAGCTAAAATGCAAAGAGAAAAACAACCCTGGAAATCATATATGATCTGGATTTCTAAATCATCTAAAGGTGGGTCAGGAAAACAGAACATTATACAACTTTCAAGTTAAATTTATTTTTCTGTAGAGACCAAAAAGGAAAAATGATTAGGAAAACAACCAAACTTGAAAGAATAAAAAAATGCTCCCTGCAGTTAGATTGAACAAAAATATTTTAGAAGGGATAAAGAGAGAAAGAAAAAAAAAAAATCTGCTTTCTCTGTACCAATGAATGTATACTTGGCAAAAATATAATAAAATAAAGTGGGAGAATGTCAAAAAACATTCTATATATATATATATATAGAATTTATAAAATTTTTCTTGATAAAAATAAAAAAATATAGAATAACAAATTCTTTCACAGCATGTCACAAAATAATTTGAATATATACTTCAATCAGGCACTAATAAATGTTTGAACATATATTAGTAGTATTCATTTATGCACATTTTTAAAGGCCCTTTATTTGAGACTAGCAGTAGAGCCCAGCATTGCCCGGGGATGTAACAGTAAGAGATAGATCAAGTATCAAGCATCATAAAGACTAGAAAATAAAATTGACAAAGATTATTGTTTAAGGCTGATGGACACGCATGTCTTAATTAGTTTTTTTTTGTTTTTTTCTTACGAATTGGTCAAACCCAAACTCAAACAAAAACATTGTTTACAATCGTTATGAGTCTATCGATTGAATAGAATTTTATTATAAACAATTGTCTTGTAAATGGAATTTTTAAAGCATTCTGAATGTAAAAATAAAGAAAAAGTGTGCAAGACAATAAGAAACACTACCGGCCAAAAAAAAAAAAAAAAAAAAAAAAAAAGTAAAGTTTTGTTGAAATCAGTTGAAAAATGTAGAAAATCCGATCCAATATATAAACGTGCAGACACCCACAAGACAATCTCGTTTTATAATAAGATTATGTATATATATATATATATATATATATATATATATATATATGTGTGTCCCACTATCCCTGAATCCTTGGGAACATCCATTGTTTTAGTCTTTTTGGATTATAATCTAAAAAGACAAACTCCATGGTCAGTACAAAAAAAAAAAAATGACCAACAGAAAATTACACTTCATTGAAAAATACACCAATAAATAAAGCAGTATTGGGATAATTCTATTCCATAGACACAAATAGAGTAGGGAAATTTATTTTTAAAAAGAACGATAGGTAAAACTTCAAAGTCATCTGACTGCTACTAGTGCACACATTCTCTTATGAGCTGTCACACTCTCTTCAACATCTCTAAAGTCCCTTAGGTCACATTACACTGTCTTTTACCATGACAATATTGCAGAAGGGGGATCAATGGTGTCAATATCATTGATGTCACAAGGGAACTAGGTGTCTGATGTCGACTCCCATGATGATGTTGCATTCTTATGACTAGCCTTTATAAACATTTCTGTGAGCATTGTCTGCTTTATCATCCTAAATTTCTCAGTCAGTAATCTTTCTTCAGTTGAATAAACTGACATAATTTCTGCTCACTTATAAATTTGTGTTGTTCAAGACTCATAATTAACTGATCACACATTTTAACCAGATTGTCTATGACTATTTTTTTCACCAGTGTTCACAATGTCATTATCATTACAACTGTCTTCATTGTTTTCTGCATTTAACACCATGTTAATAATTTTCCCATCACTTAAGGAATGTGCAACAGGTGCACCATTGTCAATGTTCAGTATTTCTTTGATTTTAGCTTCTTTCTGTTCCTTTAATTCTACACAGTAGTAGTTCCAACACTGTATTCTTCAGTCAGACACAATGCAGATATACCATGATCAAGCGTCTACAGTACCTCAAATTTCTAACTTCTTGATAATGAAAGTTGCTTTCTTGTTTTCTTTTTTTTTTTTTACTCTTCTTTGACATTCTCACAGCAAAATTAAATACAAAATTTCAAAATTGGATGCAAAAATAATTGCCAGCCTGGAGATGTTAACCCATGAATGATAGTTACATCACAGAATATCTAGTGGGACCAACCATACCAGCAGAGATTCTATACAATTACACCAGGCTTCTGTTACTCACACACACCACAGAAAAAAGTATTGTTTTCAGAACTTTTATATATAGTGGGAGTAACAGCAAAATTGTTCAAATCATGTAACAGCAAAATTGCCCAATTGTTAGATTAAGCTTTGAACTGTTTTATCTTAGAAATGATTAAAGATATCTTAGTGGAATTCTTCAAGGTTTTTATAACACTATTGGACTCTACTTTAAACAATAAGAATGTATTTAGTTTAAGTTGAAATGATGATCCCTCTTGCTGCTGTGACCTCCTGATCCAGTTTTCCTCTCTACTGTTCCCACTTTTTTAATTTTATTCAACATTCTCTTGATGGTTCTTGAATTAACTTTGAAGATAGAAGTCAGAGTATGAATGTTGACATCATTATTGAAGGCCTGAATGATCCCTTTTCCTCTCACTACTGCTCACTTGGGAAGACAGAGTCGAACTAACACAAAACAATTTTAACCTGTTGTCTGTCTTGCTGAATAACTCAAAGGGTTTTTCACTGATTCTTATGACAAATGGTATCAAGAAAGCTAAAAAAAAAAAAAGATGGAAAAAAAGTAACCCAATTAGTTTAGTGTTTTTTTTTTTTCATGGAATGGACAAGTATCCCATGCTGTTACACCCGGTATATCATGATGGAAGGAGTCCAGTAACCCATTATAATAATAGGAGCATCATTTGTAATGCAGCTAAAGATGAAGAAATGTACCAAGTGCAAGAGAGCCATCCCACTTGAGGCAGGTTTTAAATTCAGTGTCTTCCTTTTCCCAGACTGGTTACTATATCAAAACTAGAGAGCCCCCATTCAGCCATGTAATTATATATATATATATATATATGTGTGTGTGTGTGTGTTTGATAAGGTATGCCACAAGGTTCTATTTGAAATTGCAGAAAAGTGGAACAAACTTGGTCATGGACTTGAGTAAGTATGTGGGTTACCCCACTTGGCTTCAGCAAGCACCCATTAGGTGATGCTGTTTAAGTCTATAAAAAGAAACATTCCCTTCTTCCAAGATGTAGCAGATTGTATATGAAATTGTCCTGGCTCGGGCACATTTGTTCCCCCACTCTCAGTCCACTGACGAAGGAATTGTGTCACACACACATACATGGATCTCAAACACATGTATCACATACACAAGCAAATTCTTAATAGCTAAATTTTTAATATCTCTTTATTTTACTTTCAACTATGTATACATTAATGCAATTTCTTTGGTTTGGTTTGTTTTATGGCATATCAACCTCAATGGGTTATTTAATGCCAACAAAATTTTCATTGTTGGCAATATCTTTTTTCCAAACATCTATTTCTGGTAAGAATTTTCTTTTGATGGTAATATTTTTTTTTTCAAAAAATGTATTGCTGGTAATATTTGTTTCTCAAAAATGTATTGCTGGCAATATATATATTTTTTTTTTTTTTTTTTTTTACAAAGTATTTCTGGTAATAAACCTTATTTTTACACTTTCATAGTGTTTTGACCCAAGTTTATGTGTTAACTATTTGCCCATAACTGGGACCCTAACAGGTGCTACCACTCCAGGTCAGGGTGGACCCAGGAATATCAACAATTAAGAGGTGGTTCCACACTAAACCCTCCTGATCAGAGGCCTTACTGTTGAACATAGTTTATCGTCTTACCCAGGATGCGTAATTTCTTTGTGTTAATATATGCATTGTCATTTATTTTAAAATCCATGTTTTGCTTCTGATTTTTTTTTTTTTACTTGGACTCACATCAGTCTGCCAAATATTGCTTGTGGAATGTTTCAAGACCCATTAAATATTTACTGAAAAATGTCCACACCTCACAATGAAAGTGGTTAATATTGCAACAAGTATACAAAAATAGAAAGGTACATATGACAAGAATCTGTTTTCTGACCAGATTTATTCAACCTTTTAGGGCGAGGCAATCCTAGGAGAACTAGAAGTCCTGCCAAGATTTATTATCAGTAGGCATAATCTTAATATAAGATATTCAGAACTTCCTACACAAGATAGTAAAAGAAAGTGACAAGGACTAACCATCAATTGTAAAAAGTCACAATATATGCTGACAATTACATGTGCATGTAAGCAGCAAGAAAGTTATAAGGAAAATAAAATCAGAAAGAGATAGTCGAAATTTGGGGGAGACAATGAAAAAAAGAAGGCCTAGAAAGTTTGACACACACACAGGACATGTTGAAAGACAGGAAAAATAGCAAGTAATCTACATCATGAGCTTATGGCAGAATAGGAGGGAGGGGGTAGAAAAAAAAATAAAAGAAAACACTGTTAACAGGATAGGAGTGAGCCATGATTGACTACATTCTGAAAAGGACATGACAAATAGAATATATATATATATATATATATATATATATATATATATATTGTACATTTCAACATCCTTAAAGATGAGATCTTAATAGCAATTTCCATGCATCTATTCAATATTTCTTTTAATGTATAAAAAGAAATGTTTTCTATTTTCTGTCTTATACACAAATAAGTGTAGAGAAACATTTTTCCAAGTGCCAGTTTTTATCTATGTGAATGTTCAAATGTGAACATATACATATATATATATGAATTGCGTAATGCACACACCTATGAGTGCACATTTCAGATCAAACTAAATAAAATTAAAGAAATAACATTGAGATTACTTTTGTTTCATTAAAAAAAAAAAAAAAAATTAGTTTATTTGTTAAAAATTTGATTGTACATTGCAAACTTTATTGAAGGGACAAATACAAATGTGACTGACTGTAGGCAATGCAGAGAACAGGGAGAAAGTGCCAGTATGGGTTGGGTTCTGTAAAAAAGAGAAAAGGCCCATTTTTACCAAGAAGAAATCAGATTACTGCCCATTTTCATCAGATGGCACCTTATTTTAGTTTGGCATGTAGTTATTCAATGTTAAAAGATGGCCGTATATAAAGGAAAAGAGACGTGAGAGTGAATAAAAAAATAAATAAGAAAAAAAAGAAAGAGTGCAAAGAAAGAAAATTTAAGGTGGTTAATGACAATCGCAACAATAATAATGATCTTGGAGATAAAAATGAAACAATCTACATCAAAAGAAAAGATAAGAAAAAAAGAAAAATAAAACAAGATAGAAACAACAAAAAAAAAAAAGGAAGAAATTTTATACCTATCTTTTTTTTTGATAGGTATAAAATTTCATGAAAATTTACAAGAGAGGATAAGAAAAGAAAAAAATTTGCCTAACAAATAACCTAACCACTATATACAACCACTTTCTCACATCAATGATTAAAAATAGCTTTGAGTGAATGAAACCTGTAGATCATAGCTAGGACCATCATTCTTTCACAAAGAATTGCACCAAACAACAGAAATGAAATTGATGACTTTCAACTACAATTAAAATGAATATTTCATGTAACTTAAATAGAAAACTAAGACAGAATCAAAATGCTGACATTCAACATGACCTCAACTAAAAGGTTAGGAAGGAAACTCCCATCAATACTGGAAAGAGCAATAACAGTTACTGAACCTAACAAACTTATTTTTATGAAAAATTTATTTTAAGAGAAAGATTTTGTAAATTTCAACTGGCAGTAGTACTGCTGCTTGGTCAATGAATATCAAATGTTTCCATATAAGGAAAGGGCTAATGTTACTATTACCAATAATAATGGAAAATTGTAAAGAAAAAGAAAGTGATTTCAACCATTTGACTTGAGCAAGGCAAAAGAAACAGTCTTTCCAGATATCTATTTTCTCAAATGTTTCTTACTCAAACATGCCAATTTTCTAAGCTTAGCTTAGATGTAGCTCAAGGCTCAAAGTATGGGATCACCCAGTAAGGATCAAACTCATAGTACATTGAAGTGCCAATATGGTGATTTTTCTAAGCATGCATAGATGTGGGACAAGGCCAAAAGTATGGGGCAACCAGTGAGGATCAAATGCACTACTCATTTGTAATTTTTCTAGTCAGACAAGATTGCTAACCATTATACCACATCAAGGTGTTCTATATGATTTTCTAAGCTTAGCTTAGATGTGAGACAAGGCTGAAAATATGGGGGGGGGCAATCAGTGAGGATTGAACTCACTATTCAGTTATAATGGTTCAAGCAAGACAAGCTTGCTAACCAGTACACTACATTGAGGTGCCAGTTTCTTACTCAAACATGAAGGGAAATAATATTCAGAAGAGAAAATGTGGTTTATGTGAAAAATGGTGGGGGGGGGCAGTAGCGAGGGGAAAGGCAAAAAGAAAAGAGGAATAAAATCATAACAGAAACAACTGGTAAAAGAGAGAGAGAGAGAATGGTGAAAAAACAACAGAGGGGGAAGGTGAGAGAGAATAATGAAAAGAAATAGTTTATGCAGGAAAAGTGAGGAAAAATACAATGAATTATGAAGAAACAGAACAGCAAAAACAGGGATGGAAATTAATAAAAATGGTGGAAAAGGCCAGAGCAAAGGGAGGCTGCTGCAAAATTAAAACATGAAAAGGACATAATAAAAAAAAAAAAAAAAAAAAAAAAAAAAGGAAAAAAAAATTTTTTTAAATCAGAGAAAAAGAAGTAATCTGAAATGAACCTTTGAATCTTACAAAGATACTGTGCCTCTTCCACTCAGCCATAAACACAACTTTGAACTCCAAGAAGAAATAAAAATGGAAGAATAAAATCTTTGACCTTGAATGCAAAATGGCATCCTAAAACATTTGCTCCTCTCAGTCCATATCACACAAGGCAGACATTTCTATTTGGATAAATTAAATTATTTTAGAATTTCAAGTTTAAACAAGCTAAGAGTAAACTCTAATCAGATTGTGTGCAGAATCTAAAAGCTTCATTCTCACATTGGCTTTTATTAAATTCACTTAAACAAATCACTTTGGCAACTTAGCAAGTAATTGCATTGTACACATTATGTCAAAGAGTTCAATGATGGACACAGCAGGAGATGGCATGTTTTACCCAGAAAAGAAGAAATTTGAATTTATTTTTTCCTATTTTAACAAGATTTCTTCAGGAAAAAATGTTGTATTTAAAATATTACTTATCCATTTACGGTATTAAAAGGTAGTACATGGGAGAAGAAATGAGTAAACATCAATTGTAAGAAGACAGAATCTATGGTTGTCAGTAAAAGGGATAGCCCAACATACAAATTACAAATTGGAGATACCAAAATCAAACAAGTACAACAATTTAAGTGTCTGGGAAGTGTTTTAACAGAAGATGGAAAGTGTGACACAGAAATCTGAAAGTTCATTTTGGGATACTTCCCAAACGCTAAGCAAAAAAATAGAAAAATTTCATTAAAAACAAATATTAAACTGTTATGCAATATCAGTCCTCATATGACAGTTAATGCTAGACAATCTCCTCACAGATGAAGAAACTTGAGGCAACATAAATATGGTTCTATAGAAGGATGCTGAGAATACCATGGATAAACGTGAAAGCAATGATGATGTTTCAGAGCAAATGGAAACAAAAGTTGGTCAATGCTGCCATAATCCTTGCCTTCCGTTCGTCTTTGGTGTTACAAAGAGTTTTGTTGGTATCTTGCTCAACTGCATGTCACATATAATAACCAAGAGGCTTGCAGTCTGGAGAGTTAGGCAGCCAGATTTAAAGGGTGATGTGGTTGCAGAAATTGTCTGACAGCCTTGACTGGGCTCTCCTGCTTGTGTGGCATGGTGCTGAAACCTGTTGCCAGACATAGGGTCATCCAGCAACCACCTTCTTGACTCAGGGCCACACTACCTCTTCAAGGCACTTGATGTAGGCCTCCTTGTTGAGTTTGATGTTCTGTGGGAAGATGAATAAAGGCATAATGTCACAAGCAGTAGTGGTCACTCCAAACACCTTCGTAATCCCCATTTGTCTAATGTAACACTTTCTGAATACTCTGCACAGTCCTCAGATTGACACCCACTCTGAAATGTTCATACTGGTATTTATAGTATGAATGCCAAGCAGTACAGCATGCCATTTCCAAATTTCTTATGGAGTGAATTGTGTCAAGGTGCTCTTTTTCTCACAGATGGTGCCCAACTGATCCTACTGCACTGTACAGTTGACAAAATAAAAAAAAACAATGCACATGAACAAAATTTAAAATGGCGGCAATTTACCCATTGCACCCCATATAAATAAAAATATATTTAAGAAAAGTGAGAATTTGATCTGAAATATATGGCAAAATTTCCAAATTTTCAGGTGGAACAGAAAATACTATTTTATATGACATTAAGAAAAGAATCTGTTAGTTTAAACTGATGCCACATGGACATGTGTCAATAAATCGCTTTTTATGGATACAGATAAAAAAAAATTGCCTGCAAAACATCAACTGGAATACATAACTAAAATAAATACAGAACAAAAGACTGTATTACTGCTTACACAGGAAGGGTTGTATGCTTCAACTTTTCAGTCAAGATACAGAAATCTTTGATTGAGGAAGATTCACATCAGGGTGCTTCCTTATATAAGAGAAAATAAAATAAATGTCTTTTTTCTTTGTTGAACAATGCCTTTTTGTGACTTATCTAGGAAGCTTGGCATTTTGGAAATTACAGAAGACATTAACAATACATTTTCCATATAGAATTTACTGGTGCTTTTGCTGGTTTAGAAAATTTTAAATATGATTACAAAAGTGTATACTCTTCAGTCAGTTATGTACCATGAATGATACATGCATAGGTAATCATGTATCTTTCAATACATGACAGATGAGGCAGATTTTTTTCTTGCAGTAGGTTGCCATTTCTTTCTGCGGTAGACCAGTTGCCATCCAAGGCTATAGAGTCCGGTCTATCCTGCTATTTATCCATAGCTGGAGGGAGAAGATGATTCATACCTTTCTCAAGGGTATTAGCATGTAAGTGAATGTCATGGATTCGACTGGAATTTGAACTTGGCTCTCCAATTCCTTAATCCGAGCCACTATCCATTACTCCACTATGCCTCCACTGTATGTTCTTACAAAAGCTAAATGAAATAATGTAACTTCTATTAATGTAGAGTAGTGTAAAGTTTTTCTATAAAAGAAATTTATTTTGGAGACTAGTAGTAGTAGTAGTAAAGATATTTGTAATTTAATTTTTTCTGTATTATATTTCCATACTTACTAGAAAAAAGAAACACTAAAATTTTATTCTTTTGATATCTGAATTTTAATTGATCCCATCTTAATCATATTAACCTACCATTCCTAAAAGGAAAATAGATCATTTTTCTTTATTTTATAAAGAGAGATTTCACTGGACACAGTCAATGTTGTATCGTATAGTGGCTAGGATTTAACTAGTTTGGGTTCATAATTTCTCTTCCAACTATCTGCACTGAATGGTAGAAGACAAAAATACATCTTCAAAAATTTTCATTACTCTAAATCAAGGGTCCGGCCCGCAAAGGCATTTTGACTGGCCTACGAGCCTGATGACCAATGACTATTTTTAACATGAGAGACAAGGCTTTCGATTTAGACTATCTGCCAGTTATCTTTCATGAGACTTATTTTACCAAGTTGCGTTGCTTACGTTTAATGTCAAATAATAGATACATATTTGTTATGACCCTTGGCTACATTAAAAGATAACAGAAGCGAAACGAATGATAAAGTGAAAGAGGCCAGGGAGGGACTGACATGCAAGTTAGCAGAAATCTAAAGACAGTTAAACATACGCCCATTATACATACATGCCTCATGAATGTGTGGATGATACTGCATGTGTACGTACGTAAGTGTATATATTTGCAACTATTTGTACTCTTATGTATGGGTATATGGCTTCGTGTGTGTGGTTCGTTTGTGGAACAATTTTCAATAACAGTTTCAAACCTACACATCATAATTTCATCCATTTCACTTTGGTTGATTTTTTCACTTTGAAGTATTTTGCCGTTCCTTGAGGAAAAGTAATTTTTGTTAGGTGTTTTTTAATTTTAGATTTTCTTTTGTTTTTCTGATTTCTTAATGTTTATTTTCATTATGGTTTTAAATATTTAGGTTGACTGGGGTCTGCATATGTAATTTTCCTTAATTTTTTATTAAGGGCCTTCGTCCGGCCCGCGACCCATCATTATAACATGATCCAGCCCGCGCGGTCGAATGAGTTGCCAGCCTCTGCTCTAAATATTGGTTTTAATTTGATTCATTCATTTTCTATAGCTTATCAACCCTTTGCAAGTTATTTAAAGCTAGGACAAATTTTTAGAGATAATGATATATTGATACAAATCAAAGTGGGAGGACAAGTGGTGGATTCTCAATTTTTCCAAGGATATTTGTGTCAATGAATATAACATACCCAACTGGAATTGGACCTCAGATATCTGATTAACAATTTGACAGGTATTTGTCAAAAGCCTTTCAGTGGGTATTAGGAAATTTAAAAGAAAACAAACCCTCACCACTTTCATTTACGTCTCTTATTTGCCTATCTCTACGTGATGGAAATTTTAGATGAGATAACAGAAACAGAATTTTAACTGATGAATAAAATGCCATAATTTATTATTTTAGTTCACAAATAATATAACTATGCTTGTCCCAATTAGTTATTAAGCTAGTGTAGGATTCATGCCTTGCCATTACTGTAGATAAATAATGAATGATTCAATTTTGATTATGAGAGAAGAGAGAAAAATACATATCAGAGAAACTGTTTTGTTTAATGAGAAAAAGAAGGCATATATAATAAGAAAGGTAAGATACAATAGGCAATAACATTCTCATATATTTAATATGTACTTCAGTGCAATAGAAAACTTTGACTAAATTTTTTTTCCATTTGTACCCACTTCTTTAAATAATGACCTGCATTCATACTTATTGCAATATTTTTGATAGTTGTTAAGCTCAAATATTTTATGATGCAATAGGGGAAATTCTACAGGTATTTAATGTTTGTAGGACTCACAAGGAATTTATTCAGTTATTAAAACTAGGAATTATGATTTATCAGAAAATTCAAATAAAAAAAAAAAACATGAAATTTTCAAAATCACTGATAGCAGATAGAGATTTTATAGTTGCATTGTATTTTTTAAAACATCAAAAATTTAAATATTGCCTCTATTTTTGAGACAGTATAGGTAAAATTTTCAATAAATAAAAACAGTTGAAATTTTCAACCAAAACATACAAAAAAAAGTATTTATGAATCAAATTGTAAGAGATCTTTTGTTTATTTGGGTTTTCTTTCTTCTTTTTTAACTACTTTAATCAGTTTATTTAAATCCAGAAAATATTTTTTGACCAAAAATTTGTTTTTTTTTTGGGGGGGGGCGTTGTTAGAGGAGATAACTTGCAGATACAAATCTTACTAATTAACCCATGGCTGGGTGTGGAGAAAAGGTGAATTCATACCTTTCCCAAGGGTATTTGCACATAAGTGAATATAACAAAACCTGATTGAGATTGGAACTCGGTTCTCCAATCTCAAGCCATCATCCATTACAACATCTGCACATCAAAGCTTACAGCACCTCATATTCCCAAGTGGTTACCAGTCTAGGTACAAACAATGCTAGACATCACTTAACTTCGATGATCATACAATAACCAGATGTTTTGCTTAAACTCTTGAACCTCATCTCCTTTGATCCATGACCTTAATCACTGAGCTAATATCTAGTCAAGATGAAAATTATGAGAGGATACAACATGAAAGATTCCCAGCTTGTTTATCTTTTTATCAGGAAAAAAGAATTTTAGCAAGAGAGTCATGTTTAGGGTGGAGAGGAAACAAACTATTTGGAAAATTTCTTTTTGTATGCTTTGAAGACACCATGCATCAGGTGCATGGTTAAAGAAAGAGACTAAGAAAATGAATACTATTACATTTCTTGCGTTATTTGATTTTTTTTTTTTTTCTCTTTTCGATCTTCTTTTGTTTTGAGAAAAAGAAGAAATCTTTGCTGTTGCTTCGTTGTTTTCAAAATATTACTGGAATATCAGAGATCCCTGCGGGCATCCTAACAATGCTGAATTGCATCAGATTCGATAAAATTGGAGCAGATAGCCAAAGTGAGCACCGACAATACAAGAAGAAAACCCAAAAGCTTTTATCTGTAATATGGAATTACAAATCAGAGCTGAATTTCTTCAGGAGACAAATTTCAAGACAATTTAAGCATCAGAACCAAAACTGGGCAAAGAATGAAAACACAATCAGAACTCTCTTCAGAAACGAATCACTACCGTTTTGTTTCCAAATACTCTATCTTTGCTGATATCTTCAACTATTTGCTATCATTATCCATTGACAAATATAGCTTGAGAGTACAATGCAAGAATGTCAGCCTGAATTACTACTGTTCTATGTCCACTACTAGGTTGATAAAGTTCATAAAAAAAAAAAAAAACACCCAGAAGGAAACCTGATTTCTGACTGACATGAAAATTTATCGCGCGAAAGAAAAATCCAAAATATAGGGTGTTCCAATAATTTGGACAGATTTTAAACGTGAATTAATTTTACACATCTAATGATTTTTTTCTTTTTCTTTCAGATTTTACAACTTCTGACATTTCAACCATGGAAAAATTAACAATCAAACGTGTTAAACTTATCAAAGCCTATTACGAAAATGGATGTTCAGATTTATAAATATACATCCCAATGATTCCACTAGCAAAAAATGCACACCAAACAGTGACCTTTTATGGATACAGTGGCTTGGATTTTCATCAGCCCAAATGGAACAATTCTGCTTATTAACAAATCCACCAAGATGAAAATGGGCTACATCACTAAAGAGGACTTTTTGGGAAAAATCTTCATCAGCTTGTCTTTGCTCGTGCACCCATCTGACGAATGTACAGCACTCTAAATGGTCAGCAGGTTTCAGTTCTTGTATCAATTGAATTTTGTAAGCATGTACAGACAAATCTTTTATCAAAATTGGATGTAATTGGATGTTTCTACTCCAGAAACCCTTTCTAACTGATACTATTCTTGGCCTACAAAAGCTACTATTCTTGGCCTACAAAAGAAACCCTTTCTAACTGATACTATTCTTGGCCTACAAAAGAAACCCTTTCTAACTGATACTATTCTTGGCCTACAAAAGAAACCCTTTCTAACTGATACTATTCTTGGCCTACAAAAAGAAACCCTTTCTAACTGATACTATTTCTTGGCCTACAAAAAGAAACCCTTTCTAACTGATACTATTCTTGGCCTACAAAAGAAACCCTTTCTAACTGATACTATTCTTGGCCTACAAAAGAAACCCTTTCTAACTGATACTATTCTTGGCCTACAAAAGAAACCCTTTCTAACTGATACTATTCTTGGCCTACAAAAGAAACCCTTTCTAACTGATACTATTCTTGGCCTACAAAAGAAAACCTTTCTAACTTACTATTCTTGGCCTACAAAAAGAAAACCCTATTCTTGGCCTACAAAAGAAACCCTTTCTAACTGATACTATTCTTGGCCTACAAAAAGAAACCCTTTCTAACTGATACTATTCTTGGCCTACAAAAGAAACCCTTTCTAACTGATACTATTCTTGCCTACAAAAGAAACCCTTTCTACTGATACTATTCTTGGCCTACAAAAGAAACCCTTTCTAACTGATACTATTCTTGGCCTACAAAAAAACCCTTTCTAACTGATACTATTCTTGGCCTACAAAAAGAAACCCTTTCTAACTGATACTATTCTTGGCCTACAAAAAAGAAACCCTTTCTAACTGATACTATTCTTGGCCTACAAAAGAAACCCTTTCTAACTGATACTATTCTTGGCCTACAAAAAAACCCTTTCTAACTGATACTATTCTTGGCCTACAAAAGAAACCCTTTCTAACTGATACTATTCTTGGCCTAAAAAAAACCTTTCTAACTGATACTATTCTTGGCCTACAAAAGAAACCCTTTCTAACTGATACTATTCTTGGCCTACAAAAGAAACCCTTTCTAACTGATACTATTCTTGGCCTACAAAAGAAACCCTTTCTAACTGATACTATTCTTGGCCTACAAAAGAAACCCTTTTTACCTTCTACCCCAACAAAAATCATTAAATTAAAATCAGATATTTAGTCAAACTTTGGAAAGTATGTTAAACCAAAAACTTTTCAGCACCCATTTATGTGCCTACACATCCAACCACTGTACATTTAGACAGTAATTTCTTCCCAGCCTATTTAAGTAGATGTGACTTCTTCACACTAACCTTTGATGTATATTCATAAACAGCTTTGCAAAGGCCATAATTTCTGATTCTACAGTCTCTTGTAAAGTTCAAATTCTTTTGATAAGTTCCTCTTCTATCTACTATGACTTGCAAAATGACATTTGCATTTTGGCGTTTTAATAAAACCTAATAACTAGAAACACTAATAGGATTCATGAAGAAAAGGATTTTTTGTCAGCTTTTTTGTTTTTCTACTTTTTTCATCAGAGAAGCTTTGATTTTTTGTTATTCAAGGAGAAAACAAACAAATAGGTTTACGTGTGTTAGTAGAATATAAAATCCAAACAAAAGTGGAGAAATGAAACAGTGGAAAAGCTTTTTATTGACAATGTGTTTTGCCTTCATTAGGTAGACATCTTCAGGTCAGAATTAAGACAAAAGTTTCTTTCATTCTGACCTGAAAACACTCACCTAACTGTTGTAGAGTAGTTTCACAGTGGAGGCTTGTATTTGTACTAAGTCGGTCCTAAAATAGGTTTGACGTACAAAATGTTAGAAACTTGATATAATAGGTAATAATGCAGAGAAATCTAGTCGTGGTCGCAGATACTTTAATATCCGACTAATGCTCGTCCAACATTGACTGACTGACCAACTCGCTCAGCTACTTCTACTACTCCTACTTATTATAGGTGGGAGAGTCTATTAACTATAGAATAGGTGTGTTCCACTATAACACTAACAAAGGTGAAACATATTGCCATGCTTTCCCCCACTGTCTCATTTCCCCATATATAGGTTTATAAAATCATTTTAATTTTTTTTTTTAATGATTTCACCCCAAGCAAGGCAGTTACAGGGAGTGAGTGAGAAAAAATTGGGTATAAGGGGCATTGAGAAAAAGGACAAAAGATTAATAACATTCAAGAGGATAGAAGATGGTGATTGGTATTGCATTTAAATTTTTTGAAGATTGTAGTTATCAGGGAAGCAAGTTCCACATGCTGGAAGTACAAAAAAAAGAAACTGTTGGAGTGGAAGTGGCAGTTGCATTTAGCTATTTCAATAGTAAATGGGTGGGACCTAGATACCAATCTAGTAGCACACTCAACTTCATCTAGTCAAGGCACCAGGGAAAAAAGCTTGTCAGAGCAGTTGCCATGAAAATATTCAATGCATGGGTAGATTGTAGATTTGTAAATGTGCAAGAGAGACTGTGATAAGAAAAATTTGTATTTATTCTTTTGTACACATAATGAGTACACATAATGAGTAAACATTTTTTGTCTGTGCAAAACACTTCCAAATTGTAAAAGCTCGTGTCAGCCATCTGTAATAGAAAATTATCATGTAGAGGTGTCATTACTTTCGGAGCACCCTGTACAAGGGAGCAAAGTAAAATGATGCAGGGTAATAATACTTCAGACAAGGCTTCACTCATAGCTTTTCTCAGCCTTCATCCTGAGATTAAAGTATAGTATCTGTTCTCTTCCTCTTAGTCAAGTGTAAAGGGAAAAAAGGTCAATAAAAAGATCAAACTGTTGTTGCTTAAGGACTAGAAATTCTCTCCAGGCCTTGGAATGTAGTCAAACAAAGAAAACAAAAATCTACTTTCCACAGCACATCCTCTCATGTGACATGTAACAGATGACAACAAACTTAAATGGAAAAGAGATAAACAAGCATTAAATGTAAGAATCCACTTGTTACTTTGACATGGCAACTTTCATATTAAACATGTCAGGATGCAAGTTCAGTTTAGGATCTCTGACTGATACCAAATCAGTTGTGTTTCGATCCAGACTTGAAGCAATCGGATGTCTAGCCACACTGAAGAGCTGTGATACAGTAAAACAGTCAGTGGATGATTATATATTTGAAGAAATATAGTTTTAAGGTGTGCAATATTTATGAGATAAAGTGCTCAATATCTGAGATAGAGTGTATGTAAATATAAGTGAACATTGAAATCAACACTCAGAGGCAACAGACTGTTTCTTAAATAAAAAACAAGAAAATAAATTAACCCAAGCAAATAATTAACAAACCACTCCCATTAGAATAGACGAAAAAAAAAAAAAAAAAAAAAAAAAATAAAAAAAAAAATAAGAAAAAAAATAAAAAAAAAAATAAGAAAAAAAAAAAAGAAAAAAAAAAAAGAAAAAAATAAAAAAAAAATAAAAAAAAAAAAATAAGAAAAAAAAAATAAGAAAAAAAAAGAAAAAAAAAAAAAGAAAAAAAAAAAAAAAAAAAAAGAAAAAAAAAAGAAAAAAAAATAAGAAAAAAATAAGAAAAAAAATAAGAAAAAAAAAAAATAAAAAAAAAAAAAAAAAAAAAAAAAGAAAAAAAAGAAGAAAAAAAAAAAAAAAAAAAAAAAAAAAAAAAAAAAAAAAAAAAAAGAAAAAAAAAAAAAAAAAAAAAAAAAAAAAGAAAAAAAATAAAAAAAAATAAGAAAAAAAAAAAAAAAATAAGAAAAAAAAGAAAAAAAAAAAAAAAAAAAAAAAATAAGAAAAAAAAAAAAAAAAAAAAGAAAAAAAAAAAGAAAAAAAAAAAGAAAAAAAAAGAAAAAAAAATAAAAAAAAAAAAAAAAATAAAAAAAAAATAAAAAAAAAAATAAGAAAAAAAAAAAGAAAAAAAAAAAAAAAATAAGAAAAAAATAAAAAAATAAAAAAAAAAAAAATAAGAAAAAAAAAAAATAAGAAAAAAAAAAATAAAAATAAGAAAAAAAAAGAAAAATAAAAAAAAAAAAAAAATAAAAAAAAATAAAATAAAAAAAAAAAAATAAGAAAAAAAAAAAAAAAAAAATAAGAAAAAAAATAAAATAAGAAAAAAAATAAAATAAGAAAAAAAATAAAATAAGAAAAAAAATAAAATAAAAATAATCAATGCAAATAAATAAAGTAAATAAACAAATTAACAAAACAATCCAACCAAAATAATAGAATAGACTACAACAATCAATCCAAAATTGGATAAAAAAATAGCTATAACTACTATGATAAAAAACATTTTTTACTATATTACTTAAAAATCAAAATAACAAAAAGAACAAATAAAAATATACAAAACAAAAATAAATAAGAAAAACCAAATAAAATAAATCAATCCAAATGAATAAACAAGTTAACAAACTGCTCCTGCTAAAATAACCGTTAGAATAAAAAATAAATAAATAAGCAAAAACAAGTAAAAATAATCCAAATAAATAAACAAATGAAAAACTACCCATGCCAAAAAACAGTTAGAATACACTACAGCAATCAATTAATTTCAGTCAGAATGGACTTACACACAATGCACCACTGACCCTTATATATAAATAGTCGAGAAAAAAAAAACAACACATGTGGCCTGACGATTGTGTCTAGCATGAAACAGTCTGTCACCTCTGAGTGTTTGCTTCAATGTTCACAGCTTCATAAAATATCACACAGGACATGACACCACATCATTTTGTGCCATGAAAATGACAGTGTTCACACAGACCTTCTGAATGTGTGCCAGCACCTATGAAAGTGAATAAACTGAATCCAGTACATGTGCTTTGTATTGCTGTATTACTTGTTCTTCTATTGGTCTCATTACATTTTGGTAGGGGATGACAAGACTTTTGCCACTCACATGTGTGTGTGTGTGTGTGTGTGTGTGTATGTATATATATATATATATATATATATATATATATATATATAAAAGAGGGCCTGAAGGTTGTGTTCAAGCATGAAACAGTATTGCCAGTCAGTGGCAACATCAGTGTCCACTTGGTGTACATATGCTCTATCCCAGATATTGAGTAATTTTATACATTGTATATAAGTTATTTTCTCTTTTAATAAATGCACCATCTTTGCAATTCAGATATATTTACATACTGTGTATGTGCACACACACACACATTTACATATATACATTTCTGCCAAATTCGATATAAATAAACTTAGCTAAAAGATACATATACATACACACACACACATATATATATATATGCAAACATCCATCCATTCCTCTATATAACTATACAAACTGTCTATGTTCACCTTTACATATACAACACCAGATCATATACGTATTTAAGATGCATAAAAAACAAAAAGTTGCATGAATATACTATTTTTTTTTTAATTCAGTCATATATATATATATATATATATATATATATATATATATATATATATATATATGTGTGTGTGTGTGTGTGGCAAACCCACCTCATATCCGAGAGTGCCTGTCTACTTCCCATTGCAGATGCCTGCTCAAGCACATTTGTGTTTATTCACCACCCACCGTTACAGTTTCTGAGAGAGAGCATGTTATCTAGCATAATCAACAGTCTGGACAAGGCCAGCATGCTCAAATCCTCAGTCATGATGACTTGTGACTTTGTGCTAACACAACCACTGATGGCTCCCAAGGGTTTCGTCTACCCAATTTTACTCACAAAAGCTTGGATCAACCCATGGTTTGGTTTTCAGGTACTTTCCAAAAGGTGCTGCATGCTGTGATTGACTCCACCAGACTCAAAACATCAAGAAGTTATCTTCCTGACAAATTGATTTGTACCTGATGAGCTGGTAAAACAACCAAAACTTCAAGTTGCACTTTGAATATATATATATATATATATATATATATATATATATATATACATACACACACACTAATAATAAATATATATGTTTTTTCCTCACCAGTAACACAACTGAGTCTCACAGTATTGTGATATAAGTGAGGGGAAAAAAATGTATATTTATTATTAGTATAAATTTTAGTTCTGTTATTATACATCAGACACTGTTTTATTAACACCAGCATTCAATGTGTGATAATATGTGTGTGTATGCTTGTATATTGACAGATACAAAAATATAGGCACCTGCACACATATATATATATATATATATATATATATATATATATATATATATATATATATATATAAATAAATAAATAATGTAAAATGCTCAAAATCAGTCAAAGAATAAACAAATAACACAATGAAAACAAAATTAATCATGCACATCTTCCTCTGACCATGATAGGATGATAGTTTTGCCTTTGATCCCAGCCTGAATAAAGTAGGCTGTCAAGTACAGTCATTTACAATTTCTAACCCTTAAACCACACCAACCACCACCACATGTTGAGAAAGTGAAGATGGAGGTGAAATCAATGTTTATGGTCATCCAAAGAGAAAATAAAAGTGATAGTAGAAGACAGCAAGAGAAAACCCCTAATACACTATGAAGTAGTTTCTTTTTTTGTTTTTTTTACATAAAAATCATTAAAAAATACAGGAAAAAGACCTTTCAGATAAACAAGATTATCTCCCTTAGAAACTAATATAAAAAATACACTAAAGTGTCTTCACTAACTTATAAGTTAAAAAGCTCAAAATTGTAAAAAAAACAAAAAAAACAAAAAAAAAAAAATCATTGTTTTTTGGGTTTTTTTTTAATATTTGATGTTCAGAAACCATGAAAATTCATATAGCTAAAACCTGGGCCACCTTGAATAAAATTGATGTAATCTGGTAATTTGATTTACAAGATAACTTCAAGTGGTGATGCTTTTGAGTCACCGTAGAGAGAGTTCCAATGTATGGTGCCACTGCTTGGACAATTAAGTAAAATCCAAGAGCTTAAGCTTGATAAAACCTACACTACGATGCAGAGAGCTATACTTAAAATCTCTTGGAGACATCCAACTAAATCACATCTCTAAGGAACCATTTCTGATATTTCTACAATCTTACCAGAATGCAGAATTCATTTTGCAGAACACTGCTGGCAAGCAAAACAAGAAATTGTAATAATCTAATGCACTAGACACCTAGCCCTAGAACAAGATGGTTTGGTCACCTTGCATCCACTTTCATTGACCAGCTATGTTATGACACAAAATGCTTCCCTAATGATGTTCCAACCTTTATGCATGACCGTGATGGTTGGCATAATAGACTCATGAATGTCTATGCTAACTTGATTGAATAATGGGATTTTTTATAATAAAATCATTCATTACAAGCCACTTATGGTATAGAGTTACTGTTAAAATGGTTTTGATGAATGAAGTATGATATGAGTGAAAGTCTTGGCTGTACAAAATAAAGTGCATGAGTATATGGAGAATGAATAACAACCTGACCCTTTGATTTGAAAACGTTAAGATTGTCGTGTTCAGGGAAATGTCAATGTCAGAGTTTGTTTCACAATAAGCAGTTTTTGAAATGCCAAATAAAATTTAAGATATATAATATCAGTCTGAATATGATATCACTTGCAATCTGAATTTTATTATGGGATCCCAACAATTCCTGAGCTTTTTTTTGCAAATTTAGTGATCTACATAAATGTCGAAGCTAACTTGATCAAATAAAAATAATAAACCCTGAAAATAAAAATTCCCCTTACATCTCCAGTTGCCTTGATCTATCTACTACCCTTCTCCTCATCCTTTCTTCTATCACTCCTATCTGATCTTGCTTCAGATTTTCTGTAACCCCTTGTGTCCTAGTGGCTTCCCGCCTTGCTTGGGGTGAAATGCTTAAAAAACTTAATTATTTAATATCAAAGGATTACTGAGAATGAAAGAAACTGAGATGTCATTGAGGAGTAAAGACAATAATAGAACAGGATTAAATGAGACAAAAGATAGCAATTGATGTTGCATTTAAATTTTTGAAAGTCATTGTTGACAAGAAAGCAGAAAGTTGGAAGAGAAGACAACAAGTGAGAGGTGCAAGAGAATAAACTACGGCTGCATCTTGCAATTTCAACAGCTCATCTCATACTATACCTCGGTTCAAAGAGGAAAGCTCAACAGAACAATAACTATGAAAATATTTTTTAAAAAGTCATGTTACTGTGGTGGGAAAGTGATTGAATCCAAAGTATCAGAACCAATAATGTTATATATTCTTTAGATTTTACCAAAAATCTCTAGATACATAGCAGAAGCACCAACCCAGATGTGACAGCAATATTCAATGCATGGATGAATGGTAGACTTATAAAGGTGTAAGATAAATTCAGGTGAGAAAATTTGTCTAGCACGACACAGTGAAGCAATTTTCTTAGCAGCTAGTTTAGCAACTGCCCCAAAATCGTAACAAATTTACAGTAAAGATCACAAAAGAAATAGAGACATTAGTATCAAGTTAAGAATAACTTAATAATCAGTAAGTGCAATAGGGAATATAATGTACATAATAAAATAATAGGTTACTATATAGACTGTTATGCATGGCTATTTAGAGTCAGTAAACAGAAGTAGGGTGTTCAGATGCCATAACAGCTAACAATGCAGAAAAATACAGGGTTTATACAAAAACAAGGGGAAAATTTTGACAATTTAATAAAAACAAATGCTAAGAGACAGAAACACATTCAACACATTACTTAATAGAAAAAGGTGCAAAGATTATTATTTTACGGTTACACTTCACAAATTGCAGTACATAAAACAACTTTTCTTGTGGTGTAGCCATTTTAAAGATTGACATAAATTATAACAATTTAAACTTATGCAAAATTTGAAAAAGAAAAGAAATATTTAAACAAGATTGAAAAAAAGACTTTCATTTATTTTAATAACTTTGAACCTTTTCCTATCTAGTAACATGTTGAATGTGTTTCTGTCTTCTAGCATTTGTTTTTATCAAATTTTCAAAATCTGCTCTTTCTGATTAACCCTGTGGAATCGGTCAATTCTGGCCAATGCTGTTGCATTCATTTCATATTTGGAAAAAAGTAAATCTTTTCGTTCCAGAACTAGGAGTTAAAAAGCAGGCTAAGCTAGGATCTCTAGTCTTGGCAACCAAACTAGAAGGTCAATTCAGAATTAAAAACTGAAGATACAAGAAACCATTCTGCTATCTTTTCCAAGAATAGTAATGGCATTGCATTGATATTAATCCATATCCTCTGGATATCAGTTCAAACTGATGCCACCTTCCTTTAACTCTTTATATATAAATAATTTTTGAAAATAACAATATCATTGCAATATATGGTGGAAAATTTTCTTCTGAAATCAAGATAATATGAGCAAAATGGTCACAATATAGAAAAAAAATGTCACTTTACCCCGCCCTGTAAATGTCGGCTCTCAGACTATTATTATGGCCAAAGTCTCACTGTATGTGTTATTTGTGATGACCATCATATATTATTGTAGAGTAAATATAGGGTGGGTTATGACAGGTTGAGCATTGAAAGCCAATATTTATGAGACGGGTTGAATGCTAAAGAGTCAAACTAATATCAGAAGAATATGCATTAAAAAAGTTCGTAGAGAGGAATTATTTAAGATAGTAAAGAAAAGGTATCTGTGGAGAGTCACGATTACCTATAGCCAGAAAAGACTATAGATTTTAAGATAAAAAAAAAAGAAAAAAAAATACTGCAAATTACCTTAAAAAAAAAAAAAAAAAAAAAGCATTCAACCCACCTCATAAATATTGGTTTTCAATGTTCAACACACCATAACTTGTATGCCCATAATATGACATCATCATGCAAATAGTGAAACTTTGACCACAAACAGTGAGCGTTTGAGTGCCAATATTTACAGGGTGAGTTTGTGCGTGTTGAATGCTAAAGGGTTAAACTGACTTTTTGTTAATTATTTAAAGCTTAACTATTTGTGGGTCATTTAAATCTGAAACTTTTTTTTGATTGGAAGAATAATTATTTTTTGCAAGTGAATATTGCATTAATTATTTTGAGAACAATGATTTTTCAAAATACAAGACCCAATATTTAACCTATATCTAGAGAGAGAGAGAGGAGATGGATTCATACTTTTCCCAAAGATATTTGTGTGCATGTCAATCAATGTAACAAACTTGACTTAAATTCAAACTGTTCTCCTGATTTCTCATTCCAAGCCATTACCCATTACACCACCCACATGGCCATAAATTGCCATGACTGTTCTTGAAAAAGATAGCGAAATGCTTTCCCATTGTCCTCTCCATGGTTTGGAATTTAGATATTTCTTTCCTGTAGACTGACAGTCACCCAAGATTAGTGAGTCTAGTCTATCCACTATTTAACCCATACCTGGGAGAAAAGATGGACACATGCTTTTCTAAAGGGCATTCCTGCAAAAGTGAACACAGTGAATTAGGCTGGAATTTGAACTTGACTCACCAGTTACACTTTTTGTGCCAATAATCATTATGTAAGCCACACAAGTTTCTGTTTACAAGTAATAAAGAAAAGCTAAGCTACAAAAAACTCATGAGGAGAGTGAAGAATACAGAATGCAAAAGAAAATGAATTAATCACAGAGATAAAGAATAGATTTACTAGATTATATATGGAAAACCAAGCAATGTAGTTAACAAAGCATTTTGTTACTCAGTCTTTTTATCCAACCCAAGCTGATCTCACCTCCATTTCTAGTTTCCTGGAAAGATTAACTTGATTAATCAGAAAATCTTAAATTAAAATGTGATTTTAGTTATTTTGAACTTTCACAAATCACTGAAGTCAATTGATTGCTACAATCACTAAAATATTGCCTTCTGACATGAAATTAAAGTCTTACCAGATTGATTTTATCTCTATATTTTAGCAGTTTTAAGCTAATTCAAATTTAAATTCAATTCATGAGGTATCTGCACAAATTATAGCTTCACTATACAATATATATTCTGATCAATTTATACTTCCATAGAAAGCAAATGCAATAAAACCATCCATTAGCCTACAGTACCTGCTTATGTTGACCTCACAGCAGCATATGACCACAGAGACTTCCTGTTCTTTCATGCTCTGACTCCATTGAACATATAGATCTGTTAGAGTAAATATATTGGCCCATAATGTTATACAGTGTGACCCGGATATAAGAGAGATTTTCTCTAGTCCCAAATTAGAGCCTGTGTTAATGTATGTAAAATAGACCAAACCTGGATATAAGACTTCTTCTCCGGTCCCGACAACTCTCTTATATCCGGGTTACACTGTACATGCCTGCTGAGGATCCCAACACTGAAACATTTCAAACCTCATCAAGAGTACAACAAGGAAGGAATGAGATCACCACTCTAATCTCTTCACAGACTAGTCTCTGCTCATATACAAGCACAGAAGTTAAGAGATGAGTACTGATCATTTAAGGATTCCTTACCACATCCCAAACAAAGTATACTAATAGAAAGCGGCATTCCTACTTTCTCTCGAGGCCAAGGTACTAATGGTGGGAGTGGGGAGCCATGTTAATGACCTAGGTATTTATAGCTGGAATTAGAATGTTCAGCATCCTCTACCAAGTTTAAAAAAAAAAAAAAAAAAAAAAAAAAAAGATAAACCTTTCCAAAACAGATACTAAAATCTGGAATTGGAATGAAAACAGTGACATCACATACACCAAATCCATCATAAAAATTTAGGATAGGGAATCAGCAAATATTAATCACTTCAAATACCTTCGTATATGGATCAGTTATAACAAAGTTAGTATAGTAGAAAAGTAACTGAACATAGAATAGGCTGCACTGCATGTAGTTCCACTTAATATTACAAACAAAAACATTAATCTAAATCTACAGACGCACTCTTAAATAGCCAGATCACCAGACTGAGAATTTCATATGAACGCCATGCATGGCACCAAACTCATTCAAAATAGTCTCAACTGTCAGATATATGCAACCACTTTCTCAAATTAATGGTTGAAAATGGCTTCAATCAAATGAAACCGGTAGGTCTTAGTGAGGACCATTCTTATTCAAACCTCATGGACTTGCACTAGAAAATCACAAAGAACTGCACCAAATAACAGAAACCACATCACTTGAGAACTTTCAACAACAGCAACAATTAAAATGGATAACACATGTTACTCGAAGAGAAAACAATGTTACAGAGTAAGGCAGAAATTTTTTTCTTTGAAGAAATTTTCTAAACCTGACTTAAGCTTATTAAAACCACCTGGTTTATTAATTCCCCACTTTTTGACTACCCCCAACTTTAATTGCAAATTAAGAAAAATTCTGATCCCCCAGTCAATTATTAAAACTCCCCCACTTGTACAGAGTGTGGCAGAAATATGTCCCACATATACCTCCCAGAAATACTTCTCACATAAAGGTAAGGCATTAGCTAAATGAAAACACAATTGCACTAAGATCTTACCATTATATGGGATGTATTTCTGCCACAACCTGTAAATTCAAGATGTTGAAGTACCACACTATTTCAAACAAAAAGTTAGGAAGGAAGCCCTTATCAATGCTGGAAAGAGTGATAAGAGTGAACTTGAGAAACCTATTTTCCTGAAAAATTGTTTTAATATAAAGATTTTATAAATTTCAGCCTAAAATAGCACTGGCTGCTCAATGAATGCCAAAAATTTTCTTATAAAGAAACATCTAATTTTACAGTTACCATTACTGCCAGTAATATCTGGATTATCATTCTCATCTGTTTGTTCCGACTTCAAGCTTACAATCCAAGTCAAGAACAACCTGCAAGGTTTCCTTTGCATTCATAAATCTATGCTTAGTTGTAATAGTATCAAAATTCAATCATTTATCAATGTAAAAATTGCAAAATAAGTTACTACTTTCAAAGTATGCTGCTGCTTTATGGAAGCCGCCATGTTGCTAGGGTTAATTTAATAATGTGTACACCGTTACAACTGATTATTAGATTCCGTTGTAAACAAGTTCACATGTTTACCTGACCATGTCTGGCTAGTCCATCAGTACAGGGTTAATATTTCTTGCATAAGTTGTTCAAGACAAAGACATTCAAATCATAGGCAATCATAGCTCTCCACAACTTCCTATCCTTTGTAGCTCTTAGTAATGTTTGTGTCATTTTGCCAACTCTCCTATTCCCTGTTCTGCTATCCATTTACAAACTCATTAGGTAGATTCATTCTGTTCCTCTTGCTTTCAAGGTGTCCTGTGTGTGTCAAATTTTCCAAGTTTGCTTTCTTCATTACATGTCGCAGAAATTTCAATTCTTTCTGGTTCTAAATGAAAGTATCTTTTGCATTTCCATTTCCTTTCAAATTCCCTTGTTGCTTACATACTTTGGGTTATTCTCAGCATTCTTTTGTAGAATTATTTCTCTCTTGCCTCAAAACCCCTCTTCATCTGCGAGGAGATTGCTCAGCATTTGTTGCCATATAGGACAATTGAAATTACATAGCTGTTTGGCACTTTTTGTTTTTTTTTTTGTTGTTGTTTCTAATTAAATTTTTTTGTCTTAGATTTTGATATCATGTTTCTCATCATCTGAGAATACCATGGAGCCACCTACCAGACAAGCCTGTATGAATGGAGGGCAGAACAGAGAGTGGGGAGGGTGGAAAAAATACAAACATTACTAAGAGCTACAAAGGATAGTGTAGAGTGCCATGATCGTCCTTGTCCAGAAGGGACACGGGGCATAGAAGAATAATCTTTACAATGATACTATTACATCTTTACCATAGTTTAATATTAGCAAGTGCATTTTTTTTTATCATTTTACCCCCAAGCAAGATAATAAAGCCACTAAGATGCAAGGGGTTGCTGAGCATGGAAGAATATGAGAAAAAGAAAAACATTATTAAGGAGAGAGAATAATAAAAGGATAGGAATTATGAAGACATACGATAAAGATTGGAATTGCTCACCAATTTTTTTTTTTTGTATAGAGAATTGAATCTTAGCAGTATTTTGTTATTATGGCTTTAAACTGCACTAAGCCATGCTTAATAAACAGCAATAATGCAGAATATATATATATATATAACTTTCAGTTCATGGAGTGATGAACATTGAAAGAAACACAAGGAAAACATTGCTTTTCATAATTATGGACAGATATAACTTATTGCCCAAAAGACAAAGGTAATTTAAAAGCCCTTCTTAGGTACAATGGGTTAAATTCATTAACTTTATGACAAAGTAAATTTGGTTCTATAAATAGAAGAAATGATATTGACTATCTTTTTCATTACAGACAAGACAGAAAAACTGACAATGACCAGAACAAAATTGATGAGGTGTTACTCTTTTTCATCTGCGATGCTTAGTGACCGATTCAGAGAGTTGGACTATCGCCAAAGCCATCATGAAGAACCAAAAGACCATTTCAAGTGTGGTGATTAGAGTGAATGCACAGAATTACCTTAAAGCATAATGAAAACGGTGTCAAAAAGTTAGGATAAGACCATTATTGGAAAACAAAATTACCAGCAGAGACAGAAACAAATTTGAGCTTCAAGACTTGGCCACCAACGTCTAAGGAAAATGAAAACAAAAAATAGATAATGATAAAGACAGCATTTATGAAAAGATCAACACAATTTTCAGTAACTAAATTGCAGTGCAGAAAATTTGAGTTCATGTATGCTATGAGCACTTGAATGAAAAAACAAAGTTTTAAAAAATTGATATTCATGATGATACAAGATTTGGTGAATTTAAACCACAACGCAGTATTAACTTTTGCCAGCTCATTTTGAAAAAATTCTGTATATACCTAAAAGACAACTTCTTTTCTACTATGACCATTCAAAGTGTGGGTGATCATGGCTTTCTATAACTTTGTATCCCTTTGTTGGTTCTAATTTCTAATATCTGCTAAAAGTCCTCAAATTTATAGACAATTCATACAGATGCATGCTGGGATTTCTTCTTAGTCAATAAAAATGGACAATTCTTGATCTGAACAACACACTTTTTTTTTTCCATTCTTGCCTTGAAGTTAGAAGGCAATAAGCACTTGACTGTATCCCATTTGCTTATGAATAGTTATCTTTTTTATTATCTTATAGTTGCTTCACCTTGTTCATTTCTTCTATTATTTTGCCCTGCTCTTTTTATTTTTATTATTTTCTTTCCTTCCTCCATGTGAGTGTTAAATTTCCCTACCCACCTTTCATCAAAGTATGACCTAGAAATTTCAGTTGCCTTCTTATTCTTTTAAGTAAACAATAAAAACTAGATGTTAAGTAATTGTTTTACGGGCAAATATACCATATAATGAACTGTATTACAAGTTTTACTTTTAGCAGGTTCACATGTTTGACTTAATATCACTGCTAATTTAAATAATGAAATTAATGATAAGTCCTTACTAACTAAAAATATGCTTCCACACAGAAATCAAACCTATATTCCCTTTATTCATCAAGGAAACTACTCTTTTTAGCTCAAGTGTACCCTACCAATTAGACCACAAGGAACCATGATAAAACAAACTTTTTAAGGAATGCACTTGAAGTATTGAGGGATAATGTTGAGGAAATACATGTGTTATATTTAGCAAAACAAGATAAGAAATTTATTTACAAATTTACACATTTGAAGTTGTCATTAGATCGCTTCAGGAAAAAGAATCAAATATTTAAAGTTTGTAGTTTTGATGCATTATCAAGAAGAGAATATGTTTGTATTAAATCATTAGATACAAAGTAAAATTTTCATATTAAATCATTAGACATAAAGTAGTTTGTTTAAAACAAATTATGAGAGTCCGTTTTTCACATAAAACTTATACAGTTGTATTGAACATGAATGAAAAGATATATTTTAAGGTACTTAGCGCAAGTTGAATAGAGTTCTTTGAAATTGCCCTGCGCTAATTAGAGGCTGATAATGTATCAGCATGTAATTTGACATCAGTGTTATTCAGACAAATGGAAATCGGGCTTTCTACTTCCTGCTTCTTTCTGCTTTTTCTCTATGTACATCAAAAAGTGATTTCACATCAGCTAATTACTTTCTTCTCGGTTAGTAAGCTGCTCCCTTTTCCACTGGTCAAAATAAATTTTCACATAAGCTTGTTAAAATTTGTCTTGGTCTTTTCTTCAGCTAGGAGCCAATCCCTTTTACTATTGGTCAAAATAAATTTTCGCATTGGTCACAAATTTGAAAACAGTGGAGAAAAGGGTTATTTTTATTTTGTACTCACCACACACTTCATATGTCTATATTTGCTACCTTTATTTTTGTACCCATTTATAGTAATAAGAAATAATGTTGGATTAAAACATCCATTTAAAAAAAAAAAAGAACAATATGTACAGGTGAGAGTTAAGAGTTCAAATTTTTCATATCATTTCTTTTAGGATTTTTCATAACAGAGAAAAAATTCTAATTGATAAACAAATCACAAGCTCGAAACAGAAACACAAAGCAGAAACGCGAAACAGAAACACAAGACAACTTGAAGATTACCTTATCAGTATAGATGTCCTTCCCTGCATGTTGCAATATCTCAGGTGCTATAAATGGAGGGGTCCCACCAAAGCCTTTCGTACCTGTTGGTAAGGACATCCGGCTGATGCCATAATCTGCAAGCCGGACATCAACATGGAATTCTGGTTTTGTCATCAAGGGATAAGGAAATGACCAAACAAGAACATTTTCAGATTTGAGATCACGATAAATGATTCCTTTGGAATGGAGGTAGGAGAGAGCTGAAGCAATCTAGAAGAAAAAAACAAAACAAGGCTCAGAAGTGGAGAATTCTAAAAGAAAATCATGGAAATTGTAAATAGAACACAAATTTATAAATATCTTATAATTGTTATACTATTATGTCAAGTTTATAAGTCATTTCCATTTTTGGGAACCAATTATAATAACGTGTATCATCATGACGACTAATCATAAAAAAATGAGTTTAAAAAGCAATTCAATTTGTTTTATTATCTTTATCACTTTAAATATTATATTTAGTGGCTATCCATATTTTGAGTAGATGCTCCATTTACCTTTTAAACAGTATTTTAGTTTTGTCTACCAGCTTGAATATTTGAGACACCTTATGAAAAGAAAAATGCATCCTCTGGCAGGATTCAAACCTACACACCCCTTTGCAGCACAAACTGTTGTTAGATCTGATATGCTTTTAACCGTCTCAACCACGAAGAGCATTGTCAAGAAAGCAAGATTTTATAATGCCTTTAAAGAACATTCTTCTCAGATTCCAAAAAGTTTCCAAAGAGTTTCATATCCAAACCAGGAAGCAATTTCTAAAGAAATAATGGATTTTTTTTATTTATTAATCCAACACATTTTTATCTCTTTAAACATTATTTTTAGTGGATACCCACATTTGTGTATATGATCCATTTATTTTTTAAACTGTATTTTATTTTCATCTACTGGCTGATTTTTTGAGAAAAAATAGATTAATGAAATTATGTGAAATTGACAAAAAAATAAAATAAAGTGTATATTTGAGCTGGAATATAACAATTAAATTACTAAAACAATATTAACCCTTTGAACTTGAGCAGGCACTGTGTGAAAGTGCATAAATCCGGTTAGCCAGTATATAACCCAGAGTCATAGACAGCAGGGGCACTGTGTGGAACGTAAATACTCATCAGGTGGTCTGGGTTCAAAGGGTAAACGCAACATTTAGTCTATCCTGTATATTACAAAACATATTCAATAAGTTGCAGGTTAGAAATTCATGTCTTGGCAAGCAAATGTGACTTAATATAAAAATCCTTTTTTTTTTTTTTTTGCACATGAAATTTTAGAATTTTCAGCCAGTGACAACTCTTCCATATCAAATCCAAGTGCCAGTAAAATTAAATTATTTCTTTCAATTCCCCTACTAGCAGTACAGTGATTATTTTGTTCCAGAAATAAAAACTTCCTCACTTAAACATCTAAAAATTCCCACTGATTTAACTATTCCAGATAACACTGGTATTTGTTACAGGAAGGCAAACAATATCTACATATTTTTATTTAATAAGTTTTCTCAAACAAATAACTGTACTGTTTAATGAATAAACAGTGTCTATTTAATTATGAGTATCCTCTAAAAATAATGTTTAAGTAATAAAATCTGTTGGATTAATAAATAAAAATGCATGATGGATCAGTAATGGATTTTTATTAATCCAACAGATCTTATTACTTAAACATTATTTTTAGAGGATACCCATATTTGAATAGACACTGTTTATTTATTAAAAAGTACATTTATTTCTTTCAGAAATCTTGCTAAAGAAAAATACATACTCTCTGGCAGGATTTGAACCTGCATCCCCCTTGGCAGGAGAAACCATCATTAGATCCGATGTACTTTAACCATCTCAGCTACAAGTGCACACTAATTAGAAATATACATTTTGTTCCTCACTATTTGGTACAACTGAATTTCATGTACATAAACATCAGGCACAAATTGAGTTTTCAATCCACTCCTGACAATTGCCACAGGCATGAAACTCAGAGTCACGCCAAATGGTGAGAAACAAAATGTATATTATTAGTATAAATTTTAGCTGTTATTATACATCAAGCACTGTTTTATTACTACTACCACCACTCACTGTGCAATATATATATATATATATATATATATATATATATTTGGATGGATAGATGTGAGTTTGTGACCCTGGGTTTCACGCTTTAGCGATCGTCAGACAAACTGATTAATGTTTTAAAAAATTTGGGTTTATGTAGATTGCGGGTATTGGTGTTATTGTGGAAGTGGTGGGGGAAATTTCGTCGTTTTGTCATTCATCGTACTAACGCAAACATCGATATATGCAGACACATATACATACTTGGTCGTCCGTCGGGACTCATACATATATAAACGTATGTGGGCAGTTTTGGCTATGACACATGTATGTATACGGGTGGTGTTATGTCTATACATACGCATTTGTATGTTGAAATGTTGAAATTTAAACATTGGAAGTGTGGCGGAAATGTCACGTTAGTGTCTCGTGACTGTATACATGTCATATTATGTATATATATATTTTTTTTTTTTTCGCTGAAAAATATTTCCTCGCATGTATGTATATATCGTGTGGTGGGGTTTAATGTAAAATTATGATAGGTAAAAATTTTATTATTATTATTATTTATTTGTAAATTTTTGAAAAAAAAAATGGGGGTTTTATTTGTTATATTTAAAGCTATATATATATATATATATATATATATATATATATCCATCAAATATGTTTGCTCTATCTCTGATATTGAGCGCTTTCTAATAAATTTAGTATAATATATATATATAATTATATATATATATTTATTTATATACATTTTCATATATATATATATATATATATATATATATATATATATATATATATATATATATATTTATATATATATATATATATATATATATATATAAAATGCAAAATTAATAATTCCCAAGAGAGTTTACTAAAGAGGAGCATACCAGAGAAAAAGAGCTCAATGCTAATATGGCATAGTATTTATGTTATATTATCATAATCTGATATATATCTGACTGACCACAACTATTAGCTTTTTTGCACACTAATGCACTTAATCATTAGGTGGTCTATACTCATTTGTACAGTGAAACTCCCCTTCCCCACTCAGCCAGCTCAAATTGTTACAATGAGGATAGCTGGTGAATATATATTATACACATGCCAACTAAACTCAGTGAGGGTTGAAAATACCCATATGACTAAAGCTTGAATATCCCCTGTCCTCCCCTCAAATCACCATAATTTAAGGGGAGGGGGAATAAAAAAAAAAAAAGAGAGAAAAAAACACTAGAATAAATTTACAAGTGTGCCAAAAAAGTGCCCAATGGCATGGAAAGAAATGGACCTTGGCAAAGAAGCATAACACTAAAAGCAGAAAAGTGGTCAACAATACTGCGTCCTTATATATGATTCATAACACATTCTTTGAATGCTCTGAGAGGAGTCATCAATGATGTTTTTCAGTCTTTACTAAAAGGTTTGGGTTTTTCAACATCAAACTTTTCCTGCCATGTGTGTGTGTGTGTGTGTGTGTGTGTGTGCACGTGTGTGTATTTATTTATTTTATGAACTGAAACATAATTCAAATGCAGGCTAACAATTGATTTTTAGAGTGCTCAATATACTTTAGACAGAGCAACATATAATCTAAATATAACATTTTTCTGGATCTTATTAAAAACAAAACAAGCATCCATATTACAAGTTTCACAGTAATAAACCAATCATCAGAAGCTCAGAACATAAGTTTGCAATGATCATTTTATTGCCATGAATAATTTTAGTAATATGCATGCTTGGTATGTTTTTTATAAGATCCAGAAAAAAGTAATATTTATACTGTGTAAGTAATACTGCAAATTGCTGGGTACAAGTTGAGTTTTCAAGCCTAAATAAATATTTCCAAAACTAGGAGTTGACTTCTATGGTGGATATAAAAAGCAAATCCTTACCACTCAGTTGTAAAGAAAGAGGACTGCATTCTTAATTACTGTACACCACTTATTCTACCTTGAGCAGGCTGACACAAATATCTCCCACTAAAACTTGTGTTTGGTGAACATATTTGGCATATTAACACAAAAATTAATATAAAATAGTAATACAAATTCAGTATTCTATTAACATGTTGAATCAAACAGTTGATACACTAAGGGTAAACACTGACCAAAACACCATTTAATTCAGGCAGTGAATTTAAATCACTACAAAAACAGCCATTTTGTTTCAACACCTCCAGTGTCTTATCAAGGGATGATGTCGAATATAGAATAAATTTATTCTACATTCAACATCATCCCTTGATAAGACACTGGAGGTGTTGAAACAAATGGCTGTTTTTGTAGTGATTTTATAACATATTTATGTTATAATTTTTAAACAAATAATTTAATATATATATATATATATATATATATATATATATATATGTATGTATTCCCCCATTATGGGTATTATTATATCCATGCTATAATAATAACATTGATATTCTATGGGGTGGAATGGAATGGCTGAAAGGAAAAGAATGACAAGCATGCTTTGTTCTCGGATAGACTTTTATAATGCAACATTGTACAAAAAAAATTTATATATATAATATGAACACTGGTAAAAATGATTGAAGACATTAGGTTTATAATACCCAGAAATTTATACACAGATGTCCTCAAGGACATGGCACAGAGGATAAAGGTGTTAGTTAGATCCAGTGACAGAACCCAAAGAGTGAGAGTTCAATACCTGGTTAAGGTGGTGAGAACTTGAAGAGATGAATTAACTGATAACTAGCATGTAATAGCATGTGGAACTAGAACAATCTGCCCCAGCAAGCAAAATAAATGGTTCAGTTCGACATTCCAACCACCTGATGAAAGCCAAACCGTACAATGGCTGAAACATGATAAATATGGCAACATATATGATGATGATGATAGTCCAAGCAATGTAAATACTTTCTATATTGCTAGGGTCTACATCACAATTGCCTTTTCTTATCTGTCCTCCAACATCATTCACCAGCCATCATGTGACCCTCATAACTATCTCAACGAAAGGGAAACCAGAAAATTTCTCTAGTCAGAATCCATCTTAATTCATGCATTGAATATTGCTGCCATATCTGGTCTGTGGCTCCTGCTGTATATCTCAATATTCTTGACAAAATGAAAAAGTGGGTATGTAATGTAGTCAATCCATACCAGGCATCAGGACATTCATTCATTCATTCATTTTCTCACCAACATGGCGTATTTCCTTCTGTCTTTCCTACAAATATTTTCATGGCAACCATTCTGATGAGCTTAACCTCCTCACCCAAGTGCCTCGACTATATGAATTTAAATGTGCTAATAGATTGGTAACTAGGTATCACCATTTTACTGTTGAACTAGCGAGATGCAACTGCCACTTCTATTCTAGCAGTTTTCTCACACTTCTCACCTGTGAAACTCTTCCAATTTCTTGCTTCCCTGTCACCTACAATCTTCAAAAGTTTAAATGGAACATCAATCGCAATCTTTTCTCTTCCGGAACTATGTTCCTTTATGGTTCTTATGGTCCACTTATCATCCTTAAAGTCTTCTCATTCTTATTCTATAAACCCCTGCATTCTAGTGGCATTATCACCATGCTTGGAATGAAATTTAAAAATTAAAAAAAAAAAAAAAAAAAACTCAATACAAGTAATTTTCATTTGTCAGCACACAACACCTTCTCAATCTTAAAAGGCTACAGTAAAAAAAAAAAAAAAAAAAATATAAAAGAAAAAGTTCTCTGAAGCGTCTAGTCAGACTATACATTAAAGAAAAACCTTTAAAAACCTTTACACAGCGTAAATAATTTGTCTTTATGTCAAATCCTTTTTTTAAAGAGAATATGATAGTTGAGAAACTTACCTGACTGATGACACATTTGACAGCAAACACTGGCAACATATCCTGTTTGTCTCTGTAAACTTTCAAAATGGTGTTAAGGGAACCATGTGGAGCAAGAGCCAGAACCAATGCCATGGGATGCACCACAATACCAAGAAGCTCTACTATATTAGGATGGCGCAATGATTGTAAGATCTCAATCTCTTGTCGTGCTGCAGTATAGGCATGTACAGCAGCAAACATGCGGTGGTCAATGGTCTGCAAGAAAAACATTAAAAAATGATCCAAGTAATTATTGTATTGAAGTCAGTGATGAGATTCAAAGGGTTCACATGATCTGTTTACCAAAATTACATAATTTACAAAGCTATTTCTTTTGTTTTCTTGGCTTTTATAACCACCAACAAAAATTTATAGTAAAAAAGAAAAGCCTGAGTGAGAGAGAAAACCAGTATTTAATTTCATAGGCAAAAAATTGGGGCAGTAAAAGATGATAAAAAAAATTTGAATGCCATCACTGAAAGAAGTTTATTTCTTCAAAACATTTAATATTGCAAATAGATCTTACAACATTCATTTTCTTTCATAAATTCTCCTATGACTAAATGTTGTCTGTGTGTCCATCTTACATTGTTAAAACACTACAGACCATACTGCTAACACATAATGAATTTGTCAACATATTACACAGTATATTATTCCATATATATATATATATATATATATATATATATATATATATATATATATATATTATTATTATTACATATATTATTCCATATAAGTGAATATTGATATCAACACTCAGAGGTGACAGACTGTTCCATCCTAAATGCAATCATCAGGCCACATGCATTGTTTTTTTTTTCTCGACTAATATATATATATATATGTAGGTTAGTGGTGCATTGTGGGTAGTTTATTCTAATGGTTATTTTGGCAGGAGTTGGGTTTTCTGCATAGTTTATATGTATCTTTTCATAGGTTGAAGGTCATCCCCCACCACTCATTTTACCCTTCCCCATTTAATTTTATGAAATTTTAATAAATTCTTTTTTTCATATCCCTCAATATTTATATTTGTTATATGGAAAAGTACTCAGAGAATTTAAATCCACAAACTTTTGGAGTCAAACAGGAAAACCCCAGTTAAAGAAAATTCACCAAAAGTTTTGACACTGAATTGTAAAATAAAAAACATACACAAAACTGACATTATTTAATTAGAAAAGCTTTTAATTGACTTTATGAATAAAAGCATTATAGACACTATTTTCTGAAGAAAAAAAAGATCTTTGATAAATAATGAATTCTTACAAGATTTTTAATTACACTAATTTATAGAATTTTACATCTTTTAAAATTCTGTATTAATTTATAGTGGTCAAGTTTTATTATTATTAAATAAAGACTATTTTTACAGATCATAAATGGAAAAGCGTACAACAATTCAACAACCCCAGTATTTTAAAAGATTTTTAATTTTTTATATGTGTATAAATGTGTTGATTTTGTAAATAGAATCATCGAGACAGAATATTATCAGAAAATAAGAGTGCTACCTATAGTAATGTTAAAATTTACTGGTAATTTTCGAACATTTTCTGAACTAGTATCTTTGTAAGTAAGACTAAAGCCAAAATACCTAAAATATTAAAATGCTTAAAATTCTATTGGTCATGTAATTTATTTCTATTAGTTGTCTCATTTTCATTTTTTTAAAATGCATTTTAAACATTAGGTATCACGTTTTTTTTTTAACAGTTATTGTTGTTCAATTCAGAAATTTATTACTTTTTTGATTTATGTCTACATTAGTAGACATAAATCAAAATCAATTTTTTTTGTTTTTTAGAACTTTCTCATGTGCAAAAAAAAAAAAAAAAAAAAAAAAAAAAAAAAAAAAAAAGAAATAGTGACAATTTCCTATTTGTTATCTAATTATTCTGTCGGATTCGATCCATATAAGAATAGAAATAGAGCAAAGTCTTAAAATTAGCGAGAATACTCCATACTCAATAATAAAAACAAAAAAATGTGGAGTGAAATTCAAGGAAGATAACTTTTGAAAAAAAAAAAATAGAATTACTCCCCTTGGATTATACACCCGCTTCCCTATATTTTATTTTGAAAGTTATAAGAAAAGAAAATAAAAAAAAAAATAATTAAAACATGAATTTAAAGCACAAAATAAAATAAAAAAAAAAAAAATAAAAAACTTACCGCAGTCTGCTGGCTGTTATCCGAGAGATTTTTAATTGCACATGGTACAACAGGCATATTCTGAAATATAAACTGAATTTTATAAAAAAAAATTACAACAAAAGTATAACAATCATTGTATATGTGTCCTATCCCCAGAAAATTTCCCTATTTTTTCTGTTTTCTCCCCCCACCCTCATTTCATACTGTCCAGCCTTCATTGAGTTTTTGATGTTGATAAATCCTATTTGGTATTACATGTGCAACTCTCTGCTCAACATGTTCTCTGTGATTTTTCATGTTATATCTGTCTTGACCTCATGACAGGATGAGAATTTTTTTTCTTGTTCACCCAATACAAGGACCAAGAGCCACTCAAGATAGAGCGTTATTGAATCAGGTTGTTTTTTTCAGTCGATCCTAATATTGAAAAAGTAAAAATTGTAGTTGTTGGGAAGCATTCTTTTGGGAGTCTGATCCACAAAGCAATGGCTGTTGGTAAAAAGCTGTTCAAATGGAACTTCTTAGTAATAAAAATACAAAGGAAATGTGGATGGTTTGCCACTGTTTTTTTCTGTAAAAGACTGAACTCATGTAACTATAAAATGCAGCTCATCAGAACATTTTCCATGGAGGTTTGCAATGTTCTGCCTTTGAGAAAGGGGTTGCAAGATGGAAAATAATTCATCACCCACAAGGCTGGTGATACACTTTTTGAAATTTGTAAAAGCTCCAGCCCAGATGTGGCAGCAATACTCTATTTGGGGTCTGCCCTAGCTCTTGTAAAGACAGAGCATGACAATAGTCATCAGGTACTTTTCTGAAGCACTATAAGCAGCTGACCATTTTTCAGGCATCTCAGTGATATTTCTAGAGTTTCATTAAGATAAATATACATGTTTAAAAAAAAAAAAAAAAAATGCTCACCAATCAAATGAGACAAAACAAGTGAATCTTCTTCAATACTGAAATCTGAAGACACATTGGGATAGTAAAAGTTGTCTTCTGAAAGCTAAGCAAAGTATTAAAAAACAGGAAAATTCAATTAGAAATAAAGAACAGAGTACTTAACTGTTATGTAATATTGGTAATTCTATATGACATTAAATACAGGGCAATTTTCTCAAAAATGAAGAGATTTCTTTTCTCCTCTTCTCATCAGTGGAACTCTTCTTGATTTTTTGCCAACTTTGATCTTCAAAATTTTAAATGCAAAGTCAATCATTGCCTACCATCTTCTTGATTCTTTTTTTTTTTTATTGCTGCCACTCCTAAAAGGGTTTCTTTTTCTTATTCTTTCACACTCAGTAACACCCTTGTGTCTTAGTGGGGATTTTTTTTGCCTTGCTTCGAGTGAGATGATTTTAAGAAAAAAATTTTTTAAAGGACTCTTTTCTTTATACTTGTTAATAAAAGTCTATACAAGAACACAATACTTATTAATTTGTAAGTTTTTTTATGCTAAAATCTTAAAGAGAAATAAAACATTAATCAAATTTATTTGACTAATGTTTGGTCTAACAAAGGCAACATATGCATCAGAACAGACTTCCAAAATTTGTGGACAAACATACCCCTTCCTTCAATTTGTTTTTATCTTTTCAACAACTAGCTGAAATTAAATGTTTCATCAAAACCTATGTCAAAGCTATTTTTTTAAAATGAGTAAAAAAAAAGAAAAAAGATTTGGTTGAGCTCTTCATTATAATAACCTAGACTTTAAAAATATAAACACAGTACTAGATTAGCAACAATGTTTGATAAATTTACAGTTGAATTGGCCAGATATAACCATAATTTCTAGGCTAACAGTTTATTTTCTTGCCCTTCTTGCTTGTGGAACTCTCTTCCGGTTCCATGCTTTCCAGTCAACTTTAGCCTTCAAAAATTTAAATGCAATGTCAATCACTATCTACTGTCCACCTAATTACTCTTCTATTGTTCTTCTTCCCTAGTAATGTTTCTGATTTCTAATTCTTCCACACCAAGTAACCCTTTGTCTTAGTGGCTTTACTGATTTGCTTGAGGTGAATTCAATTAAAAAAAAAAATCGATATAATAGTGCTTGAATTTCTGTATAAAGCAAATTCACACGACATTGATCAAATCGTCTCTCTTTATTTCATAAGAGATGTCCGAGTTACTTCCCTTGAATAATGCTGCCATGTTCATTTTCATATCAATGTTGAAAAAGTATGTATGAAAACTTCTTTTTAAAATTTCAAACGAGTTAACTGTTAAAAAAGAAAAATCTGGGATAACTAAGACATATTTGGTCACTGGAATTACCAGATATAAATTCTATATGAAGAAATTATAAAAATTTTATTTTTATAATTTAGTCTTTAGTATAATAAATAAATGTTTAATTGTCTAGGTTGTATTTTTTTTCTAACACGTGTCTTTGAGAAAAGTGTATTTTTATGCCAGACAGGTTGTAATGATAAATTGTTACAGCTGTAAAACTCTATTTTAAAATTAGCAGTTAAAGAACTGCCAAAATTATTTGTGAATTGTTGCAGATTAATTTTTTGAATTTCTGGAGAAATAAGTTTTTTTATTTACTGCAAGCCCCTCTGAAAACCTCCTATAACACAATCATTTGTCATTGGATCGATCTTTGGTATTTCTATCTCAAGAAAGTCTATTTCAAGAATATAATGGTGTCCTTGGTGAGTGAAAATATCAGTACCAATACTTTGCTACAAACCTTGAGGAAATTATGTTACTTTTAATTTTTCCTTTTTATTTATTTGATGGTATATATTACAAAATCTACATTTTTTTTTTTCAGATATTCCTCCAACTCCTAAGATATTCTTGGAAACCACACAGATTCTTTGGCTCTCTCTTAGCATTTGTTTAGTCCCAAGTAACCATTATGAAGTATCCTTAGTATCTCTGGTCTGAGGTTTTAGATATTACAATTCTATCCTGGAACTATAGTAAATTATTATTGACTGACAAGTCATTCCAACTTGGAAAATATGAACTTATGCCTTCTTATACTCCAACTTCTTTGCTGTTATTACTATCAGTGTCGGATAAAGGACTTCTTGATAATTTATCTGGTACAACTAGTGCCTTCTCTGGAACATGTTCTGCTACAGAGTCATCTTTTCAGTCTCATCAGAAGCCTTTGACACAATAACAGGGTACTGTATAGATTATGTCTGTTTATTAATGGTATAAGTGGTTTGTGGTTCATTAAAAGTGTAACAGATTGAAGTTCTGTGACATAACTGTTAAATTTCTCGCATGCCCATACACAGATTAAACACCCTTTCTTAATTTGTGCATATTTCCTCTCAACATTATTTAGCGTGCATAAGGCAAATGCTATTGTTTTTAAATTGCCATCTATTTTTTGAAATAGATCTGCTTGGAGACCATAACTATTAGCATCAGTGCTAACTTCTGCAGGTCTGGCTGGACTGAAGTAAGATAGAATTGGTACTTGACTTAGTAATTCCTTTAGTCTTTTAAAAGATTTCTCTTCTAGATAATCCCACACCCATACAATGTCCTTTTTTTTTTTTTTTTTTTTTTTTAAAATAATTTCATTGGTTGTATTATTTCAAACAAGTTCAGTATGAATTTATGTAAATATCTAACTAAGCTGATTATATGATTTAGTTTGCTTAAATTTGCAGGCAACTTCTGAAAGGTTTTTAGTCTTTCCTGGCTGGGTTGAATACTGTCTCCAAAAATTATGTGACTAAAATATTTTAGTTGTGTTTTTTGAATTTAAATTTTCTTTATTAAGTTTGAGTTTGGCTTTTTCTAATGTTTTAAGAACAGTTTTTAGTCTTTCATCATGTTCTTCTATAGATCTGCTGCATATTAGAACATTGTCAATAATTGTTTTGACTCAAATATTTTTCAGTAATTCTGATATCCTTTTTTGAAATATTTCCAGAGCTGATGTTATACCAAAAGGTAATCTTTTGAAGCAATATCTTCTAAAATGTGTAATGAAAGTTGTGAGTAGATAGATATATATATATATTTTTTTTTTTTTTTTTTTGCTTAAACAGAATTTGGTAGAATCTGCTAGTAACATCCAATTTAGAAAAATTTTCCACTCCATTTAGTTAAAATATCTAATTTTGGTAATTTTTCACTGGTAGATTTAGTTTCTTCAGATTTACACACATTCAGACTTTTATATTTGTTTTTATTACAAGTACTATAGGCATACACCAATCAGTTGGTTCTGTAGCCTTTTCAATAATTCCCTTGTTTTTCAGGTTATTCAATTCTTCCTTTACCTCAGGTAAAATAAAGACTGGGATTCTCTGAGCTGTTGTTACAGTAGGATAATAGCATCCTCTTTCAGAACTATTTTAACTGGGTCTCCAACCATACAATCAAATGGAGTGTCCTGTTCTATTTTGTCTAAGCATTTCACAAAATTCATTTTAGCTGCAGTTTGTCTGGACAATGAATTCTCTCCCTTTACACATTTAATGCCATATTTCCAAATTATACATCCTTACTGTTACACTAGATTGCAATTAGATCTGATTCATTCTGCATGCTGGCTGAATGCGAACACCACAAAAGCAGAGAAATAATAACAGAAGTCGTTTTCTGTGCATTAGGCTTCATGCATCATGTCTGGTTTATGAAGCGAGCTCCAGCAGTGGCCAATCACAAATGTTCCCGCGGAAAAAAGAAAAGGGATGCCCCTGGGGACTACAAGACCTGCTTAAAAGCAGGTCTCTGAGAACAACCAGAGCAGTTGTGGCTAGGTGTGCAGCCGGCTGTCACACAGGGCCCTGCTGCGACCATCGCTCAACATAACCGCACATCTCAACGACTCGGCTTCATGTTGATAACATCTTGACCTTGTCACCTTGGTAAACACCAGCTACAAGCAACTGAATATCCAGCTTCAACACCACCCAACTACAAGCCTCCATCATTGATGACACTGTCACCTCAGAAGATACCATGTCACCTCGGCAAATACTGACAGGATAACATCACAACTTTGACACCTAATGCTAACATCCTATACATCAGCAAGTCAGATTCATGACTTCTCCTGATTCTTAACATTCACAAACAACTCAGCAATTTACTGCTGTCACTTTGGCATAATCAAGATGTACAAGGCATTCACTTGCAACCATCACCACAGACCCCATTCAACAGAACAGGCCTGCAAACCAATGAAAATGTCCTACCACCATGACCTCCATCAATCAAGATGCACTGACCATACACTGTGACTTCACACCAAATCAACACACAGAACAGGCCTACCAACCAAAAAACAGCCTAACATCATGACCTCAATCAACCAACATGCGCTGACCATACCATGTGACCTCATACCAAATCAACACACAGAACAGGCCTACCAACCAATGAAAACAGCCTACCACTGTGATCTCTATCAACCAACACACATTGATCATATATCCTGTGACCTCATACCAAACCCACACAAGAATTAGAACAATTAGCTCAGTGCTATCCTTATACCTGACAGTCATCCTGACAACTGGCCACTGGAACAGACATTCTACCTATCCTTCAACATTCCTGTATGACATGCCAATAATAAATGTTGTTCAAATGTAATCTTCATTATTCCTTTCTCTCACTACCAAATGCTTAATAAACATTACCTATTTCTGTAACAGCAATAAATTCACCAATGCCCTGGACTATTCAACTAGGACTTGTGAAGGTTCCATTTAATGGTTTTTTTTCTAACAAGGTTTTTCCTTTAGATTTTTACAAGTTTGGGTTGAGATAATGTTTATCTCAGTAGCTGTGTCAATCTTCAACTTCACCACAATTTTACAAAATATTTAAAATTTGAACAACATAACAATTAGGATTTGCTTCTGCTAGCTCTAAGAAATGTTCTTTTTCTTCTTTTACTATCAGTATCATATTAGTTTTGGTTCTGTGAAGTGACTCATTTTTCCACATTTCTTGCACTGTTTCCCTTTTTGCAATATGAGTCAACTGAGGTGTTGCTAAACTGAAAACAGCTGGGCCTGTTGCAAAAATGGATACAGAACATTTACTTTCGACCAGGTGGCTATCAGTAAGTGAAGTCAACTTCAAAGTACAGAGCAAGAGGCTCAGACAGAGAGAAAGTGAAAGAATGAAGGTAAATTACTTTTTAGATGAAAATGACAAGACAAAGAAAACTTATTGATAAAACTGACCATCCCATAAAATGACACACTGAATGAGGAATGAAGTGGGCCTCAGAGAATGAACCATGTAACTCTCCCCTCACCTACTCCTCATCTCAACTGCACATTTATAGCAGGAGGTTACAATCCAAGAATAAAACCTGGTCTACTCCTAGAAATTGTTTTGTTTCTCACTCATGAGTAATTTTTAAGCCACAGGCATTTGACTGGACAAAACAGCAGCTTGTCAATAAAGCTGGTGTCTGGTCTGAGTTACAATGCAACACTGGACAGTTTTTAAGATTAAGTTCTGTTACATCTACTACAGTTGCTGTTACCATTTTTCACCACTTTTCCTTCTTGCTACGTCTCATCGCTTCCTCTGAGTCTTGAGTTCATCTACATTTTTCTTGTGTATTTCTTCCATTTGAGATTTTACTTGCTCACAGCTCCTGGTTATCTCCATAGTTTCCTCGAGTTTCAAATCAGGAATTAGCTGTAATCTTTCAGATAGATTCATGTTCTGTAGTCCTATCACAAGATGATTTGGTCATTTTTAGTTGAAAACCCACATGATTCTGCTAATTCATGCAATGCTCAAATAAATGTTTCCACTGCTTTTCCTGGTAACTGAGGCAAATCTAAGATAAAATTTTGCCATTTCATTTGTTTCTTTCAGCCATGAAGTAAGCATTGAATTTTCTGAAAAGTGAGGCATATACATTTGCAAGTTCTCCTCATGAGAAAGACAATAACTAGAATATTTTCAGCCTTGCTTCCCATGCAATGTATCAATTTACTAACTTGAGTCATCTGCTTCCTATATTTTGTCAATGCTTCTCAAAAGCATTGAAATGTCTGTGACCATTTCTGCCAATTTCCTGGATTAGTAAAGTTGAATAACTTTTCTAATTAATTTGAAAATTTTTCTTTTTTTTTAATTTCCTTTTTTTTTTTCTTTTTTTTTTAAAATCAGGTGCTGTTCTTCTCTTAGAAAATAGATTCCTCTTTTAGAACAAATCCTCACTGACACCATGTTCCACCGGGCTTAGGATCTATATGAAATAGGCTACTAAAAGTGGAAGCAACAAAAAGATTACATAAGACATGCTAAAATCTGTTTTATTTCAAAATTCCATTAATTCTGGTTTTACTCCCAGCACTCTCACGTGGGACTAGAAGTGCTTACACATCATAATTATCATTAGTGTTGTTATGGATAGAGGTTTCTTACAACCTTAAGCTGACTTCTAATGGCTAGAAATTCTGAATAAACAAATTGATATGGCAACGGAATCAGAAAATATGTTCTGCATGATTTACTCACTTCTCTATGCAAGAATCCTCGGCAGACAACACCAAAGGCACCTTTTCCCAAGCTTTCAACTTGTGTAATTTGGTCAGCAGCCAATAGTAGAGAATCATCAATGTCCCGAAATACCTGGTAAAAAAAAAAAAAAAAAAAATAAATAAAATAGCCTTAACTGAACTATATTTACCTGTATATATATATATATATATATATATATATATATATATATATATATATATATATATCATATATATGTGTATCATATAAGGAACATCAGCTTGGGTTCTCAAAAGAAAAACAGTAACGGAAGTAATGAATTGTGTCCTTTGGAAAATTGCATCTCCAATATCAAAGACAAAAGTAATTAAAAAAAAATTTAATTAAACTTTTACATTGATTACACAAGCACCACACTTTCTCATAGATTAACTTGTCACTTATGAAAGCTTAGTGCAATTTGTGCACATATCAATTATCACATCACAATCAAAATGTGATTATTAAACAAGATAATTAGTAAATAATACCAAAATACTATATAGTACTCACTGTAAATACAAAAAGAGGTGGGGAGAGGACAGAAAATACTCAGAGCTATTATTATACAAAAGCTATTATCATACAAAAGGAACAATCCATATTAAATATCTTTCATCACTCAACTTTTTCAATCACTAAAATGTTTTGATGCAGAAAACTTTCTAATGAAAATCTGATTGAAGAGTTGGTCAAAAATTTTTTCACATCAAAAAGGTACTGAAGCCATGGCAAATAATGGAAAATATATAACTGAATAAAATATAACTGTAATTTATTTTTTGAAGCTGATGAATAAAAAACAGAAATTACTTATGACTCAACATAATTAAATGAATTTTCTTTTTTATTTAATCATTCCCCCCAAGCAAGGCAATAAAGCTACTTGGACGCAAGAGCTTACTGAGTGTTAGAGAATATGAGAAAAAGTACTATTAAGGAAAGAGGACAATAAAAGAACGAGAACTAAGACAAAACATGACTGACATTGCATTTAAGTTTTTGAAGATCAAACTTCACAGGGAAGCAAGAAGCCAGAAGAGAGTTTCACAAGTGAGAAGTACAATAGGAGAAACTATTAGCATAGAACTTATAGTTACATCTAGTTATTTCAACTGTAAAATGATACCTTACAACCAATCTAGTATGGTACTTAAATTCATAGAGTCTCGGTACCACAGAGGAGAGTACATTAGAACACTTACCATGAAAGTATTTATAGAAAAGGCACAGGGAAGCTACATTACGGTGGTTGGACAGTAACTGAAGCCAAGATGCCAGGTCAGGACGAATAACATTGCAAATTCTTTGAATTTTATCAAGAATCTCTAAATATATAGCAAAAGCATCAGACCACCTGTGGCAGCTATATTCAAAGCAAGGACGAATGGTAGACTTATAAATATACAAGATAGATTCTGGCAAGAAAAATTATCTAGCACGACATAGTGAACCAACTTTCTTAGCTACAGACTTAACAATTGAATCAATATACTCTTTTCTTTCATGTCAGCTGAAAATGTGAGTCTAAGGAGGTGCAATGAATCACACTCCTGGAGGTTAGCATCAGCCATACTGATGGAAGGTAAAAAGGGTTCTTTCAGATGATTAAAAAAAGAACAGTTTAGTTTTTGAGGTGTTAAAACTAACAAGCTACTTTTGCTCCATTTAACAGATTGTAGGTCATTTTTGAGATCAGCTGCCAATTTGACCATATTGAACTGAACAGGCTTAAGTAATAATTCAAGAATGAATAGTTGATTCCACTAAGATGTCATGGTACACCAGCTAAATGGTAATGGAAATATTAGCTGTTTTCCTATAAGGAAACATTTGACATTCACTAAGTAGCTAGTGCTACTGTTGGTTAAAATTTATAAAATCTTTCTCTTAAAACAATTTGTCAGGAAAATAGGTTTCTCAAGTCCAGTAGCTGCTATCATTTTTTTCCAGTATTAATGGAGGTTTCCTCCCTAACCTTTTATCTGAAGTAGGGTGGAACATCAACATTTTGATTATATCATGATTTTCTCTTTGAGTTACATGTGATATCCATGTTAGCTATTACTGCTGTTGGTAGTCCTCAAGAGATATGGTTTCTGTTATTTGGTACAGTTCTTTGTTAGTGATTCTGTAGTGCCAGTCCACCAGGTTTGAATAAGTGTGGTCTTCTCAAAGAGCCATAGGCTTCACTCACTCAAAGCCATTTTCAACCACTGATCTTAGAAAGTGGTTGTATACAGCTGACAATTTAGATATTTCTGAATGCATCACGTCATCCAAGGTGAATACACTGATTAAAAATATACTATGAATTTATATAAATAAAAAATTTTTGTCAAAGAAATTTATATATATTTAATATAGGCTAAAAACAACAAAATCAAATACCATGCTTGTTGGCAAAATAGACAAAAGAATAATAAAAAAGAAATAAAAAAGCCTGTCATCTCCATTCCCAAAAAGCCTAATGTCAATACGATAAATTTTAATCTTAGTCCTTATATATATATATATATATATATATATATATATATATATATATATATATATAAAAATGGACAAAGTCCGACAATTATTTTAAGACTTTTTTTTTTTCGTTTAACATTCTTTTTTATACATACAAATATTTAAGTAAATGCTCTGTTTATAATAAACAGTATTAAAAACTTATTTAATACTGTTTATTATAAATAAACATTACTATAAAAAAAATGTTAAACATAAAAAATGTCTTAATATATATATATATATATATATATATATATATATATATATATATATATATATATATAAACCTAAAGAAAAATCTGAAGGCATCCTTTAATACATGTTCCTATTAATGAAAACATTTTTTAGGAAGCTGTATACTTACAATTTCTGGTGCTAAGTAAAGTTTATGAAGTTCATGTTCAGAGGCAACCCAATATTGAGACAGGTTCCCATGGACTGGGCACACTTCTGGTTTCTGGTCTAAAACATTCAGCATACACTCTTCCACCAAAAAGCAGTGTAAAGTTGAATTTACCAGCGATGATTGTGAACTAAAGAACAAGATAAAAAAGAAATAAGAGCATTAAATAACATCTTAAAAATGAAAATACAATTTTTAAATTGTTCTGGTAGTAACACAAACTATTGGCAATTCCTTTCTTCAATACTCTTGCATCTACAGAAAATCATTGACAATACATTATATATACATTATTTCAAGCAGGATCTGGCAAGCCTCTCACTTGGAACCATCTCAAAGAACTGAAAGAAAAGCCTATAACTGAAAATTGAAGGAGGATTCAGAGCCACCCCCACAACATTATTAGTAAAAATAACTGAATACTGAGGAGAGTGCTGGAATGTTTGGAAATCTTGCTGATATTTAATCTCCAAAATAAGCCACTACTTACAACTGGTGTGAACACTCAGAAAATAAAATATAGTTGTTGTAACCTAGGGAAGGTTACTGAATAGAATAATCACACAAAGGTTCGTAATGTACTTAGGACAAGAACAACACATAACATAGGCCAGCAGTGTGTAGAAGTCGTCGTCAACTGCTAGAAATGAGTCAAGTTAATTCCGCAATGAATCTCCAACTGCAGACCAACATATACAGTATTCACTACTGTATTTATGAGAATGGTGGCATACTCATTATCATCTGTAGGTATGCTATAACAATAGTGTAAAAAGAATATCATTTATATCAATCAATATTGGGCCTGCTTTGTAGGTGTGTATTTCCTACAAGTGCTAGTGTCATCATGTTGCAAGTCCTTTAGTCATATTATAGCAGTAATTGTGTGTCTAGGACAAGAGTAGTCTGACAGAGGACATCCTTCTTTAGACTGGTTTTGAATTAAGAGTGTTTCTTCTCCTAGACTGGTTGCCAACCAAAATTAAAAAATATCCCAGTTTTCACTACTATAGAACTCATAGATGGTGGAGTAGAAGAAATGGTTTCATAACTCTCCCCAAGAGTATTTGCACAAAAATGAATGTAGAGCTAAACCTGAATTTCAATTTGGTTTTCCGATTTCCCTTTCTGGGTCATTAACTTTTATAAAAACTACAATTTAAAACACTTATTTTCAAAGAAAACTAACTTTAATTGGATGATGAGAACAACACATTCTCCTAGCATTTTACATTTGGCCTTGATTTGCTTTTTGTTTGTTTAATATCATATCAACTCCTTACAAGCTTGTTGTATCCTGTTGGCACAACCACATTTTTAAAAAACAACCAGAAGAAACTTCACCTAAAATGGTCGTTTACTGTTGTGTAGCTGATTCAGCAAATAAAAAGACCTTGAAAAGAGAGAAAAATCCAGCCAACCCACAACAGCAGCTCCAACCACATTTCACCAGCAGCACCAAAATATGCAACAAACTACCCGTTCCCGGACACCGCTCTTCTCCGACTACAAGACTGCCCTTTCCCGGACACCGCTCTTCACCGACTACAAGACTGCCCTTTCCCGGACACCGCTCTTCACCGACTACAAGACTGCCCTTTCCCGGACACCGCTCTTCACCGACTACAAGACTGCCCTTTCCCGGACACCGCTCTTCACCGACTACAAGACTGCCCTTTCCCGGACACCGCTCTTCACCAACTACAAGACTGCCCTTTCCCGGACACCGCTCTTCACCAACTACAAGACTGCCCTTTCCCGGACACACCGACTACTTTTCCCCGGACACGCTCTTCACCAACTACAAGACTGCCCTTTCCCGGACACCGCTCTTCACCGACTACAAGACTGCCCTTTCCGGACACCGCTCTTCACCGACTACAAGACTGCCCTTTCCCGACACCGCTCTTCACCGACTACAAGACTGCCCCTTTCCCGGACACCGCTCTTCACCGACTACAAGACTGCCCTTTCCGGACACCGCTCTTCACCGACTACAAGACTGCCCTTTCCGGACACCGCTCTTCACCGACTACAAGACTGCCCTTTCCCGACACCGCTCTTCACCGACTACAAGACTGCCCTTTCCCGGACACCGCTCTTCACCAACTACAAGACTGCCCTTTCCCGGACACCGCTCTTCACCAACTACAAGACTGCCCTTTCCCGGACACCGCTCTTCACCGACTACAAGACTGCCCTTTCCCGGACTCCGCACTTCTCCGACTACAAAACTGCAGAGATTTTTTGCCTCATGAAATCACCATATTTTGTCAGTGTATTTTATTTAACAATAATAAACAAGGCAATCTACTTTTTTTTTTACTGTCTTCCATCATTCAATATCTTTTTATGACCAATATACCACCTGCAACAACCTAGTATCCTCCTCTTTGTTGGTATCAATACAACATTTCAACCATTTTGCCCTCCATACTCCTTCAAGTGTGTCACTTTCAGTAACCTTCAAAAATTTAAAAATTGAGCCCTTTATTTGATTTACAGAGATAGATTGTTCTCATTCCACTGTCTATGTCTACAAATATTCTTTTTTACTATTGCTCAGTTATTCCTCACCCTGTTTCCACACAGTCTAAATCTGCACTGACCAGCCCAGAGATTGAACTCACAATTACTATGCAACCAGACTTACAAATCAATGTTTTCATTCTCTCAGCTATTAGAAAGAGGACAAGCAATTTATTCATCAGATTATGTAAAGGGTTCAGTTCAAAATTCCATGAAATTTACTTGGATCAGAAGACATTTGAAAGAGAGAGTACAATGGCCGAAATATTGTGATAACAACAAAGATGAAGACACTAGTTCAACTGTAAATAAAGGTAATTTCTCATTCAGAAATTCAAACAGAAATTATAATTGATTACTTGAATGAAGTCATGTCAACATTATTATAGAAACAATTTAAGAAAAGCACATACCTGTCTTTTGATTTTTCTTCAACAGAATTCTCAATGCTAAGAGAAAGTTCCGATTCACACACCAAGTTGTTGACTAAAACCCAGCTTTCTTTATCTGTTTCAGAGTTCTTCTGCTGGTTGTGATGAATGGCGGTCAAGCAGCACAGACACGGGACAAGCCGACTGACCAAATACTGACCATGGATGTTCTGGATGAAACGCTGCTCCCCAAGTTCTGGGTACCAGTCTTGCAGCAGATTGTCCACATGTTCAATCACACGAGCAAGAAGCTTACTGGATGCTTTCTCTTTTCGAACAATTGTCACTTGCGAAGGAGTTTGGTTACCACAAAAATGGCTGGAAGTTTTGGATGAAAAAAGAGAAAATTATAAAGAAAAAAATTACTCATAATGATAGAGAAAAAATTATTTTTGAAAGAACTTGCTTAGAGACTCCTTAAGTTTATTGTCAAGTAACATCATATTTATAGAATTTATTTGCAAACAAATTCAAAAAGTGGAGATGGGGATTACTCTGCAATTAGTCAAATTTATCTAGTTTAACTTCAACTTATCTCTAATCGGCAGGAGTCTAGTAAATAATTTATGAATATACAGGCTTACAATTCTGAAATATTGTTTTTGAAAAAGGTATAGAAACATTCATGATGGAAGAAGAAAAAGAAAAGATCAATAATTTTTTCATAAAGTAATGACAGCTGTAATATAATGATATATTTATTTATGTATTTATATAAAAATTTATTATATATTTATATAAAAATATAGACATTATTTTTTGCAGCAATTTACAATCTTTTTATTTCTGTTTCTTCTTTCAATGTCTATATTAATTTCTCTTCAGCATTTGTGACAAGCACATATACCAAGAGAGAATTGGTGGATTGGTTTGTCTGTTTAACAACATATCAACACCTTATGAGTCATTTAATCCCAAAATTTAATTTTCTTGAAAGCTTTGAAGTAATACACAGCTGATATGTTATTCTGCTTTCACAATTGAATACATGGTAGATGATACTCAGCTTTTGTGCATAATAGTAGTTGTGTATACATAATTACTAGAAGCAATGAAGTGTGTTTTATTTTGTGGTTTTGTTCAAGTTATATTTTCAAATACAGTTTAAGAAATTGTTGGATATAATACAGCTTAATGTCATGAAAGTTCTTTCATGTTGGTTGTATTTTAAATAGATTTGGGTTATAATGGACTCTCCCGTTGTATTCAACATATGAGGGTCAAGCAGTTAAGTACCTAGGAACTGACAGCCAGACACCAGCACATATGATTTGATTATAGTGGTGAAGGCTTTGTGCAGAATCAACTACAATTTTTGAAGGGCCGAATACAGAGACATGGTGCACCACATACCACAAGGTCCCCAAACAACCCTCCAGTTTTTGAATTCAGAGTTGTCCTTCTCCTAGACCAACTGCCATCCAAGACTATAGAACTAAGTCTGCCCTGCTATTTACCCATAGCTGGAGGGAGAAGAGGAGGATTAATACCTTTCCCAAGGATATTAGCACATAAGTGAATGTAAGGGTTCAACTGGAATTCAAACTCAGCTCTCCGATTCTTCTATCCAAGCTACTATCCACTACTTCACTGTGCCTAGGGTTAAGTCACTACAATTTATTAGTATATTTTTAGTAATATTTTATATAAAAATGTACTGCTAGTATTTCTTTACTTTCATAGCATTTCTGTTTCAGGGTGGGCACTATTTGCCCATAGCTGAGACCCTAACAGGTGCTACCACCCCAGGTCAGGGTAGACCTCTAAACAACAGCAATTAAAGAGGTGTTTCCACACTCCTCAAAACATCCAATCTCCTGATCAGAGGCCTTGCCACTGGGTGCAGTTTATCATCATGCTCCGGACTAACCAAGAGAGAAAAGTCAGATCACTGTTACTGGGGTGAGCATGAACACTTGACATCATGTTATCAGTAATGGTCAAATTAACAATTTCCATATAGGAAACATTTGGTATCTGTTGACTGAGCAGCAAAACCGTCAGTCAAAATTTATAAAATTATTTTAAAACAGTTTTTTTTAGGAAATATACGTCTCAAGTTCACTGTTATAGCTCTTTCTAGACAGCTGCTTCTTTCCTCACTTTTGGTTTCAGTGTAGCATCTTCATTTTAGCATTATTTTCCTTTCTATTACATATACTATCCATTTTTGTTGTTTCTACCTTAGGAAGTCTTCAGGTGATATGTTTCTTGTTATTTAATAAAGCTGATTGTGATTTTGTCATGCTAGTTTTCTGCATCTTATGGCTCTGATGAAGGACTGTCTTCTTTAAGATCTGAAGGATTTGTTCACTTAAAGCTATTTTTAATCATTGATCAGTTAGATATAGATGATAGTTTAGACATCTCTGAATAAGTTGGACTACATTTGGAAATTAAATTGAACTCTATTCTTCTGTTTAAAGCATTTTAATGGTATTGCTCTAACAAAAATTTAGCTATGATGTGCCAGTTTTGCTGTGTTACAGTTTGTTACACCCACAAACAAAAACTGGATCATTATAATAGAAAGAAATCTACAAAGGTTCTGGAAATACAAAAATTGAAAATATCTAAATGAGTAAAGATAACTGGAACAAAAAATGAAGGTTTATAAAATAAACAAAAAATTGGGAAAACAAAAAATTGGGAAACATTGTTTTTGCTCATGTGATTACATTGATTTAAATAAGCAAATTGAAATTACAATTATTCAAAACAATATTGCATACAATTTCCAAGTTTCTAGCAAGCAATTTATTCTATTATAAACTCATTTACAAGACAAGCACTTTTATAAGAGAAATTCAGCAATATGGTGAAAACTAATATTTGTCCATTAAGCAGACATTTTTGATAAAAGAAACAAAATTTTTCACTGATAAAATGTTATATAACATTTAGCATTTATTTTTTAAATATCAAATAATAATACTTATAAAAAGGTAAAGATTCTTTTTTTTCCTTTTTTTTTTTAATAATTCTGTAAAAATAATTTTTCTTTCAGGAAAAGAACAAACTTTAACTTTCAGATCTCTATTTAATTAGAAACTGTACAAAAAGAGTACTGAAGCATTACATAATACCATTCCTCCTATATAGCAGTGAATGCTGGACATCTCACAGATGAAGAGGAAACTTGAGGCAAGAGAAATGCGATTCTACAGGAGGATACCTGTGGACACTATGGACCAAACATGTGAAGTTTTAGAGAAGATAGAAGCAAAAAGGAAATTTATACTTTAGGAAGGGTCAGTTGAAATTTCTAGGGCACATCCTGAGGAAGGAGGGACTGAAAAATCTGATAATCACAGGACAGATTGAAGTAAAGAAGAAAACCTCACATAATCTATTCAGTGAGCTTGACAGAACAAGGTTTAAGAGAAATAACAAAAAGACAAAATTTATTAAGAGCTACAAAAGACAGGAAATTATGGAGAGCCATGATCACCGACTTCCTCAGGGACATGGCATACAGAAGTAGTATCTTTAATAATAAAAAAAAAAAATTAAGTCATTTTAACATTTTTATGAAAAAGGAGCAAAAACAACTGTTTCTCTTCTTTTAATTTTTTTTTTTTTTTTTATAGATGAAACAATTATTTTATTACAAATTTTATTTTTACTTTATTATTAAATCAAGCATTGCCAAAATTTTTACTATTAGTGTAAGGATATAAAAGGCAATTATCTCCTTTTGGTTGAGATAGTCATATAAACGGCCACTTAGTGGCATCACTTCATATAATGACAAAAGTGGTCAGTCATTCAGTCAGTAAGCTTATTGGTGGCAAGATGTGTGTTGTTCATCCTGCCCAGGCTTTCACCCAGGGAAGCCAGCTGCCAAATAATAGAGCTTACAAGTCCGTGGTACCATTTCCCTTTGGGAATATATCTTCCAAAAATATCTGGCTAACAGTCCTCAATTTGGGAATTTCCAGTTTGCAGAATATGTACTTGCTAGAGATATAGTAGAAAAAAGTGTCCCATTTGAATCAGGAGTCTGAAACATGGCTTCACCAGAAATACAGAAGAATCTCCATATTTCCTTTAAACAGGAGCAGAGGTTTATCTTGTTTCCTGTTTAGGATTGGGTTTCCAGTTCCATCTAAAATTTACTTCAGATCTATATTCTTAACTCTTGTCCTTTCCTACACTAAAGTAAGTCTACACAGTGGCTCTTGGACCTTATATTAGGTGAATACTAGTGTAAGAAAAAAAAAGACCCTATCTTTTCAATCTCCTTTCACTTTGCTTGTCTGTGTAGATATATATTATTCCTTGTGTAAGACATGTGTAAATATGTATATATCATTTTGTGCATATCTTAGTGGTATAAAATTCTCTCTGAGAACAAAGCTTGTTTCTCATTCCTTTTCCTTTTGACCATTCCATTATATTAGTTCTGGCTACTATTTAATTATGTTGCTTTTCAGAATAAATATTTTCACTATAATTTTATTACTAGCTTTAATCCATCTTATTATTTCTGTGTAGTGAATTACCACAACACATGTAACAAAGAACAGATAACAGACCTTAAATAGAAAACAGATATGAACACTTAAAATTCAAGGAACAAAATAAAATATTGTCACAATCAATGGAGATCAACACGCATCTTCTGACAAGAAAAATTTCAAATAAATATGCTCAATTCCTAACCAATTCAGAACATTTCCACATTAGATTTTATTCTAATCGACAGTCATCATTAAAATTTACAGCTGCTGCATGAATGTACACCGACCTGGATCATATTCCACAAAGCCTAACACTGCAGCCATTACATAAAGTTATTTGCTCATTTATTTATCTATTGTTCAGTATAAAAGGAACATTGAAGGGGTGATGTTTTCACCTTGCCAAAATATTCAAAACATCTCTATAAGAACCACATCTCTGTTGCTTCAAGATTTTTCATCATTTGAGAATATTGTTTGGCATTTACTTCCCCTACAAGAAGATTGATATTGCATAGCAGTTAAGGAAGTTTTAAGGAAAATGGAAACAAAAAGGACACTTAGAATCAGAAAGAGATGAAATTTCTAGGACACATGAGGAAAGAAGACTTGGAAAATCTGACACTCACATATTGTGGGCAGAAGGAGCAGAGAGAAGCAGCAAGGAACCTACCTATCAAACATTACTAAGAACTACAAAGATAAGCTGTGGAGAGACATGATCACCCACATAGAAGACTCTTGAATAAGACTAATGAATGTTAATTAATAGAAGATACACCCCCCCAAAACAAGGAAATCACAATGAAAAAAACCTTACTCTTATGGCTGAATAAAGGGTTCAGTTCAAAATTCTAAAAAGGCTATTGAGTACAATGATAGATATCTAAGAAAAGTCAGCGAGTACAACAACCAAGATGAGGATACTAGTCTAAATGGAAAGGCACATAATTAATGGTAATTCCATGAAATTTGAAAAGAAATAGATGTTGGTACTAATTACAGAGCTTACCAGTTTTTATCTGTACTGCTTTCTTGTGTATTTCCAGTCTTCCTTGCTGAATGCAAGTGAGGATTTTTCACTTGGACCACAGGGCTTCCATTGATCACACTTTGCGGCAAGTGGTAGTAGTTAAGGACATAGCGGTTGGTTGGGAAACAGAGCTCAAGAACAGACGCCTGGCGCAGGTCAAGCATCTCCCACCGTTGGCCCATATGACACAGGACTGAGCAGTGGGAGAAGTCGCACATAACGCTGGGTGAGTCTGGCCCCGCTTCCTTGACACTAAGAATCACATGATTGCCATAGACGAGCTCAATCTGCTTTTGCCAACATCGCCACTTAATTTTGTCCACCAAAACCTTATCAAGTGACACTTTGCACTTGGCACAGCAGTTTTCAATTTCAAATAAGTTCTTTGCAATTGGGTAAATACGCTTGTCTGCCAAGAGTCTTGTAATAACCTGTGGCCAGAAACCACTCGGAAAGTACATAAGTTGATAGAGGCGACACATAGAGTAAATTGGTTCGAATTGGCATCTCTCCCAGGTTACAGGCACAGCCTCAGCAGACAGTTTCTTCATGTCTCCTTCTGTGAAGGAACGAGCTCGTTCTTTCCTTTCTGTTGACTCTTCAGCAAATAAATAAAAGGTGGCATTGCCAAAATAGTGGACAGTGTCCATATCAACCTCATTTGATCCTGAAAGTGATCTGCTTTCATCACTGTCCTCGTCTTCTACCTTTAGCTTTACCTGCAAATAGGAAGGGTTAAAAATTAAATTTCATTTCAAAATGATATGTGGTTTTCCAGAAGGTAATGGACCATTTTTTTTTTTTTTGGCAAAAGAATTTGAATCCATTGAAATGTAGCAAAGGTTAAATTTATGAAAAGAGATTGTCATCTCTCAGTGCTGACTTCAGTGTCCACTATCCTTGATATTGGGTACTTTTACTCAGGAAATATAGTATAGCTTAAAACTATATTTTTATCATATATAATTAATACAAATATAAAATTCATCACTTAGTTGATTGGTGTTACCTTCAGCATTTCTACTAGAGTTTCGCAGACAGACCCTTGAGCAATTACTCCGTCCACTCGTCAGGGGATATAAGCAAGTGACTGTTTATTTTCTCATTTTTCTCTTATATATGCACTTTTCATTGATATACGGTTGATGATTTCAGTGTGTGTGTATATATAAAAATAAAAAATAACTATAATTTAAGCTCTACTTCTGTATGGAGCACTGTTTTTTAAAAATAAAAACAAAAATACTAAAGAACTCCGGATTATTTACCTAACATGTTCTTTCCTATTTTTCTACATATCTGAACACACACACACACACATACATATATATTGTGGGGAAAATAGAAATGGTTTACCTCCCAAACGTCCTCGCGTCTGTCTGGCCTGTGGGTTGAGAAAGGAAAGGAAAGATCCAAGATGACGTCCGTGACTTTTAATATTCACGGTCTCGTGCAGTCACGCAAAGTTGCGTTACACACATGCTAATGAGGTGCGTCCGAGCTCCATAAAAGCAGGTCGCTTGGAGAAATTGGCAGAGGGGCATTACACCCGTGTTTGGTGTACATTGCTTTGCAGCATGCCGGACATTTTCAGACGGAAAGAGTTGCGTCCCTTACACTGTTGAATTCGACTCCTTTGCTACACACACACATATATATATATATATATATATATATATATATATATATATATGTGTGTGTGTGTGTGTGTGTGTGTGTGTGTGTGTGTGTGTGTGTGTGTCTCTTTAAATGCTTGTCACACATATTTGAATATCATCTGTTACTTCATTACGTGACACGGATCTATCCAATAAGAAATAACTAAGCACAACATACCATTAATTTGTGTCTCTGCTTTTTATCATTTTTTATCACTTCTATCTTGATCTCTGTCGAAGCTTTAATAAAGTGAAACATGTTACATTAAGATCTATTTCCTACTTGTTCTTTATCCTACCCTATATATCTCGTTTTAAGCATTCCCATAATTCACCTTACTTCTGTGTAGATGACTATAAACTTAAAAAGAAAAATCAGGAGCCATTTCCAAAAGAGAAAAATGAAAATTAACTATAATAATTTCCCACACCTGAAAAATAATTGTTGTAAAAGATCTTTCATTTGTAAGTCTCACAAACGTAATAAATACAATGATGGTAAATGAAGAAATCTAAGTCAGAAACATTATAGTTATTCATATTCTTTTTTGCAAATAACTTTAATATTTCAAGTAGCCTTATATTTGTCGCACGGTTTTATTTCAATTTTAACCCCGTCTTCAGGGCTTGAATTTCCTTATTGTCAAAACTGATTTTTAAACACATTTACATGGAAAAATATATCACAGATAAAATAGCAGATACAAAGCCCTGATACAATTTGTGGAATGAACAAAAACATCAACACTTACCCGAACTTGTTTCTCGCAAGGCACAGCTGGTAATAATGATGGTACCAAAAGCTTGTCCTTGTCAAACTGTAAAGCTAACTCAAACTTGCTGAGTAGATCCAACATATAACCTTGTGATCCAGAATGATTTGTACGTGTGAGGCTCTTGTAGAGCAGCCCAAGGTCTTTCATATACATTACACCTAAAAAAAATAGTAATATCCAATAAAAAACAAACTACGTTATTTCCCAAGTTAAAATTGATGAAAAGCAAATATAAAAAAACATTACAAAACTTTATTAATGTTTAAGAATATAATTATTTTCTTCCTTTTAGGATGTTTTTTCTTCCTCACGTTCACAATATTTATTAAAATAGTATCCTTTATGGAATTTTATATGCAGTGCCTTCCTATCCAGTCATCACTTTAGTGTGCCAAACCTTCCTATCAGGCCACCATCTTGTCATGTTGCGTTTGTATAATTTTCAATGTGATTGCAAGCATATTATCATTCTACAAGTGTTTCAGAATACAAAACTTGTCTCTTGTTATTACATGGCACTTGACAGCTTTATTCAGATTTAATATCAGGATAAAAAGCAGAAAACCTTTTTTCTTCACATTATACACACACAGAAGTCAAGTTTAAATACAGCATGTGATGATCATCACACACATACTTACACAAATTCAAATTATACAACAACCAGCATTCATTGGATAATAAATCAACACTACTGTGTAATGGACAATTTATGAATTGCAGCTATGCGACAATTTTATAATTGCTATATTTTCATGTAGTCGATTTCATGCACTTTTGGGAAAATCAAATCCCAAGAGCCTTCTCAGCTTAGTAAATATTTTCAGGAAATACCAGCTTTTAATTGGTCAATAAACACACAAGTCGGCGTTGCAATCAATCCACACACAATATATCTTTCCAGCATATGACTAAATCAAGTTTCCCACCAAGGTGATCCTGTCACATGATTACATTATCTATAAATAACAAACAAGAGTTTGCCTTTTTCTCTTCTTCCTGCGAAGATGACCTTTAAGAATTATCGTCCCAACCATGCAGTCAGATGTTAAATAATATTTCACACATTCACGTACATACGAACTTTCAAACTTTTCCAACCTACCTTACAAACATACAGAACATTTCCAAACATGCAACAAGAACTTTATTCTTCTAAAACTACAGTTTAATAATTAATTCAACTTCGTGAGCTCCGATAAAAATATTCCCAGTCTAAGAGACATAACTCCATCAGATTTTTAATTCTACGCATGTACATCAACACACAAATAAATACAATGTTATGTTTATTTTAAAACCATTTTGTTCCTTCTTGTATTTCATGCTTTGTGGTATTTTATGTTTAATATAAATTGTGTGGTCATGTTATTCACGCAGACGTAAACAAACATTCACAATGGTCATTCCTCTTAACATGCCTCTACAAGCATATTTGTAAAAAAAAAATGTACATCACATAATTAAATTAGTTTTTAAAAATACTATTCATTCTTCAATGATTAAAGAATTTATTTTCGATGGCTGTTATGAATTGTGCTGCAAGAAAATCGCATGTTTAATTACTTTTATAATCACATTTCTGCCACAAAATTTAAGATAAAAATTAATGCGTAAGATTTTATTGTCTAATCTAAGGGAAATCACTCAAGCACTTTAAATACGAGTTACCTCCCATAAGTCAAAGGAAACACATAAAATAAACAGCTAGTAAAATAATAATTTTGAACTTTGGTGGACTGGGCACCGCGATCAAAAATATATAATTTTTTTTTTTTAACCTGATCCAAAACAAATATGTACATAAGACGTGATTTCTTAAAACAAAGAAAACCTCTGAAATTCGTAGTCTGTGGGGTTTAATCAATGGTAATATATGAAAAACAACTCCAATTTCCACTTAGAAATATTCAATTTTTTATATTTTAAGGAATTATGCATGAGAATGAGCATATTTTGTTTTGGCTTCTGTAGCATGGAATCAATTTACAATGAATTTACAAAGCCAATTGGACCACCATTAACTGTTATAAAACTGAACATTTGTGCCCTGGAGTACTTAATTTATAGTAATATAAAAATGAAAAAATTTTTAAAAACAAAAAATTAATATTTCTGGTCAACTCCACTGTAATTTAATATTAAAATTGATATACAAGATAAATTTGATCTCAATCAATATACTCCTGATGAAGTCTACAGAGGGCACACTGGCCAAAATGTAATAACAAACATGAGGTCAACTGTTCAAATGTAAATAGTGTAAATAGAAAATTCTCATTTACTAGAAATTTCTTATATGAATATTTCTCATAGGTGCTGCCATTTTAACACTAGTTTGGAAATAACACTAAGAGCAAGTTAGTTTATAACTTCCATTTATTAGACAGTGAATTGTATCACTTCATGTTTCACCATAGCTTGGCTAACATTTCCGCTAACCTGATGAATACTTGTGAGTGTTCCTAATATCAAAAAACCAATAACATTTTTGCTCTTGCATAGAAATACTTATTTAAAAAATAAAATCCTTGCATTTGCTTTGATAAAGTACCACAGAGGAGGAAACACATGAGCTAAGATAAGTTTTCCTTTTGTCTATATCCATATATAGACACCACTTAAGTTTCATAAAGTACATCCACACTAGTGGAAATGTTAATAACATTGACTAACTCTCCATGATTATATACCTATCATGTGGTGGAGTGGCTTGCATGCTCCTATGACACAGAGAGCTATGTTGGCAGGAGTTTATCTTCTGGAAGGTTTAACTGAGCCAGTCAGGTCAGTGGGTAGGAGCCAGACAAAACTTTAGCCACCTAGAGGAGAAAACATTAATGATAAAATAACCAGGCACAAGCAGCAGCAGATCTCTAGTTACATATCTGGGCCAGAACTACTCGATCTTCATTTTCCTGCCTCGATAGAGTTAAAAAAAATAAAAAAAATTCTACACGGCCTTATGGGTGATGAATTTTTATAAACCCTTGCCCCCATACACAATGTTTAGACAAGCTTCAGTCTTTAGTTCCACTAGTCAAGACTTTCACAACTAGGAATCTGCATGTGTTGACTCATCTTCATTCCTTTTATATTCCATTTGTAAGGAGGAAGGCCCACACAGATAGCTTTCTCTCTAGAATTGCTGGAACTGACTCTGGAAAAGATGCTTACAATCTTAACCTCTTCAAGTCTAGGGGATAATTGTTATCTATCCTACATATCTTCACAATATACATCTCTTACTTCTACCTTGTATGTCTTTAGAAAAACCTAATTTAGTAGCCTTCTACATCGAGTGGCTCTTGGAGTCTGTACTAGGTGAACAATAGTATAAAAAGAGATGGGCAAGAATTCACCAGATACAGAAACTATCTCCAGCTCACAGTCCTTTTGTTGGAAAAAACCCATGACTTGCAATTTCCTGTTTGAGAGGAATATGTCCTAGCTAGGGAAATAGATAAATCTACTGCTTGAATCTGGAATCCTAAATATGGCTTCTCCAAAAACACAAAAGAATACTCTGGCAGATCAAATTCCTGTTGGAAATTATTACAAGTAAGACCCTATCTTTTTATTACCTTTTTCATACTGCTTGTGGTGTAGATATGTGTTATAGTTTCTCAGAATGGGACACATGTAAATATGTACATATAATTTTGTGTCTGACTTAGCGTCATAAAACCCTGAGAACAAACCATGTTTGCCAGTCCTTTTCTTTCAGCTAATAAGTGAAATAAGGTATTATTATATCATAGATATAATAAGGCCCATAATGAGGGAAACGCAAACTGGAGAATATTCCTTTCTTCCATAGCTCACCCATTATCTGGTAACTTAATATGATGAGATATTATTAACTGCCATTAACTGGTTATCCCAACATGATATATTATTAGTACCCTATTAACGGCATGGGTCAACCAATTCTAGTTTGCTGAACACTATGGTTGTTAGTAAAAACCGCAATCACTAGTACTGAATGATACTTAAAATGTAAGAATGAAAGCAATTGTACATGATGAATAAATCCAGTTTGTCATAGCACATCATTCATTACATGGGTCAACAAGGAGTGTCACGCATCATTTGAGAGAAAAGAATCAATTGATTTTTTTATGGCTTTTGAAGGTTATTTTTAGAGAGTAAGAATTCTTTTTGGGAGAAGTAATGATTTACTGATACAAGTCCTACTATTTAATCCATAGCTGGGGAGCAAAGAGGTGGATTCATACCTTTACAAGGGTATTTGCATGAATATAAGGAACCCGACAGCAATTGGAGAACGGCTCTGATTTCCAACTGCAAGCTATTATCCATTTCACCACTCATACATCCAAGCTTATAGCACCTGGTATTCCCTAGTGGTCACCCATCTAGCTACTGATCAGACTCAATGTTGCTTAACTTTGGTGACTGTAAGAGAATAATTGTTTCAATGAGATATCCAAAGAGAAGGAAGAAACTACTCTTAAAGCACAAGAATTTGTTGTTCCACAACTTTCATTCTATATTAATTTCCAAAAAATAAAACAGATAAGCCACAATGATCTTATATATTGTATTTTTTTTAAATTAGTGTAAATAAATGTTTAACATTTTTGTAAGGCTTAAAATTACTTTTTTTTTTTCAGTGTTTCTTCACTGCTTTTCTGCCATTAAAATTACTGAAAAGAATTTAATATATAAATTAAAACTGACTAAAGATATATTCTAAACTACTAACCATTGATAGCAAACTTATTGACCTCCCGGATAGTGACTACCTTAGCTAATTGGTCACACAGCCATTGAGGGTCAAGGAAATAAGTGTCAGACAGGTTGACATCTTCATAGTGACACAAGACACCTGAAAAGACAGAAAAAAATGGTTATAGCTTAAAGGAAAATTTCTTGAATTAATATATTACTAAGGTTGGTGAAAAAGCCATTTTTTAAAAAAAAATTTCAATGGATTTAATAGAAGCAAACAAAGCCTATCAAAATGAACACAAAAGTCTGAAGACTCCAATCTTATCCTCAACGTAATCATTCCATCTCAGTCATTAAATTCTCCGTTTAAATTTCAGTGTTTCTTCACTGCTCTTCTGCCATGTTTTTACTTTAACCTGTATACACACAAACATACACTATATATATATATATATATATATATATATTCCAGACATAGCTTAGATGTGGCACAAGGTCAAAAGAAGGGGGTACCCAGTGAGGATTGAAGTCACTACACAGCCGTAATTGTTCTAGCAAGACAAGTTTGCTAACCATTACACTAACTCAAGGTGCCCCCACTATATATATATATATATATATATATATATATATATATATATATATATAATCCGGTGTTCTTGTTATTTTTTATAAAACAGTGCTCAATGTAAATTTACAGAGCATAAATATTATAAATTAACTGATTTATGTTTTTTTTCACTACACAGTAATAACCATGTTTCAAAAATGGAAGCTAAAAACTTTAAATTTAATTATATACTTAAATTAAAATAAGAGAGAATCTTTCAAATTTTCCATCACTTAAAGAAATGATTGATGACGATGAGTCCCTAATAGAGTCCCTAAGTGTGTCTGAAGAAATTGTGGATCATTTGGAAATACTATCAAAGTCATTTGATGGATATTTTCGAGGAGGAGAACTGGAAACTTCTGAAGAATGGATTATAAATCCATACGCCTTCAACTCAGATAATATGTCAGATGATGAAGAGCTGAAAGAAGATCTTATTGAACAGCACATAAATTGTGTTCTTGGAATGCAGTTTGAAAGCAAAACTTTAGAACAATATTGGTGTTCAGCAATGGACAGGTTTCAAAGACTTTGTGAAAAAGCACTGTGTCATCTCATTTGCAACAACATCTGTGTTTGCAAGTCTGGATTTAGTGCCCTTTTGTCAATCAAGACAAAATCTAGAAATCACTTGGGTGATCACAGACAGACATGCAAATTACTATCAGCAGCAAAGTTATATTTTTAAAAACTCTTAAGCAACAAACAGGAACAAAAGAGTCATTAAGTTTTAACTGGCATATGAATATTTGTTCTTTATATTTTTAAAGAAATGTTATGCATGGATGAAAATTTATTTTTTTTGTAGGGTTTATGCAACTTTTAATTTGTTGTAATAAGTTTTATTTTTCCATAGGTTTCATTTTCATTTATATATTATTAAAAATTGATCATACAAGTTTGTTTTGATCACCTTCACCTTTATTCTTAAATAAATTATCATTTTTAAAGAGTGTGAAAACATTAAAAAATTTTAGGGGTGCATTACATGAATAAGGTTGGATATTTTACATTGTTTTGGTGTCAGGAGCCTGCTCCCAATGTTTGTCAAAGTATTTTTGATACACCCCTCTCTCTCGCTTTTATTTTATATATATATATATATATATATATATATATATATATATATATATATATCACACACGGTTTAATCAAAAGTATTGGTATTGTTGCTATGATAATGGAGCTAAAGTACACAGAGTGAAGCCGATTGGCACAGAGTGACCTTGAATTCTGTCGCATGTACATACTAAATTTAAACATTCTTTCTTGCATCCATTGTTTTTAGCAACTCTTGGAAGAAAAGTGTGTAGTGTGTGGTCATCTCATCGCACCACAGAGGTTTCATTAGTGACTATGGCTTGTGCAGCTGTTTTTGACTGAGGAAAATGTTCCCCCAGGTCCAACTATCACCATCTTCCTGAAATCTCATCCCTTGCAACATTTTCATCTTTTCAAAAATCAAATCCCAATCAAAAGAAACAAGATTTCAAGATACTGAGGAAACCTAAGAGGATGCAATGAGGCAGCTACTGACTATCCTAAAAAAGGAGTTCCAAGAATATTTCCATCAAAAGAAACTTGTGGTTTCAGAATGGAACTATTTTGAAGGAGATTAAACGCTGAATTGATGTGTTGTAGTTTTCTTTTATAGCACCAGTCCCAATACTTTTTGATCAAATTTCTATCAATAAAAGGCAGGATGTGTGTGTGTGTGTGTGTGTGTATATTGAATGCACGGCCGCAATTTTCGATGGATTTGCACCAAAATTTACATGCACATGCTCCAAGTTAGCAGGTACGCCAGGACCAACTTTGCATTTCCCAACTCCCATCAATAGTGGAAATAATTGATTTTATCATGCTTCTACGGCAGTTTTCATGTAGTTTGCAGCCATTTTCTACTGGCCAGAGTGAGAGCCTATAGCTGGCTGCCACAAATAGGCAGGAAGATTCTAATGGCCAATGTGAGAGCCAACAGCTGACTGAGACTAATGTTAACTAGCATGCAAAAAAAAAAAAAAAAAAAAAAAAAAAAAAATCGATAGCTGCATTCATCACAAGTGGGAAAAATTTAAATCTGCATAGCACTTTACTCCAATTGGCTCATTCGCTTGCTTAAACTCAATGTTGATTCTGATTCCCCAGAACTGGGTTGGGTGTGAAAAAGTATTTGTTGTTAACATTCTTTTTCATTCGGTTTTTCCAGTTACTGAGTCCTTTTTTAAAGCTGATCGTTTTGTGTTTATTTTGTTTAGTTCTTTTTTCAAATAGATTTAATGTTTAGTATAGAGCTTAGAAAAAAAAATTCGAAAAGAGATAAGCAAGAAGTAAGGCATGTAGCAACATCAGCATGGCAAAGGGCATTCCTTTAAAGGCAAGGAAGGGCAAAAATATTTTAAGTCAAGTGATAGCGATTGCTGTATGAGTCGTACGATTCTTGAATCAAGCACGGGCAACGCCAAGTCATGCTGCTAGTCTTGTACATATACACATAAAAAAATTCTCCAGGCAATTCAACTTCATCAGAAAAATGTACATTTGAATGATAAGATAGGTTGGTTGTTTTTTTTTTGTTTTTTTTTTTAGCAGTATATCAACCTGTATGTGCTATTTAATGATGAAATCTAAATATTTTGTATGCAATTTTTTTCTTTATGATAATGGTTTAGTGATGCAAGTCTTACTAATTAACCCAAGCTATGGGGAGAAGAGAGAGATTCATAAATTTCTTAAGGGTATTTGCAGCTAACTGAATATAATGAACCCAAATGGAATTGGAACATTGCTCTCTGGTTAACAATTCCAAGCAATTATCCATTACACCATCTGCACATCCACACTTACAGCACCTGATATTCCCAAGCAGACACCCATCTAACTACTGACCAGGTTTGACATTGCTTAACTTTGGTGATCGTACTGGAACCCTGCGTCTCAACCTGATCTGGCTGTAAGCCCATTACACAACTTGTACATCAATGCTTACAACACCTGGTATTCCCAAGCAGTCACCCATCTAGATACTGATCAGACTTGCTTAACTTTGGTGATTATATGGGAACCAATGTTTCAATGCAATATGTTTGTAAGCCATTTGGATGATTAGAGTTTGAAAAGTTAAGTCTCTAGCAGATATACTTAACGAGACTTAATGAATGATGGTGATTATAAAACTACATAATGGGCTACCTCCATAACTTGGATAAGTATTCTTGATAAAATAACTACAATGAAAATCTATAATTACAAAATTCCTGCAGACAAATGATAAAGAGAAAAAAAAGAAATATAGTTTACCATTTTCATGAAGGAAATGGGTCGCCTGATCCAATTCTGCAACATCCCTGAATGACGTTCCAATGCGTTCCATCATTTTATTCATAACCTGAATCCTAAAAGACACAAAATAATTAAAACATCAGTAGAAAAATCTTGTCATGGAATCAGATATTTTCTGTTAATTCACCCCAAATAATGTTTAGTGGCTTATCAAAAATATTAATTTCCCCCAAGAAATCATAAATTTTAAATCAAAATTTGTTTAGCTCACCTTGCAACAACTTCAATTCTCAGAATGAAAAATTACCAAAAATCAGGGAGTTATTCACATTTCATAAGAACAGATTGATATTCAAGGTACTTACAAGGAATTTTTTACAATTTAAAAAAAAAAAAAAAAAAAAAAAAAAAAGAAAGTTTTCTGGGAGAATTCGTTGTGAATTTTAGTAATTTTTTTTTTAAAATTTTGGGGAATTGACAGGAAAGATCCATGGAATCTTTACTAACCAGAGATATCCAGTTTGTGTCTAACATGGATAAGATTATATATATATATATATATATATATATATATATATATATATATATACACACAAACCAAAAAGAAAAAAATAGTAATGGTATGCCTGACATGAATTAGTGGTCAGTCTAAATGACATCTTTTATTTCAAATAAATATCCATTAAATTTGAAAATAAAATTATCTCTGCAAGACATTGGTTATCATGGCCGTCCTAAACTTCCTCTCATTTAGTAAAGTTTATCTTTTTGTTATCTTTCCTAAATCCTGTCATTGTTGGTAGATTTTGCACTGTTTTTCTCTGTCCCTCTTACCTTAAATATATCCTGTGAGTGTCAAATTTTCCAAGCTTTCTTTCCTCATTATGTACCCTAGAAATATTTCAACTCTTTCTTTCTGATGTTAAGTATAAGTCTGCTTTTTATTTCGATTTCATGTAAAACCTTGTGTCACATGTTCAGTCCATGGCATTCTCAGATCAGTTTTTTTTCTACTTTGTCATTCAGTTACCCACTATTAGCCTGATATATAGTTTTTTTTTTTTGTTTGTTTGTTTTTTTCTGTGTGTATATATATATATATATATTTTTTTTTTTTTTTCCAAATTAGGTAGGTATATGCACATGTATATATAGATTGGATCATAATAATAAATTATATACAAACACTTAAAACAGAATAGATACAGAGATACATAAATGCAGAGGCTTACTTGTAAAGCTCTCGACTGAGAACTGGGTCTTCACCTCTGGCTTTTTTTTCATCAGCAATTTCTTGAACAATTTCTTGAAGGTACAAATATTTTTTGGGAATTTTCTGTTTTAGTAGAAGAGTTCTTTTGCTTCCTGGAAAAAAAAAATAGCATTAGAAAATATTTTTCAAACTTTATTGGTCATTTTTTTTTTTAGTGTAATTAAAATCCATATTGATTTCCTGATATAAATTATTAACTCATTGCAATGCATCTACAATCTTAAGTTCACATTTAAAGCAATTACCAGATCTAAAAATGATATTGGATTAAAAAGATTTATATTAACTTACAACTGTCCAATGATTCTACCTATTATCAAAATATGCCAACAAACATATGGAAAGAATGTAAGTATTTTAAGCAAACTGCGTCTATCAATCTATTCTCAGTTTGTTTATAATGATAATAAAAACAAAATAACCAGTACCATATTTTTTCATTGTATAATAAGCATGCAGTATCATTAGAAAAAAATAATCAAAAATATTCTTTTAATGTAAAACTCTTCCTATTCAAAAGAAAAAAGAAAAAACTTTTGGTAATAATTTGTTAGATACAAATAGGCCAGGCCAATCATCTTAATTGGGCCTGGGGGAATGGAGCAACTTGCAACCCCCACCACACAAAACACTTTGGTGACAGGCCTGACATTGACTGTTATTGTGGAATGAAGATTACAATTTAAATTCTTTACGTGCAATGTCCATTCAGGATGTAGACAATCATGGCTCTCCACAATTTACTTCTTTTGAATCTCTTAATTTTGTCTTTTTGTTGTTTCTCCTAAATCCTTCTTCACCATCCATTTACTGAAGTACATTAAATATGTTATGTATTGCTTTCCTCTGTCCCACTTGCCCTCCTGTCCTGTGAGTATCAGATTTTCCAAACCCTCCTTCCTCCTAACATGCCTCCAAAATTTCAACTGCCTCTTTCTGGTGTTAAGTATAAATTTCCTTTCTTCCCCCCCACCATTTTCTTTAAAACTGTCATTGCTCACATGTTCAGTCCACAGTATCCTTCTGTAGAACCATATTTCTGTTGCTTCAAGTCTCTTCTTAATCTTTGAGGAAAATGTCCAGCATTCAGTACCATGTAAGAGGACAGATATCACGTAACAGTTCAGTACTCTTTTCTTTGTTTTTAACAAAATTTTTTTTGTCTCTTAATACCCTGCTTAGCTTTTAGAATGCATTTTTGGCTATCCTAATTCATCTTTGGATTTCAGCTTGGCACTTTGAGTCCTCTGTTAAAATACTTGCTGGATATTTAAATTTTTGTACTTGTTTGATTTTGGTATCTCCAATTTGTAATTTGCATGTTAGGCTCATCCTTTTGCTAACAAACATGCATTCTGTCTTTTTGTAGTTGATATTTAGTCCTTTCTTCTCGCTTTCCTACACTACCATACCTTCTGTAGGAGCTTTTCTTTTCAGGTCTGCTATTTCGGCAACATGTAAAACAATGCACGTATTATTGTTTAATGAGCTGGTATCAGTTACAGAAAGTGATATTCCTATTAGTTACAGAAAGTGATATTCCTATTAGTTACAGAAAGTGATATTCCTATTAGTTACAGAAAGTGATATTCCTATTAGTTACAGAAAGTGATATTCCTATTAGTTACAGAAAGTGATATTCCTATTAGTTACAGAAAGTGATATTCCTATTAGTTACAGAAAGTGATATTCCTATTAGTTACAGAAAGTGATATTCCTATTAGTTACAGAAAGTGATATTCCTATTAGTTACAGAAAGTGATATTCCTATTAGTTACAGAAAGTGATATTCCTATTAGTTACAGAAAGTGATATTCCTATTAGTTACAGAAAGTGATATTCCTATTAGTTACAGAAAGTGATATTCCTATTAGTTACAGAAAGTGATATTCCTATTAGTTACAGAAAGTGATATTCCTATTAGTTACAGAAAGTGATATTCCTATTAGTTACAGAAAGTGATATTCCTATTAGTTACAGAAAGTGATATTCCTATTAGTTACAGAAAGTGATATTCCTATTAGTTACAGAAAGTGATATTCCTATTAGTTACAGAAAGTGATATTCCTATTAGTTACAGAAAGTGATATTCCTATTAGTTACAGAAAGTGATATTCCTCCAAATACCATTGTCCTTCATGCATCTTAGAGACCAGTAAATCTCTTTCATTCTGATAATCTTCTGTAAGTAACCAGAAAAATGTATAATCATGTGTATTAAGTACATTATTTTAGTATTTGTCTATATTTCTGAGATGAGGTATTATGTACACTATTAACATTGCCCGGACTATCATCCTCATCTTTCTCATATTTATCACAACGTTTCGGCTGTTGAACTCTCCGGCATTCTTCAGGTGGTTGTAATATTTAGAAAAGCACTAATAACAATGAAAATTGCAATATGAGCTCTAGTAAAAAAAATGACAATGATAACAGCAAAAATTGCAATATGAGCACTGGTAAAAAATGATTGAAGACATTAGGTTTATAATACCCAGAAATTCAAGGACCCATGGCACAGTGGATAAAGGCATTAGTTAGATCCAGTGATAGGACCCAAAGAGTGTGAGTTCAATACCTAGTTGAGGCAGTGGAGAACTTGGAGAGGGGAATTAACAGGAGATAACTGATAATTGACATCCATTAGACATGGCACGTGAAACTAGAAAAGTCTACCCCAGCAAGCAAAGTAAAGGGTTCAGTCCGACATTCCAACCACCTGAAAAAGGCCGGAGAGTACAACAGTTGAAATATTGTGATAAATATGGCAACAAAGATGAAGATGATAGTCTGAGCAATGTAAATAGTGTACATTATTTTAAATTATAAATTCAGATTTGTCAAAATGGCATAGCACACAACAATGACCAGCATGCACATTAAGTTTAATGAAGAGCCGAGACTTCCAGGGGCCGAATATTATAAGAGCCAAGAATTCCAGGGGCCGAACATTATAAGAGCTGAGACATATCTTTGTTGTTATTATCACAACATTTTGGCCATTGTGACCTCTGACTGTCTTCAGGTGCCTGCTGATCCAGGTAATCTTCAGGGAATTTCAAACTAATCTCTTTATTAAATCTATGGATTAAACTGTTCTTGTTCCACTATGTCTAGGGATATCTTATCTTGTTCTTATTTGATACTACTCAGTTATTGCTCCCCATGTTTCCAATAAACAAGGAAAACAGAATGAAAACTATCTACTTCCAATGATTGAATAAAGGGTTCTATACTTTGAAGTTTACTTGGACTGACAGACACCAAAATAAGGCCAGAGAGTACAACAAGTGAAACATTGTGATAAAAACAACAAAGATGAAGACATTAGCCTGAGCATAAATAATGTGAAGATAACTCCTCATCTAAAAAATTCTAACAGAAGTTCAGTCATGCTGTCTGTTATTTGCCATGAATGAAATAAGAGACTATGATGGTTCTATATACCAAAAATGTATTTACTTCTGATCAGTGATAAGACAATTGATTTAGGTCTTTGGTTAAGCCTTCTTTATAAATGTTGAAACTACTCCCAAAGATTGTTATTATCAGGCCACTGCATAATTTATGCAATCTGTATTAATAGCTCTGAATTGCTGCCTGCCTAAGACATAAATATAGCCTTACTGATTTAATACTTACGTGGATGTCTCAGGGCAAAAGCTTGATCGTAAATTCGCTGCAGCAACTTTTTCACATTATTTCCCGTGATGTTACTCACATTCCAAGCATCAATGACATTGGGTAGACCACACTTGTCTGGTTCTGGTACCATGTAACGTTCACTGATCAACTTCATCATTGCATCTTCAAAGTCTTTGGGAAAACTGTTACGAGTGGCACGGTTTTTCAGGATGTCAAGATGTGTGCCAATAATTATCACAGAGGAACCAGGAGCTTGTGACTAAAATAAAATAAAAATACAAAATTATCAGTTTGCATTATAAAAAAGCTTGTTGGTTGCAGAGTGTGAAAGAATATGAGAAAAAGTAAAAACAATAGAGAAAACAATAAAAGAACAGGAATATAGCAGACAGAAAATAACAACTGACATTACTCAAATCCAGAGAGCCTACTTGTAGTTTATAATTCAACTATGCTCAGCATATCTTAGTTACAGTTTGTGGAAGAGAGTTCATAATATGGTGTGATCAATTTTTGTTTGGAATGAGGCTTGTACACTAAAACACTTGTTCATGATGACTTTTGACTTCATGTTAATACAATCATCAAAAGCTTCCAAAACGGACCAGTGTATCTAATTTCCCTAACAAGGCTTGGGTCAACAGAGAGTTTTGGTTTTCAGGGACTTTCCAAAAAGTTCTGTGTGCTGGGATCACCTCTCCAGACCAATAACATCAAGAAGTCACTTGACAAATTGACCATGACGAGATTCAAACTGGAGTTTCATGGTCAGAAAGTAAATATTCTAATCAGTTGGCTACGAACACATTCTAATGTGCATAAATACATGCAAGGCACTAATACACAATTGGTTACTAATGGTGAATGAAAATGAGAAAGATGTCGGTGAGGAGAAAGGACAATAAAAAACAGGGCTTGGGAAGACAAAATATAGTGATTGATGTTGGACTTAAAGTTTTAGAGATTGCAAATGACAGGGAAGCAAGAAGATAGAATAGAGTTCTACAGGCAAGAAAAACTTTTAAAATAAAACTAATGGTTGCATCAAGCTAATTCAACAGTAAAATAATGAGACCTAGTTGCCAATCTAGTACTGTGCTTAAATTCATGCAGTTCTGGTACTATGGAGGAAAAAAAAAAAACTTGCTTAAAACCACCCTATTGGGTGGGCAACATGTAAGCTAGCTCCTGTGGAGGGGTCTTGATTGGACCTTCAGCTTGTTCAGGAATTTGCAAGTCCTTAAATCTTTGCGTATTCTCAGCATTGGAAGCTCTCTTGGCTGCCGTTTGTTCTGGGTTCTCATTTGCATGGCACTTTTTTTTTTCCTCGCTACAGCCTTGGTTCTTTTGATTGCAATCTGATCCTCTGTTGGTGGAGATTTCTTTTTATAAGGCATACTGTTGCCACATGTGACAGGCAACAATAAACTCAAAATTGATCATTGCATTTAAGTATTGCATTAATATTTAAGCTTATCTTTTAAAAAATTAATAATTCTTCTGCCATCATTTAATTTAAAGACAGTTTGATGTATGTAGGTCCTTACTTTCTGTACAAACAATTATTTTTATTTCTTGAGTGACTTTCACTGAATTTTGCAATTAATTTCAGTCATTCCAAAATTTATCTCCAGTTACAAAAACTTATTGTACAAAAAAAAATAAATAAATAAATAAAATCATCACCAAAAACAATTGCAGTAATGAAAACTTGGGAATCCAAAATTTTTATACCATGAAAGTTAGAGAGTTGTGTCCCTTTAATTGAAAAAGTGCGCCACAGTGACAAACTGACATTGGCATTTATAATACAGATGATTTATTGAGAGTTGTGTCCCTTTAATTGAAAAATGGGGACACAGTGACACACTGACATTTATTATATAGAAGACACAGGTAGGCTACATCACGGCAGTGGTAAAGTGACTGAAGCCGAGATGCCAGGTCAGGAACATCCTAATATGCATAAATACAGTAGCACTAAAAAAATGTACATACTCAGCAGTGTTGGCATTCTATTTATTTTCTATATGAACTACACACAACAGTCTTCTATGTGCCATGCTCTTTCTGGACATGAATGATCATGGCTCTCCACTACTTCTTATCCTTTGTAACTCTTAGAAATATTTATCTTTTTACTATCCCAGCCAATCCCTGTTCTGCTAATCACTTAAACAAGCTTACACAAGCTTGCTAGATAGGTTACTTACTATTTTTCTCCATCCCTCTTATCTTCAATAGATCTTGTAAGTATTAAATTCTCATAGCCATAATCATGTACCCAACAAATTTCAGTTCTCTCAGATTTGAAGTGTCACTTTTACTGCCATCATCACTAAAACTACCTCGCTTCTAACATGTTCTGTCACAAGGTATTCTTAGCACACTTCTGTAGAATTACCACACTGTTGCCTTAAACCACATCTTCCTTCATCAATGAGAATATTGTCTAGTATTAACAGCCATATATTGCATAACAGTCCAGCACCCCCTTTGTGCATGCAATTTAACTTATAGCTAGGAGAGAAGAGGTGGATTTTTTGACTTGTAAATAGCAGGACAGACTGGATCCTATAATCTTAGTTGGCACCTAGTCTAGGAGACAGAAAACTGAATTCCAACCAGCCTGGAACCACTCAGAACATGCTATCCTAAAATTGTGTATACATGCAGCTGAGGACCACTTATGAATCCAAATTCACACTGAAACTTTCATGAATTTGCACATTTTTTGAGGTGTGGCAATTTCAATTAACAGAGCCAGGTCAACCTGAATGCTGCCACATGTACAAGTACACATATAAAACTACACACACATACAATGCTGTTCTAAAAGTTTTTGAAATTGAACAGATATTGATCCATCATTTCATCTGTCAAATTACCTAGAATACCTTATGTTTTTGCAGTACATTTCAAACATTCTTAGAAACCATTCCAACCCCAAATAAAGAACCTCATTCTCTATCATAATTTTCATTTCTTTAAGGATGCCATTTCACACTTATCTGTTTATACTTTTTACTTACCTGAATATTTATCAGCCACTGTAACATTCCATTAACTCCTTCCTCACCATCAGTAATTTTCCATATGACCAGGTACAGAGATCTTTTCAGCAGGAAATATCGATGTGTGGCATAATATTCACGCTAAAATACAATAAAATATGACATTAGATACAAGTGGATTGTTTCAAAAATCACAATTCTGAAAGATTGATATTTAAACATATAAATTCCATTTTTGGGTTTGATGAGTTAACACTGAAGACTGAAACATATCAGGTCATTTTTTTATCAAATTCATATTAGGTATTTTACAATATTTTATTATATTTACCAAGCTTAGTCTTCAACTATCCCTCACATGATGACTTCAATTTTCCATGCCCCAGTAAACTGCTTCATTTAGCAGGCTAAACTTACGTGAGGGTGCAGTGTTAACACAGCACCACTGGACAAAGGACCTTTTTGATGCAGGTCACCGGCCAGGGTGGAAAGGTTCTTCAGATGAACTTCAATGACCATATGTTTGCAACCAAGGTGAGTCACCTAGGTGGAGGACATAGGCTGTGGTTAAATCTGGAGAGGGATGGGTTCTGCCAGGTTAAAATGCCTAAGATCCACCACATGATGAGCAGACCAAGAAAACATTTGTGGAGAGCCAGGCTCTGGCATATAACGATGATAGATAGCAGAAAATGGTGGACAGCTTAGCACATCTGTGCCCCAACAACTCCTTCCGGGGTAGAGGGTGAAAGAAGAGGATCTTAGTCTGAAACAATGAGTAAATATAGTGGAGAAACCAGTAAAGATTGAGCTGTAGCCATGACTACGAAAATCGTCTAGAAATTCTGCTTTTCTTAGCATCCAAAATATTCAGAAAAATAGATACTTTTCTTGTCAGAAATCTGCATGTGTGTTCCATAAATCATAGGCAATGGTATAATATTTGTAGGGACCTCAGGAAAAACAGACATACATATTATATATATATATATATATATATATATATATATATATAAAAAATATCTTTGTTCATTATTTCTTCCTACTCTATTTAGCATATAGAGCACTATATTTTAGCTTTACTACTTGTTTGGGTTTTTTTTTTTTTTGAACTAAAGACTTAAGGCACTGGACAATTTGTTTTGCCCTGTTCAAATGTTTTTTAGTTTTCATTTTTTTACAATTTTTTTCTCTCGTACCAATTTGTTTTGACATATCGACAAGTTGCACTATCCAAGCTTTTTTTTTTCCAACCAAGTATTAATTAATATATATATATATATATATATATATATATATATATATATATATCACATTAAACATTATTTTTAGTGGATATTCATATTTGAATAGCCGCACTGTTTTGTTTTTTTTATATTAAACAGTATATTTATTTTTGTCTACTGGCCTGAATATTTAAAAAGTCTTGTTAAAGAAAAATATGTACTCTCCAGCAGGTTTAAAACCTGCATCCCCCTTGGCAGGAGAAACCATCATTAGATCCAACATGCTTACACCAACTCAGTCATGGAGATCATCGGATATTTTTCTTTAATAAGATTTCTGAAATATTCACGTTGGTAAGTGGAAATGAGTAAATATACTGTTTAATAAATAAATGGAGTGTCTACATAAATTTGAGCATCCACTAAAAATAACATTTAAGTTATAAAATCTGTATGATTGATAAATAAAATATTAATCACTTCATATATATATGATCGATGGATATATATATATATATATATAGACAGTCATCCTTTGTGCAGGGGCTCTGAACATCACATCTGGCCCACAAAAAAAAAAAAAAAAAAAAAAACATGGAATAATGTTGCCATATAAGGTCAACTGTCCCCACTGCTTATCTCGAGGTTCTCAACAAAATCCAAAGACTGATATGCAAGATGATCAATCCTGACCTGGAGTTTCAACTCCAGTCAATTTCTCACCAATTTAATGTGGCTTTCCTCTGTCTTTTCTATAAATATTTTCATGGCATCTGCTCTGACAAGCTATTTTCACTGGTGTCCTGAATGTATAAATTTAAGCATGCTACTAGGTTGGCATCTAAGTCCCACCCTTTTACTGTTGAAACAGTTAAATGTAACCACCTTTTCTACTCCAACAGTTTCTTTCACACTTCCCGACAGTGGAACTCCCTTCCTCATACTTGCTTCCCTGATAACTATAATATTTAAAAATTTAAATGTAATGTCAATCAACATCTTCTGTTGCCTTGATCCCTGTTCTTTATTATCCTCTTCTGTTCTTCTTTTATCCTTTCCTTTCCTCCAATACCCAGTCTTTTCCCTTACTTATACTCTCTGTACATACTAGCGGCACTCCCATTTTGCTTGAACCCCCATCCACCCCACACAAAATAAGAAGTCAGTCACCAACATTGCTGCCAAAGAAAAAACATGAAAAAAAAAAAAAAAAAATGAGTGGTAACCACTAGACTTGCTTTAAGAAAGCTACTCAAACAACTGGCACAGAACACAGCCAACAGGTAAGCTGTCAACACCAGCATAGTCTGGACATCACTACTGTGACCCCAAAAACATTAACTCCAGACTTTACTAACTTACCTCCCTTGCCTACATTTAAAGACATACCTCACCAGTAGTATTGTTGTTTCATTTCTTCTTCCATTCTACACCTGTTGAGGATTAAATTCACATAGAATACCTGTCAAAATAGCATTCTAAGCACCATCAGGACAACCTAAGAGCAATTAGCTACTATGAGTTATCTCCCCTCACATGGACTGGCATGAGAACAGTCTAAATCAGCTTATTAAATAAGGTTATCAAATGCATAACAGACATTAAAAAAAAAAAAACCAAAAAAAACGCTGAAACGTACAATGGCCAAAACATGGTAACTAAAACAGCCAAGATAAAGAAATCAGTGCCTAATAATGATAATTTCTCATCTCATTAATTCAGATAAATATTATGACAAGTTTTCTCCAGTGCTTTTTCTCATAACATTCCAAAGTTGAGTCATCAGCTACAAAAGCAAAGATATCATGAATCAAAAAGGAAATAGCAAAATAATTACAAGTTGCACTTCATTTAATCTTTAAGAATTCAGTGACTAGAATGGTTAAAATGATGTCCATGAAAGATAAGCTTTCAAGATGTAGAATGCAAGTTCAAATTTCATCAAAAGCAATTTCTTTATTGTTGATATACTGTTTTGTGTCCCAGAGTTTATCAATTTACAGTGTCATGATAAAAAATAACAATAATAAAATTCAGTAAAACTACTAATAAAATAATAGTAATAATAATAAGTATATCAATCTAGAGTATAGTGATAAAAAGGATAAGACAGAATACCATATTTCCTCTATTATTCTTACTACAATTATCCAGACATGAATGAACATCAATGATAACAGGACAAGACAGTTCATTCTGTGGTTTTACTTTTCAACACAAATCACATTTTGTTATACTTTGTTATCATACACTCTGATATGGCCTCAAATTGAAATAATAAAAACAAAATTTACAGCAATGTCAAATAAACAGAAATAATTTATTGGTTCAATGCACACTGCTCTGATAATGAACACCTAAGTGACCAGGGTATTGTTGAACTTATAACCACACTTGAAAACATTGAGGATTATAATGATGATGATATTGCCCATGTTCAACAATGCCTAAATTTCAAACACTGAAGAAATGGTTAGGCTTAACAAATGTTTAAGTTGGTTGTGCTTTCAACTTGAAGCTACCTTTATAAATGCATCTACTTTCATCCACTTTTGGGAATCAGTGGAAGTAAAACTCAAGACCAACTGGAAACGGACAAAAACTTGCATTTTTTTTAATTAAAGCATTTTTTTCATTAAAAATAAACTAGAGAGACCTTGAAGAAAAACATTTGAAAATATTTCATAATATAAATGTTTAATTTCATTCAGAAAATGACTTTTTTCTCCTCTCCAGTCATTTTCAATAATTTATTTTTTATTAAATTCACCACAAGGAAGGTGATAACACTAATAAGGTGCAAGGGAATAGTGGAAGTGAAAGAGAAAGAAGAGACTTTAAATAGGAACCAGAAAACCAATCTATAAAAGGCAGGATGTGTGTAACAAATGCACGGCCACAATTTTCGACGGATTTGCACCAAAATTTACATGCACATGTTCCAAGTTAGCGGGAAGGCCAAGACCAACATTGCATTTCCCAACTCCCATCGATAGTGGAAATAAGTGATTTTTTCTTGCTTCTACAGCAGTTTTCATGTAGTTTGCGGCCATTTTCTACTGGCCAGAATGAGAGCCTATAGCTGGCTGCCATGAATAGGCAGGAAGATTCTACTGGCCAACGTGAGAGCCAACAGCTGACTGACACGAATGTTAACTAGCATGCAAAAAAAAAAAAAAAAAAAAATCGATAGCTGCATTCATCCCAAGTGGGAAAAATTTAAATCTGCATGGCACTTTACTCCAACTCAACATTGATTCTGATTCCGCAGAACTGGGTTGGGTGTGAAAAAGTATTTGTAGTTAACATTTTTTTTTCATTCGGTTTTTCCAGTTACGAGTCTTTTTCTAAAGCTGATCATTTTGTGTTCATTTTGTTTAGTTCTTTTTTCGTAACAGATTTAATGTTTAGTATAGAGCTTAGAAAAAATTCGCAGTGTGAGATAAGCAAGAAGTAAAGCATGTAGCAACATCAGCACGGCAAAGGGTACTCCTTTAAAGGCAAGGAAGGGCAAAAATATTTTAAGCCAAGTGATAGTGATTGCTGTACGAGTCGTACGATTTTTGAATCAAGCACAGGCAATGCCAGGCCATGCTGCTAGTAACAATATAAACTTCAGAGTTTAGGCAGAGAGGGTAGAAGTATAGAAGTAGAATTTAGAAGGAACCAAAAACCCAATCCTAAAATGCTATTCAATTATATGGAATTTTAAATTATCCAAACATTTTTAACCCCTGTCCCAAGGTGTCCAGATCAAGTAAAACTATTAACTAAATTATAATACTTTAGTGTTATATATGATACTGTGGCGGACATGAGACAGAACCTGGGACGAGCACAACTGGTCTGCGACTTGCCTTGTCCCCGCCAAAAAAAAGAGCCCGTATTTGCTTAGCATGTAAATCTACTGCAGTTGAAATGAGGGAGAGAAAAAAAGCACTTACCGCTTCCTGCCGTAATCCATCCTCGCCAGATAATGTAAAAGAATGAGGGGACTGGCATCGCATTTTTATGCAATAACGATGCAATGCATTATGGGACATGGACACAATGAATTATGGGATCACATGAAGATGCAAGGGATTATGGGTACATGAACAACTATAAAAACAACTACTTTTTTCCGAGTCGGGGAGTTCTTCGAGGGACATTCATGGTTGACGGCTAGAACAGGCAGTTAGTGTGATTTGGAGACAGAACTCAAGAAGGAACGACTCAAGTTTGAAATACCAGCTGGGAGAGCTTGAATTTACTCGCTGGTTACTGTTTTCTTCATTCGCCTCAGATACACACTTGGGTGATCATGTCTCTTTCAATTCATGACAGACTAGGAAGAAGATTTTCCTGCAATAGGTTACCATTTCTTTCTGTGGTAGACTGGTTGCCAACTAATGCTATAGGACCCAGTAGTTCTGGGTATGAAAAACTACATCTGGCAGTAAAGCCTCTGATCAAGAGATTGCAGATTTTGAGGAGCGTGTAATCACCTCTTAACTAATGTTGTTCCCAGGTCCACCATTACACGAGGTGTTAGCACCTGTTAAGGTCCCAGCTAGGGGGTAAATAGTGAACCCCTAAACAAAAACAAAACACTATGAAAGTAAAAGATTACACTTTTATTAAAAACATACATCCAATATATTGATAATGCTATATTAATATATCCTTGTGATACTGATCTACCTGACTTAATAGATAAAAGTCAAACATACAATAGAATTTACACACAAAATGGAATACAATTCCTTACTTTTCCTAAATGTTTTCCTAAACGGCATTAAAAACAGCTTAAAATTTAGTGTCCATCAGATATATATAATACCTACTCTAAAAATATTTAAAGTTACCTCCTGTAGTTTTTATTTTTTTTAGATATTTTCAAAAAATTAAATTTTGAAACAATTTAAAGTAATTTTCTCATTCAAGCTTCACAACTGCATCATCCTTGTTTTAATTAATCAATTTAAAATGTTTTCCTTGACTGCCTTGTCTCATACACGCATACCAATTAGAGAAAAACAAAACATGTCTACTATTACGTAAAAGAAGAAAATACAATTCCTTTCCAAAAAGAAAAAAAACAGACTTTTTTTTCTTTTTTTTTTTTTATTTTGAAAATCTAGAGACAAGACAAAACAACAGGAGTGGATAGGTTTGCTTATTACCCAGTTCATACTCCTCCCCAGTTTTTTTGAGACAGGATTAGAGATTTATCACATGTTTCTTGTTTAGGATTACATTTCCAGTTCCTTCTAAAGTTTACTTCAACATCTGTCTAAACTCTGAAATTTTATTTACTATTTTTATTTATTTTTTTTTTTCTTCACTATGAATATATAGGTTTGCCTATCATCCAGTTCACACTCCTCCCAGATCTTTTGAATAGGAGTAGAGGTTTAACCCTGATTTCCTGTTTAGGATTGAGTTTCCAGTTCCTTCTAAAGTCTCCTCATTCTCTTCCACTCCCAGTAGCCTCTTGCGACTTAGTGGCATTGTTGCCTTGTTGGGGTGAATAAAGATACAGTAGTCCATTAGTGAAAAAAATAATATTTCTACATTTGAGAAGAAAGTATAGCCCAACAAAAGACAATGACAGAATCAAAGCAGGTCAAATAAAACAAATTATGGAAGAATTAATTGGAAATAAAAGGTGAGACTTATTAAAGTGGAAATTGTCTTGGAGAAAAAAAAAAGTTAATGTAATTTGATAATTAAAATTAAATCAAAAATCAAGATCAAAATTTATATACCTGGCCTCCAAAATCCCACGTCCGGAATGTGATTGGACCTTTGGTAGATTTATCAAGGATAACTTCATCCATGTCAATTCCAACTGTGGACAAAAGTTTACCCTTAGCAGGACTGCCACCTCCAACTCGCTCAACCCAATGCTATAAAAAAAAATAAAAAATTTATATAAAAGTGTGTACATGTATTAAAAAAAAAAAAAAAAAAAAAAAAAAGCTTATTTTATTTTTATTTTTTTTTCATCCTGAAGAAAAACAATTCCATTTGGTAAGTTGTCACATGAAAACAAACATGACCTTGCATTTCTGCTCAAAAAATAAAAACTCAATAAAATGATAATATTAGCAGTTTGCTTATCAAGAAACATTTAGCATTCATTGACTGAGCAGCCAGTGCTACTTTTGGCTGAAATTTATAAAAAAAAAAAAAAAAAAAACTATTAAAACAATTTTTCAGGAAAATAGCTTCCAAGTTTAGTAACTGTTATCACTCTTACTAGCATTGATGGAGGTTTCCTTCCTCACCTTTTGTTAAAAATAGTGTGAAATATCAACATCTGGATTATATAAGTATTTTTTCTTCAAGTTACATGTTATATACATTTTAGCTGTTGCTACTGTTGTTGAAAATCCTCAAATGATGTTGCTTCTTTTATTTGGTACAGTTCTTTGTGATTCTCTAATGCCAATTCACATGCTTCAAATGTAACACTATTTAGTGATGGTAAATGATAAGAAGGCTAATGAATAGAACAATGAATATACCAATGGTCAAAGGAAACTGAAAGAAAGGGATATTTGTTTTTAATTGAGAAAAAACTAGAAGACAGAAAAAAAAAAAAAAAAACACTAAATTCTGATAGACTGAAATATATACCAATGACCAGAGGAAGGAAAAATGAAGGTTATTTGTGTATTGGAAAAAAAAAAAATAGATGAAGGTAATTAAATTTATTGCCCACCAGAGAGGTAAAACAAAGACACCACCTAGTTTTGATGAAGAACTGAAATTAAGTGATGAGCTATTCCAGAGTTCTAAGGACCTCCCAAAAAGAAACAGATATTTTCACGAGCGTTGAGGAAACAGAACTCTGGCTGTGGATTTGGTCAATTAATAAGGATTAGCTTTTAGAAGCAGACAGGTTCACAAAAGAAAATAGGTAAATTAAATTTCTTGTCTACCAAAGCACTATAATATTTCCTAAATCAAGGGATTGTCCCGTTCTTGCCAATTGTCAGCCAAAAGGGTTGACCAAAAGATAAAAATGATAAATTCCAAATGCAAAAATCACCACGCACAAAAACATGATGAGTAAGAATTTTGAACAATAATTAAAATTTGGTCACTGGGCTAGACTATACCTAGCCCTTGAGGTGACTAAGGAGGAGAGGACTCAGGTGGAATTTCAGGGAAGGTGGAGGATTTTCCATGCCCCCTCAGGTAGTGATGGTGAGAGGCATTCACACAAAGCAGGAAGGATAAGGCTCAGGTAGAATTTCAAAGAGGGAGGAGAAACTCCCCCATATTAGGACATTTGCAGGGAGAGCCCTGATTGGTTGCTTGGGGAGCGCTGGCATACCTGGAGTACATCATGCCCCACCCCAGCCCATGTGTATGGATCCATAAAAACAGAACACTGAGACACTATGGAAGAGAGAGAGAGAGAGAGAGAGAAACTGTTCCAGACACCAGACAAGTAACACCTTATGTGACTGCCTGGCTGAAGAGAATCCCTAACATCAGCCTTGTGCCAAACTTCGTCAAGCCAGCAAAGTATCATGTCTAACTTAAGTGGGCTGAGTTGATAAACATCCACATGCGAACTGCTAGATTTTGACAACAAACTAACCAACTATTGTACACAGGAACATATATAAACATTTTTTTTATTCAAGTGTTTGCTTTTCTTATGTTTTCCTTCCACTTGGACCACCCCAATACAAAGATACCTGATGACGATTTGATCCTGGCCAACCTTATGATCAAAACTAATCACAATGTGGGATAAGGCAAGGCCTGGATCAAAGTGATCACCTTATTGATCAGCCTTTGGTATTGGATTTGGACGACCGGGAGGGACTTGAGGTTGACACAAAAAAGAAGGTCAGTACTAAAAGCTACATGCTTCATTTGCTCAAAGCCATTTTTAATAACTGATCTGAGAAAGTTTTTGTATACAACTGACAATTCAAATATTTCTGATCGAGTTTGATGCCATCTATGGCCTCCATATGAAAGTCTCAATATGACTAAGCTATCTAAAAAGAAAATGAATCAAGTTTTAAAGTTAATGTTTTAGTTTTCACCAGTTTGCATTGTTGTGCAGAACAATCCCTTAGCCTATTTTTATTTTTAATTTCCTCATCTCTTATATAAGATTTGTTATAACTGATCCAACCACCAAAGTATTTTACAATAATTCTGAATTACATGTCTGTAAATAATCAAAACCTGATTAACAGACCAGAGTCAAGTTTTAGTTGTCTCCATGCATTTTATTTGTAACAAGCCTTTATCTATGGAAATTGTCTGATAAGTTTTTTGTCTGTGTACTGCAGTTGGATTAATAGCTAACAGTGTTAAAATTTGAGCTGGCAAACAGGGTTCAAACTCTCATTGTATCTTTGAGAAAAGAATGGATTCAACTGTTCTCCTAGTTTTATTTTATACACTGACAGATTGTGTTCCCTAGACTTTGTTGCAAGCCAGTCTGGAAGGACAGCTCCGAATTCAAATCAATGGAGAAGCCAGTGAATTAGAAACAACTACACTAACTTCACTAAGAATAGTCATGATAGTGTACATTTTGCAAATATTAAAAAGAAGCTGTGAAGAGCCATGATTACCTGAGCCTCGAGATATGTCACTTGAAGAAACGTGTGAGTGAGAGCCTTTTTACCATTCCAAATTTTAACCAACATTTTCTTAATCCAATGGGTTCTAATTCAGCAACAGGAATATAGCAATGAGCCTCCCTGATTTGAGAGGAGTCCTCCAACTACACACAAACACACACATTAAATCTGCAATGATTTTAAATACTGCTGCTTACAACCAACTGATTTATGGTAAAACAGCTATCAATTCCATTAATGTTAATAGCAGATAAATATTGGACTAGCATTGGTAACTAGAGAGAGTCATTTCAATAGTATGGTTTTCTTGCTATAAAGATAATAGTAATATTGACTGAGCAGACAGTAATATTTTCAGTTTAAATTTATAAAATCTGTTAAATCCATTTTTCAAGAAAACAGGTTTTTCAAGTTCATTCTTTTATCACTATCTTGATTATGCCATCATTTTCTCTTAAAGTTACATGTATGATCCATTTTAGTTGCTGCAGGAAGTTCACTTCTGTTAGAGTTCTTTGTGATCCTGTAGCACCAGTCCACAAGGTACAAAGATGGATAGTCCTTACTAAGACCTACAGGGTTTATTCAATGGAAGCCATAATGGCAGAAAGATTTACTTGATTTGAAAATCTCAACACTGCAGTGACATTTTTTTGGAGTGTAGGATTAAGCAGTGTGCCCCATTATAGATTAGCAATGACCCATTGTGCCATATGACAACAGTGACACATGGACTGAAAATGTCCCATTGATAATTCCCTTTTGGCGAACACTTTCTCAAATGACAGTTTTAAAATCTTAAGTGAGCACAGTCATCATTTCACTTGAAGAGCCTTGAATGTCTTTATTTTGAGACAACAAAACTCACTCTCTGTAAGGATAAAGATTTTCTGTCGTCACTACCAGGTTTTACCATATGACATTCTTATTTACTTTGGGTTTACTTTTACCATGTTTTACCATATTGAAGTTATGCCAGTAATATGTATGGTAGAAATGGCTTTATTACTTATATTATCAGTTTATTTGATAATGTTAATCTTTTCATGTATGTTATTGTCCAAGTTTAGCCTACTGACAAACATCACTCGGAATTTAAGGTTTCTTTTTTAAAATTGTAATACAAAATGAACTGAAAATATGGAGCAAATAAAAGAAAGGAATACAGAATATGTAAATAGGCAAACCAAAACAATTTAAAAAAAAAAAAAAACTGTCACAGAAACAAAAGGTAGAATTAAAATAAATTAAAAAATAGCCTTAATACCAATTTACACCATTTTACTTCACAAATCAAATTTTTATTTTTTATCTTCTCTAAAAAGAAGATTAAATAATAATTCTATTTCTTTATAAACTCAAGAAATTTTAAAATTTGACCTCAAATATATTGAGGGCAGATATTGATTTTTAAATATCTTTTGTATTCCTCTTTCTTTTCTTCATACATGAAGCATTAACGTGTTTCATGTCTTCATTGTTATGCCAATCTATAGGAATGCTAAAAAAAGAAAGTAACCTCCACCATCAATATAATGCATACATTTTTTTATATTTATATTACATATTTCTTGCTGTAAATCTTTATGTCAGTCAACCGTGTTATATTAACTATTATTCAATCATAATCACAGAAGTTCCATCAAGTAATATTTTCTCATGAAATGAAAAAAAATCTTTTAAATAATTCTTTTTATTTATTTATTTTTTAATTACATTTATTAGTTGTGGATGATAGTCATTTAATATTATGAGTTAATTTTCTATCACTATGTTGAGAAAAAAAATAAAATCTTACATTGAATCCCACAAAGTGCTAAATATTGATTTAGTTTTTCTTTTGTAAAGATTAATATATAGTAAAATATTAAAATCATTTTGAAACATTTAAACTGAATAATTATTTTGAATGTGTTAAAATTACTTTTTCTATTTTACCTTGCAAAAACTAGATTTTATATTTTAAAATACATTTTATTTTTAAAATTTCATATTAAAAACTTTTTCATGAAAATAAATTTACCAACATTTCTGAATAATTTTTCATTATAAATGATTATTTCAAATCTATATTTTATTTTTTTTTTTTTTAAATACTGTTCAGAAAATTTTAAAATGGTGTATTTTCAAGTCTCCTTTGAGCAAAATGCTTTTTCAATCAACTTGGAAAGATCATAGAATTATTAAGTTCAATAAATAAATTACCCACTACCCAAAAAAGCAGTTTTTTATCACTTATGACAGATTGATCATTAGAGTTTTAGTATGTTGATTACTTCTATAATTAATGTATAAGGTCTCTATGGGAATATTTTACATGGAGAAAAGGTTTGATTGATTTGCAATGCAAGATAACATTTATTTAACAAAATAACGAAAGGAAAGTTTAAGAGTTTCTTTTCATAGAAATGAATGGAGTACACATCAAAAATTGTTAATGAATGCATTTGATTGTGACATTCCTGTATAGGTGCATTTGTGTGTGAAGCATCCAGAGCCCTTTTTTTGCTTCAGTGTGAAAGGTTGATGGCACACATTTCAAAAGGAGTGAAAATAGGAAAAAGAGCTACTTGAGGGTTCAATTGTTTTTATACCCTCAGGGCAACTGCTGCTGGTGATATGCTTACTAAGGCACTACAGAGCTATCATGCACAACCAACTTCAGTTTTATATTTTACATTTGTAAAAATGAGAAATATTCAGGATATATTTGTTTTGTTTTTTATTTATTTATTCTTATGGTCAATTGCATGATTTATTTCATTTTAAATTTTCTTTTCATATAAGACGCACACACAAAACTATGTAGAAAAAAAATGCTTGTTAGCTTACATCAAAATGTTTTTTTTTTTTTTATTTTAACCTCTTAACATATTATCCAAAAGAAGCAGTCTAAAAATAGAAGTAATTCAAGTTAAAAATCAATGATCATAAAACAGAAAAATTTCAAACGATTTCCTTCTGGATGCAATCATGTAAAATTAGTTCTTGTTTGTAATTTTCAGAATGACATTTTAAGTACATAAAGATTTTTAAATCCCAAAGAGAAGAATGATTTTCTTATGAGATAAAAATCACAATATTCTTTACATGCAGACTATTATCCTCATTTTTGTTGTTATTATCACAACATTTCAGATGTTGTGCCTACCAGCCTTCATCAGGTGCTTGTTGATTCAGATCACCAAATAATTTCCAAATGAATTTCCAATTTTTTTTTTTTTTTTTACAGTAAGGTTCATCCTTTACAAGGCCCATAGGCCACTCAAGGTAGAAGGTTATGTTAGGAGACAATTTCTGCAGATAAGAGTGGAAGATAACAGTTAACCCTAGCCTTGAATAGGTTACGATTGTAGTGACCAGGAAACATCCTCTTGGGAGTTAGTTCCACATAGCAGTGGTTCGTGGGAAGAAACTGAGTGGAACTTACTTGTCACTGATACAATACAGAGGGAATCTGAGTACAGGCATAGATAGTCCTCATTCAACTGTCCAAGTCAAATTCTCAATTAGTACTATTCAATTACCACTCTCCTCCGTTTCCACTGAGTTTATGTACACACTGATTGGATTGAACTTACAATTACTAATTCACCAAATTCATGAACCAGCAATTAAGAGGTGGTTCCACGCTTCCTCAAAACCTCCTAATCAGAGGTCTTGCTGTTGGATGTAGTTTATTGTCTTACCCAGGACAGGACATGTGGGGGATTCCTAACTTTGCTCAATTCAACAGTAGCAGATACAAAAGTAATCAGCAGGGATCAGGAAGTCCCAGAACTCAAAAATGCTGACAGAGCCCTATTCAGCCTCTTTTTCTACTTTACCTTTTCAGCAGCCGCTACCTTCAAGGCCAGCTTGAAGAACCACTCACAACCCTTGCTGCATAAGACCTGTACCAGTCCAGTCAACTTGAACCGGAGATTTCTCATATTACGTAGGAACAAATCTCTTTGAAATAAAAGGAAGGATGCGCTCTGTTAACTGGGAAACAACTTTTTTTTCTGCAAAATATCACTCTCTTGCAACCATGAATAAAAGCTGTTAGAGTTATTTTGTGCCTTGGCTTTGTTCATTCTACTCTATACACTGCCAGGCACACACGCACATACAACCAGGAAAATCCCAACAATAATGATAACTTCTCATCTCAAAAATTCAAACAAATCATTTATATAATTCCCAATTCTTGGAAACTAAAACTACACTATTTACATTGTTCGGACTGTTGTTTGTTGCCATATTCACAATGTTTCAGCTGTTGTACACTCCAGCCTTCTTCAGGTGATTGGAATTTCAAACTGAACCCTTTATTTTGTCCACCAGAGTAGAATATGGCAACAAAGATGAGAACAACAGACCAAATAATGTAAATAGTGTAAATAATTTCAATACCTCATTGCAGATGTATAGACAGATATTAAAACCTAAGTCAAAGTCACTTCACAGCTGATTACAAAGTTATTGCAGAAAGTGAATAATCAGATTATTTTTTTTATATTTGGGACTTCAAATTTATTGTGTCATGAAAGTTACTCGATTCTGCATTCAATTTAGCTGAATTTTTTGTTTACGTAGTAAAGAATGTTTCTTATACTACTGTTCACTTAATACAAGCCCCAATAGCCATTCAAGGAAGAGTGTTATTGAATGGGATTGTTGTAAGGGTGTAAAAGGAAAAATTAAGTGTATATTATGAGAATATGTAGGATAGATAACAGTTGACCCTAGTTTGGAGAGGTTAAGAGATTGAGGAAGCATACTCTCTGGAGTCTGTTCCACAAAGTAGCAGCTCTTGGGAGAAACTGTTCATTGTCAAAAAGGAAATTTCATTTGGACAGCTTCTTCCCAAGAACCACTACTTTGAGAAACAGACTATTTTTGGCACTGAAAATCTCCCAAAAGAGAAATCTGAATGGGTTAATCCCTTCCGCAGCAATTATTTTGGGAAAATAAGTTTCATTTTCAGAAAATTTTTTTTTTGGTTTTTAACATTGTACTCTTTATGCTGATTATGAAAAATAACATGCATTTCAATTTTTTTCCATTTTTATGGTTGAAATTATATTTTGAAAATACCTTTTTCAGCGAAGATGTGTAAACATCTCCCCATGAACCATATTCTTTACCATATTTTTTTTTATTTTTCTTATATAGTTTTATTACCATAAGTAAAGCGAAATGGAAAACATTTTTATTTTTTATTAAATTTACTAGCAAGACAATAACAGAAATTAAAATAATTTGCAAATGTAAATGAATGAAATTATTTTATGTGGTAATTTTCAAAGCATGGTACTACACAAAAGGTACTTGGCACAGTTAACACATATATCGTGACTATTTTCTGACCGTTTTTCCCTCTATGGTCATGTTTCCAACTGTACAAAAAAAAATATTCTTGATGGATTTGCCTTTTTTCTGCTGCTGGCACTTCTATCAGAAAATGTCCTGGTTTATACCATGAACTTCCTTGTGATTTCAAGGGTCTACCTGCTGATCCTTTTGGTGGTAAATCTGACCCATAATTTGCAATTATATCTCATATATTTTACATATAGAATTTAAGGTGTGAAATGAGCTTTTGTCTTGCCTGATTGACTGCTTTGTTATCCAAGATGTAATTCCATACAGCAATATCCATCAGATGGAAGACGACTTTCTTGTAATATTTCTTATTCCATTTCCTTGGAATTGGATAATCTACAAGTTTTTGGTCCACCTTGTCAACTTCATCCACTGTATAATTGTAATCATATACAACTGAATTTCTTCTTGTTTCATCTTAACATCCTGCATAGCTGGGTTGAGAATGGTTGAAAGCAATGCAATGTCCTTTTAATCATTCCAATGAAAGATACCCTGCCTCTCCAAAATGCTGCAACTTCCCCTTTTTTCAATTTTTTTTCCTTTTTAGCTCTTCTGGCACTTGTTTTCAATTCAAACAAAATGTTCCATAAATATAAATTCAATATTTCAAGCTATAATAGTAACATTTATCTTTTAGCACTCAACAAAATTAAAGATAAGAAAATCCCAGACATTTCTTTTCCAACTAAATTATATGGACACTCATTACACACATCTATAAAAAAAAAAAAAAACATGCAAGAAACACAGTATACATTTTACTTATTCTTTACCTTACCATTCTGTCAGATTCCAAACCATATTTGATCCCAAATTTTACAATTTTACTTGGTATTACTGTTTCTCGTATCTCCAACGCCACATAAAAACCAAATAATAAATACTATTAATTTTGTTGTTTCCATGTCTTGCTGTTTCTTATTTTTGCAAATACTTTTGCATATATAAATGTTTATAATTATTTCCACAGAATTATAACTCCACTACACCTTACGTGTTGGGAAAAAAATGATTTGAAAAATTTTCTAAGCCAGGAAGCCTACCAAAATAACAAACACTGGAAACTAAAGACAATCTATGCAAAACTGTACATAGGAAAAAAAGCATGTGAACAAATTTGGTGGGATCTGCTAATCCAAAAAAATCCAATGAAAAAGACTTCACCTATCAAGAAGGAAGGTCATCACCTAGACAACTGAAGCAGCAGAAACTCCACTTCCATAATTTCTGCTAAGTTAAAGACTTTTTCTGCCTTTCATGGGTTGACCTGTTCCACCAAGTGCAATACTCGACTGGAGTCAAAATCTCATCAATTTACAGTTGAGCTGACTAAATGTAACCATAAATTATATGCTAACAGTTTTTATTCTCACACTTCTAGCTTGTGGAATGGCATTCCAGCTCCATGCTTTCTGGCCAAATTTAATCTAAATTTAAATGCAATGTCAATCGCTATCTGCTGTCCTGATTACTTTTTTCTCTTTCAGCTCATTAGTAATGTTTCTGTTCCTATTTCTTCCAAACCCAGTAACTACTTGCATCTTTGTGGCTTTCCTGCCTTGCATGGGGTGAAACCAATTAAAAAAAAATCTTTGACTTGGTTTTCTTTCTCTTTGACTCACTTTTGCAATTTCTCCATTTGTTTTTCTTTCAAGTATGTCTTTCTTTTAAAACAACACAAGAACTTTCTACCTGCCTCAAAGAAGAATTCTGAAACTCATTAAACTACATTGTTAATTATTTTTGCAGTTTGTACTTCCTCATGTTGCTTTTTTTCAGATCCTTTTCTCATTGTATAATAAAAAAAAGTTTTCCAATTTGAAATATGCATTTGGTCTAGAGTTCTTGTCAACTTCTTAACATGATTGCAGGTTTTGTTTTTTTGTTTTACTCTGGACAAATAATTGGCTAAAGAATGTAGAAAACATTTGTATTCTTGACATGGTCAGTTTGTATAGAATTTGAAGAAAAATTTTTCAAGTCAAGCTAAAATAGATTTAAAATATCTGATTACACCACTCGAGCAAGTAAATTAATAGAAAAGCTCAAAACAGCATTAAATCTATTAATGATGTTTTAAAAACTCAGAACAAAAGTCTATTTTTTCTCAAAAGGAATCTTATAAAGCTGTTGAACATGGTAGATTAATTTAACGTTCAAATTGATAGTGTCATTGAAAGTAGGGAAATAAATTAAAAGACTGAAATGGAAATCAAGTTTTCTTTTAACGTACTTAAAGAAAAAAGGTGCACAATTATTAAACATTCCTTATTATAATTGAATAATTTATATTGTTCAATACTGTATATTATATTTAACCATTTTTTTTTTACATTAAAATGGTTGTGGCTGATTGTCAGAAAATGAAATAAAAAAAATAAATTCTTCATTTTCCCATGATGCAAGTTATAAAGAAACCAGAAAGGGTTTCTGGTCACATGTGTGATTTTATGACTCCACTTCTAGAAAGGACAGAATCTCTCTTTTCCACTTTCCAATAAGAGCATTTGGACATGTTTTAGCAGCCCTACTCATGAAGTAGAGATCTGGCCATTCCAACTCAGCATGATGTTAACTTGAGCTTGACCATCTTTACCCATTCTTATCCTTCCTTCCCATGAATTATTTCTGAACCAAAAAGAAAAATGGAAATACTCAAGAGACATTTAACTTTGTATTGCAAGGTGAAAGGTGAACTATGGCTACAGTTGACTTGCTTCTTTTTTTTTTTTTTTAATAAAATATTCTTATCTTTGAATCTAATTATTGCCAACTTTTCGTTAAGGTATAGGAAACATGGGTCATTTAAAGATTTATAAGTTGTAGCTTTTTTTCATGGATTTTCCATTTTATCTTAGTTGTTTTGTTTTCACCTTTTAATTTCCAAAAATGTTTGGAAAGTGAGGTTCTATTTTTGTAAGTGCTATTTGTGAATGATAAGTTATGCTGATACCATTTAGTCTTAAAAGCATTCTTAGTGCTTCCTATATAAAAATTTTTTCAGACTCAGGTTTTCTATTGTGGAAATTGTGCATAGATAAACTAGAGATCTTGTCAAACATTTGGTTTGCTATGGGCAATTATTAGGTTTTCTACATTTTCTAGCATTGTCGATACTAGTTCTTCGATTTATAACATTTGTTTTGATTTTTGTATTGGTTTAGGAGTTTGTTATGTTTCTTTATGATTTTTTCGAGGTTATTACTACAACTGTAACTTAACTTCAGTGTGTTATTATTGAAGATTTTATTACTGGAGAAATGCTTATTAATTAGGTTGAGAAACTTCTACCCTAGCTTAGTTTTTACCATTTGGTTGAAGGGGGTAAAAACCAAAAGATTTTCAATTTTTCTTTTCTTCTTATTCCAGTTGCTACTGTTGGGGTTACTATACTGAATTTTGGTGTCTCTGTAACAACTAATTTTTACAACAGCATTATAAAAACCATTATGTTTATAGAAGAAATCTTTGTTAAAAGAAATGTTACTAATTCTAAATTCTATGCAAGAGTGTATGTGTTTAATTGTGGGTATTGCTATTGTTAAACCATAAAATGACTGTCTATTCTCCAGCTGAGCAACACTGCCTGAGGAGGCACACACAGTGGCAAAACATGATTGCATTTATGTAGCAGTTTATAACATGTTTTTGTTATAATTGTTTATAAATATTATCATATATATATATATATATATATATATATATATATATATTTCCAGGCATGCAAATAAAAAAAGAAATTACCTTTGGCCGACTGTCTTTGGGGACCTTGCAAAGTTTGCGAAGCTGCATTAGCAGTGAGGTTTTTCCAACATTATGGGTGCCAACAAGCATCAGGTTTAAGCAGCTATATTCACACTCCCTGAAAAAGGATAAATAAACGAATTAAAAAAAAAGTAAAAGTATTTTTATATTTCTTTTCCTTCTTATCAATGACTGATCTGAGAATTGACTTTTATTTTGCTCTGGAGATACAAGAAAATTCTATGTACCTTTCACTGGGATGAAAGATGAGATTCAATCTATGTACATTATGCATTGGTAGTAGCAAGATCAGCCATTGCTTTATAAGGAAATATTCAGCCTTCATTGACTGAACAGTTAGCATAAGAATTGGTTGGAATTTATAAAAATGTTTCTATTAAAACAATTTTTTCAGGATAATGGGATTCTCATGTTCACAAATCTATCATTCTTTCTAATCTTAAAATTTATGTCATAGTGCCCAGTTTGTTGAATTTTTTAACTTATCCAAATGAAATCAGTGATGGCACATAACCTGAATCCATCATAAAAATTCACCTGGGATGCACAATGAGGAAAGAGGGCTTGGAAAATTTGATACTCACAGGACAGATTAGAGGTTAGATAGTCAGAGGAAAGCAACATACAATCTACTTGGCAAGTCTGAGCAAATGGATGGCAGAGCAAGGTTTTGGGAGAGTTGGGAAAAAGACAAAGTTATCAAGAGGTACAAAGGACAGGAAATTGTGTTATGAGTTATGATCACCAAAATCTTGAAGGGGCATGATACATAGAAAGAAGAAAAAGAAAGAGTATGGATCAATTATAAGAAATTTAGTATAGAAGAGAAGGAAACTGAACACAGAATAGGCTGTGGTTGGTGTAATTTTGCCCAACATGTGAAGTTGCTACGAAGCTAAAACATTTAGAACAAGTACCGTGTAAAGTCAACATCATGTCATTTTCTCCTCGAGTTACATGTGCTATCCATTTTAGTTGTTGCTGCTGTTGAAATTCATTAAACAATATGGTTTGGGAAAGTTCTTTGTGATTCTGTAGCAGCAGCCCACAAGATTCGATGAAGGATGCTCCTCTCAAAAACCTACAGGATTCATTCACTGAATACCATTTTTAATGATTGATCTGAGAAAGCGGTTGTATACAGCGAACAATTTAGTTATTTCTGAACAAGTTTGGTCCCACACATGACATCTACATAAGAGTTTACATTTGATAAGCTATTTTCAGGTCAATGGTTTTAGTTTTGGAGTTATGACAAATTTGAAGGTGAACATGGACATTGAAAGTGACTTTAAAAACAGGAAATAGAACGACCTTAATAAACTGATCCCAATCCCAGAATTCGAAAAGGAAGCTCTGCCACTTTCCACTAGATGTTTTTGCTGGGATGTAAGTGAGCATGAATCTGGACTTGAAATCATGATGGAAGAATGAGCACAGACTCTTAGCATTGTACCTTCAAATTTACACGTATGACAGACTCACCATCGTTATAATGTAGTAATTGAAAATAAGATAGTTTTTAAGAATAAAAAGTAGTTGTGAATAAATATTTGAATGAGAAAGAAATAAGTATAAAAACTCACGCTTCAAGAACAGAATTCAGAAAACCAGTGATCTCAACAGCTGACCGATTCTGCAACATTAAATCATGCACAGCTCCTTCGAGTGGACAATGGTCAAGGTCTAATTTCCACAAACGTTTCAGTAAACCCATTTCAGGTGGAAGCTGCAAAAAAATAAATATAAAACATTAACAGAATCCATGGAATTCTGTCTGGAAATTTTCTGATTATAGACTTTGGCCTACATTTTTCTTTACCCTGTTTTGTTTTTGTTTTTTATTGCAACTTACCAGATCAAATAATCTCCAACAGTTAGCATCAATAAACAACTAGATTCCTACATGACTTGAATTTGCATCCCATAAATTCATCTCTCATAGATGATGCCTTAACCAATTCAGCTCTGTTGATGCAAAACACGTTTTACTCTTTCTGATCCATTCTGCAAGATGGGAGGATATGAACACCCCAAAGGCAGGAGTTGAAATTAAAAAAAAAAAAAAAAAAAAAGTTTTCTGCGCATTAGGCTCCACACATCACATCTTGTCTACAAAGTGAGCTCTAGCAGTGGTCAAACACGAACATTCCCACTAGAAAGAGAGATGCCCCTGTGGGCTACCAGACCTACTTAAAAGCAGGTCTCTGAGAACTCCACCAGCAGTTGCAACTTTGCGTGCTGCCAGATGTCACACAGGTCCCTGCTGCTGTTACCACAACCATCACCACCATCACTCAGCATGACCACACCTCTCAACAACCATTACCATGCCCAGCTTGACTAGCCACCTCTACTATCCAGCTTCACCTCAGCAAACACCAGCCAAGAGCAGCTAACTATAAACAGCTTCAACACCACCCAGAATACAAGCCTTCATTGGTGACAACACTGTCACCTCGTCAAATATTGACATGATAACATCTCAACTGACTCCTAATACCCGTAGCCTACCACTGTGACTTCAATCAACCAATATGCACTGACTGTACTCTGTGACCTCACACCAAACCCACACAAGAATTAGGTCAACTGCCAGTGCTACCCTTACGCCATCCTGACAACTGCCCACTGAAATGGACATTCCACCTATCCTTCAACATCTCTGTACAACATGCCAATGATAAACATTCAAATCTAATCCACTTTATTCCTTTCATTACCAAATGCTTAATATAACACACATATCAAGTAATCTTAAATTATTTATCAATATTATTTTTATAAATGATGCTACATAGGTAGTGCCTCCCATTTATTTCTACAGAAACTAAAACAGATAAAGAAAGCACAATAACTCGATTGGATAAAGCAAGTTTTCACCTGCTAACCAAGGTCTTCACATATCAGCTATTTATTTTCCTCAGCAATAAACAAGAACCTGGATGCTGCACTTTTGCAAACACATCACTTTTGTCACTGCTAAAATGCATTACCTACCACCTAACTACCATTGTTTTGTAGTCAAAATAATTGTTTTATTGTATAAAAGTGATTGATTTTGCAACTGAATACTTACTTCTCTTATTTCATTGCCACTCAAGTTGAGCATCTTCAGTTGGGATACCTGACCAATATCTTTTGTCAGATTAGACAATCTGTTGTTGCTGATGTCCAGAGTGGTCAAGTTAGGAAATATCACAACTGGCAACAGTGGAATTCCAGGTGAGGATGACTATAACAAAAACAAAGTTAAAAGGTAGTTAATATTAATACAATGTGCAATTACTAGCTCACCAATACAGTAAAAAAATGAGGGGCTATTTTGGTTTTTGTAGAGCAATTGGCCATGGTTAAATGTAATTGGAAGAAATGCCCAAGGAACAAAACTGACAAAGTTTCCAATAAACAATATCAAAAGAAAGAAAAAAAAAACAGGGCAAAAATAATACTACACAAACAAGATAAAATTAGGCAAAGTAACAGTAAGGAGTCAAAAAGTTCAAACTATGAATGTTGTAAACACACAAAAGGGATACAGACAAATGATCACAGCATTCTGATTTCAAGACAGGAAAAAATAGAAATATTGTGAATGAGACTGAAAAGTGGACTATCTTATTGGCTAGGAAGAAATCCCAGCATGCATCTGTATATTTGTCTATAAATTTTGTGAAGGAGATGTTTATGCAGTCATTCCAGCAAAAACTGGAACCAACAAAATTCTTATTACAAATATTTTAACTGTTTTGTAAACATAAATATACATATAGAGAAATGTTTAATATAAAATATCCAAGAATGGAATACATGAAAACCAGTTGAATGTTGAAACATTTTTTTTATATTTACATCTGACATTTTGTTACATTAGACAAGTTTTTTTTTTTTTTTTTTTCGAAAGACAACTGAAAACTCTAAGGAAATGTTGTAGCAGGGTTGCCATGGTAATAACTTTTCCTTAGTTTTTTCAATTGTCTTTTGAAAATGTTCACATAAAAAACAAAATTGGTTCAATGTGTTGAGCTAGTCAATTTTTCTCACCAGAATAGATTTTTAGTCTACCATTTGTCCATGCTTTAAATAGTACAGTCACATCTGGTCTGAGGTTTCTATATATTTAGAGATTCTTGATAAAATACAAACAAGAATATGCAATGCTATCGGTCTTGACCTGGCATCTCAGCTTAAGTCACTTTCTCCACCATCATAATGGTAGCTTCACTGTGTCTTTTCTATAAATATTTTATGATAACTGTCCTGACATACTTTCCTCTATGGTGCATAGACTATGAATTTAAGTTCTGTACTTGATCAGCAGAAAGGTCTCATCATTTTACAATTGAAATGGACAGATGTAACCATAAGTTCTATTCTAATAGTTTTCTCACACTTCTGGAACTCTTTCAGCTTCTTGTTTTCCAGTCTGCATTGATCTTCAAATATTTATATGCAATGTCAGTCATTACCTTCTATCTTCTTAATTTCTGTACTTGTATTGTTCTCTCCTTAATTTTTTTTTTTGTTTCTCATATTCTTTCACACTCAGTAAATCCTTGTGTTCTGTTGGCTTTATTGCTTTACTTGGAATGAAATAATTAAAAAACAAAAATGGAAAAACCAATAAAAAATTTCAACAGTCAACTGTTTTTCAAATATTCTATTTTTACATAAATATAGATAGCACCATTCAAATTTTTGGGATTGTTTACAGACAGCTTGAAATTTCTACCTTGGATCAGCATCATATCTGCGCACTTGGCCTCTGACCAAAATGTCACTCCCTAGACATCTATCTAAGATCAATGTAACATCTATGCATTCTGCCTAATTAAATATTTTAAAATTAATTTTGACATGCTGCTCAAGCAGAATATTGGTGTAGTGGATATGTCACTTGCCTAGTTACCTCCAGGTCAGCCATTCAAACTAGTGTAGGAATTATTTGTTATTTTATATATCTTATATTTGCTTTTCAACAACTGATTGTCATTGGCTGGATATATTTAGTTGGTCTATCTGGAAGAATAATGTGTGTGTGTGTGTGTGTGTGTGTGTGTGTGTGTGTGTTAGTACGATATAGAATCTGAACAAGATTTTTGATAAATCAGACAAAGTGTAAAACTATTTTATAGACTATACATTTCAGCTTCATAATCTGTTTGTTAGGCTGGCATCTTCTGGTCAGAATTAAAGAACAACACTGATTATTACCGTTAAAATACCTGTTTGTTAGTTAGGGTGTCTTTCAGTCGGAATGAGAGAAGAAAATCATGCAGTTTTCTTCCTTTCAATCAAAAGACAACCTAACAAATGGGCATTAACTGCTTTAGTATAAAAATCACTGAGTTTTCTCTTTCAGAAGATGCCAGCCTAACAGATATTTAACTATTTAATATTTAAATACACACACAGATTTCTGTCATCCTGACCCAAAGAAGCCTATCTAATGAAGGCAAAACAGTCTATAAAACAGTGTTCCAGTTTGCCTGATTTATCAGATCATATTTAAACTTTCTGGTATGTTACTTCCTTGAAACAAACCTACCATAAATATGCTTATGTAAGTAAATAACACATGCATGAGAGTGTATTAGATATTGAAGTAAAGATTTTCTCTCTCATATGCATACACACACACACATATATATATGTATATGCAAGAGTGAGAGAGAGAAAGAGCATGCATGTGTTATTTACTTACATAAACATTTTATAGTAGGTTTAATCTTTGAAGGAATTAACATGCCAGAAAGTATATATATATATATATATATATATATATATATATATATATATATATGGTAATCACACATCTCTATCCTTGTGTTAAAGACATGTCTACTAGCTTTGAAAAAAGTTAGGCAAAATGTATACAGACATTATCAATAATTACATGTGATTAATATGTTTAGCATGTGTTTTACAAATGACATGTTTTTTGTTGTATTTTAAAAAAAAGAAAAAACTAAGCAGGCATAAATTCAGCTTGACTGTTGCAGATGATGTAATCTTTGACTTAAATTCTAATTCCAGTAATCTAAAAATAGAAATTTGTCAAACACATTTTGCTAAACATACTAAATAGGAAATCAATTTATTTTTATTTCTAAATAGTATTTATTTCACCTACCCACCTGTGTAATCCAGAAAACTTACAAAAATGTGCCCTAATGTTTGAAGTAATAAAAATATGTGAGATTAAAAATAAAATCTATTAATTCTTTAGAAATTGCTTTGATTACATTTTGGATACAGAACTGAGTAGACATGCCTCTCAAGAAAATCTGAACAAATGAATGTGATTTAATGGAAAATAGAACATTGCTTGATTGAAGCTCTTCATAACCAATTGTTCAAGGCATGTTAGATCAGATGGTGTTTCCTCCTGAAAAGGCGGCGGGGGGGGGGGGCACAGTTTCAAATCAAATTTTAAGTTTTCTCGAATACTCTGGCTGGTAGAGGAAAATAAATAGTGTTTGAAAATAAAAAATAAGAGGAACACCTACTCAAATATGCATATCCACTAAAAATAATGTTTGAGGTAACAAAAACATTATTCTTAATTCTTTCAGATGAATCAAGGTAATCTAAGTGACCGAAGAGAGACATTCGTTTGAAATCAAAAGGCATAGTGATGGTGTATTCTGAAATTAGGAGTTTTTATCTTGTGATTATTCATTGACAGATGGCAGAACATAGACTGGGAAGGAAAGTAAAGAAACAAACATTGCTTTGAACTGCAAAATATAGGAAGTTGTGGATAGCCATGACTTCTGATATCCTGAAGGAAAATGACACAAAGATGGTAGAGTTTCAGTATAATGACAATCAAGCATAGACTTAGGAATGCCCAACAGGCTTTGCAGAACATTCTTGACTCAAAGTGTGAGAAAAGAAGAAAAAATGAATTTAGCACTGATGATGACTCAGCCTTCAACAGCTCGGGCAGTAGGTCACATGCAAAAAGCAAATGTTGGCTGCTGATACAGTTATATTTAAAATAGTTTGCATTTTCTGACAATTTTATTGCATTTCCAAGAGATAAAATCCCTTGACTATATAGCCTGAGAATAATTACAGTAAAGAGAGGTTAACTTTTGTCAGTAGCTGACAAGTTGAATTTAAATTAACATAAAACTGGTAAAATTTAAAAAGAAATTCAGTTTAGAGAGGAATATATTACAAATAAATATAACGATCATAAAAAGGTTAACAACTGAAAACAAGTGTCTACAGCAGTGTTTCTCAACCTATATATATATATCTATATATATTACACAACAAAATCCAAAATTACCTCACATGGTGGGTATATATATATATATATATATATATATATATATTTCAGGGTGCACTTTAAATTTTAATAAAAAATTAGTCATGAAATTTAAAAATATGAAATTTTGGTTTAGCATTCCCAAAGAAGGTTAGTGATTTAAGATTACAGATTTAAAAAAAAAAAAAAAAAAAAAAATGATTCTTCATGAAGAATTTTTTTTATTTAGTGAGACAGATAATGACCGATTTAAATCCCTTCAGAAAGACAAAACAGAAAAGGATTATCCACTCCTTAAAGAATTTAGCATAGAGCTTAAAATATCAAAATGACATAAACTACACTTCAACATGGAAGAGATATGCTTGGTGTCTAGCTTTTTAAAAATAATTTTTTTTTTTTTTTTTTTAAATATAAAAATAATTCATAAATTACTCTGTTACACTTGGCTTCCTTTCAGGGTGCATTAGTGTACCAGTTGAGAAATTCTGGTCTACAGTAATAAATTTAACTCATTAATACCCACCATCCTATTTTGTGGGGACAGTGTGTATTGATGGGTTATTGGTAGAAATATAATTAATATTGAATTTTTCTAATTATTACCAGACTTTTAAAATAGGCATTAATCCTTAAATGACAGGTAAAGTTTGCATGAACATGCACACTAAACAGGTAAAAACAAAAGAAATTTTTTTTCTTTCCTTTTAATGTAGTTTTCTGCTTAGTATCACTTTAATTTTGTACAAGAACTATAAAAATGGTAAACTCTGTTAAATTCTAAGAAATAAAAAAGGGGTAATACAACAAATGTTAGGTTCCTAAATTTAATATTCTTCCACAGTATGATACTCCTTGAAAGTATTCTACTCACAATGAAGCTATATATTCTTTGCATTAAACTGTCACCATTTTTTTTTTTTTGGTTTGTTTGTTTTATGGCATATCAATCACAGTGGGTTATTTAATGCCAACAAGATTTTTATTGCTGGTATTTTTTTTTTTTTCAAAAATGTATTGCTGGTATTAAAACCTATTTTTACACATTCATAATGTTTTGATGCCAGTTTGTGGGTGGGGATCAAATATTTGCCCAGAGCTAGGACCCTAACAGGAATTAAGAGGTGGTTCCATGCTCCTCAAAGCCTCCTGATCAGAGGCCTTGCTGTCGGATGTAGTTTATCATCTTACCCAAGACACAAATGTAGTTTATCGGCATACCCAGGACAGGCAACATTTTTTATTCTTTTCTCTTTGAGAATTATACTTGCAGATATGGCACTGCCTTTGGTTTTTCTTTCAAGCACTATTTGAAGATGAATACTCCAGGAAATGATATAACCTCATGAATTCTAGAGTTGCCAATTAGTCATTTAAATTTGAATTAGGAAGGTTTACAGCCATATGACATTGAAACACCAGTTCAAGTCCAATCATCAAAGTTAAGCAATGTTGAATAATGCCAGTACCTAGATGGATGACCACTGGTTGGTTGGTTTGGTTTATGACATATTAAACTCAATGGGTCATTTAATGCTGACAAAATTTTTATTGCTGGTAATATTTTGTTTTCTCAGAACTGTACAGCTGGTAATATTTTTTTCCTCAAAAATGTATGGCTGGTAATAATTTTTTTACAAAGTATTTCTGGTATTAAAACTTATTCTTACACTTTCATAGTGTTTTGACCCCAGTATCAAGCTTAACTATTTGCCCATAGCTGGAAGCCTAACAGGTGCTACCACCCTGGGTCAGGGTGGACTTGGGAACACCAGCAAGAGGTGGTCCCATGCTCCTCAAAACCTCCTTGCTGCTGAACATAGTTTATTGTCTTATCCAGGACACGAATGTAGTTTATCATCATACCCATGACGGAGGAGGACCACTGGGAAATATAAGCATGGATGTATGGGTGGTGTAAAAGACAAAGGCTCAGAAAGAGAAATAAGAGGACAGGGAAGAGGTAGATCAAAGGGTTCTTTGATATTCCAATTCCAAGCCGTTATCCATTGCTTCACTCGCACATCCAAGCTTACAGCCCCTGATATTCCCAAGTAGTTACCTATCTAGGTACTGACCAGGCTTAACTTCAGTGATTGTACAAGAATTGGTGTTTCAATGTGTATGGCTGCAAGACCCTCATAGTATATAATCAATGTAGTTGTTTATTATGTCCATATTGTCAGAAAAAGTTTAAATCATCAATTGCTAATATTCAGTCATCTCCACTGAAGCATCAAATGATAATCTTCTACACTTAGACGTTAATAATTTCTTGTACTTATCATGCATACAAGTTATAATTTATAAACAGATGCATCTACACATCCAAAAAAATTTAAGAAAACAAAAAAAAACAGGGCACTTTTTTTTTTTTATATAATTATTAACAAAGGTAGTTTCTCCTGCAATCACATTAATGATGTCAATCCCTTGCTGAATGTCCTCACTATAGTGATTTGCACCAGACTTCTGAGCCAAGTAGATATCAGCCTAGATGTTTGGACACAATGTCATGTTTATTGGCATGAAAAGTGCAAATGGCATGCCAAGTCCAAAATCTGGTCCATCTGGGTTTTTTTTTTCCCTTCATGCTAATACCCCCAAAAAGGTAAGAATCTATCTTCCCCCAGCCATAGGTTAAATAGCAGAGCAGAATGGATTCTCTTGCCATAGTTGTTAACCAGTACAGGAGAAGGAAACTGAATTCAAAACCAGTTTAAAGAGTGATAGACTCTACCAAGCTATCTTGCTCTAGAAGCATCACTGCTGCTATGACTGAAGTACATATGGTGCTACTATGACTCAAATCAGTTATGTAATTCGGGATATGACAACCTACATAGTATATAATCAATGTAATTATTTATCTTAAGTCAAAGCTAAATCCAGTTTCCTCAACTGAAATTAGTTCCTACTTTTAACAAGGAGACTTCGGTCTTGTAGAGGAAAGTTGACTTGCAATCAAACCTACAATAAAATAAATATTCTCAAAGGTCAAGAGTCTTGCCTATTAACTTCTAAGGGAAGGTCAACTTTGTTAAATAGGAATAATATGTCTAGTGGTACTTATGGAAATTTTACAAGACTGTTGAAAGTTTAAGTAAAGCTATGAAATCATTAGTAGTAATCAAACTGCAGGCTTTAGAGAAAATGTCTTCAAAAACAATATTTGTTGTTATATACTTTTCTATGTTCATTTTCCAATCTTACATGATCTTCTGTACAATAATTTTTTTATTATTGCAGGTTTATGTTTTACTTCACCCCAATCAAGGCAATAAAACCACTAAAACAAAGGGTTACTGAGTGTGAAAGAATCAGAGAAAAAAAAACATTAAAGAGAGAAGACAATAAAAGCAGGTAATAAGGAGAGAGATGATGATTGCATTTAAATTTTTGAAGGTCAAAGTTCACCGAAAAGCAAGTAACTAGAAGAGCATTCTAGCAAAAGGAAGTTTTAAAATATTTTAAATCTACCCACTTTCTCCACCACCTTTCTTCTTGACTCTGCTGCCGATCTAAAACTTCTGCATGTGCAAAGAGGTCCATTTCCGCTCTTCCTAGACTTATTAAATTACCAAAACTTTCATTTTTGCTCAAAAATTATTTAGCAGCTGCTAAAAAAAAATACAAAATTATATTTATTGCTTAAAAATATTTTTCACGTTAAAAAATGATTTAACTAATTTCCTACCAAATCAACAAATTATGTTGATTTAATAGAACAAAAATTATTAAACTTTTATTTTATTTATATTAACAGTATTACATGGTTGAAATCAGAGTGATAATTTAAAAGAATATAATAACGAAGTCAGTAACACCAATTCTACACTTTCTCTTCTATCTATATATAAAATTCTGTGACTTTCCATTAATATGTCTATCCATCATACCCTCTAAAACAGCCCCATACTGACCAATTGAAACCCAAGTTCAGGAAGAAGTGCAAACAGATAAGGAGTTACAAAGTACAGTTGGTTTTACTTAGGAGTGTAGCTTAATACAATTAGTTTTTTTTAAATATTAATATTTACTAAAACTTACTAGTATCCTGCAACATACTAATAAAAAATTTAAAAAATAACTGTAATGTCAAGTATGCAAATATTGTAGTATTTTTCTTCTAGGTAATAAAAAACTTTGAAATGTAAAGAACCTTGAATCATTAGATAGAAAAGTTTCATGAAAAACATGAGTTATAAATATTAATTACTATTGTATAATATTTAATTTTTTTTTTTAATAGAATTCCTCGATAAATTAGTCCAGAAATGAAGTTTTGAAATTATTTGAAATTTCATTTATGCACTAATTTTCCAGTTTATTTTTTAGGTGATATTAACTACTCACAATGTCAAGAAAGTCAAAACTTATTAAAAAAAAAAAAAAAAAAAAAAAACAATATTTTCATCTCCATAATTCAGTACAACAAAAAAGGGCATCTATTTAAGCTAAGTTTTTTTGTTTTACTTAGTGTTAACAAAAGTCAGAAAAAATAAGACGTTTTTTATAAAATATTTAGAAAGAAAAAGGGATAGTAGGGAGACAAATGTTACTTTGAGCTACAAAGGATAAGAAGTTGCGGAGAGCCATGATCGCCCATTTCCTGAAAGGTCACAATACATAACAGCAGCAGCAACAAAAGCAAATAATACTTATAAAAAAAGAAAATGAATTAAAATAATTACAATATACAAGGAGGTGCTGAAAATTATTAGCTCAAACCACTTACTAAAGTTTCACCACATGACTAAATACCAGAATTTGTCATGGGTTGGGGTGGGAGTGCACTTTGTGCACACCTTTTCAGCACTTCCATATGCAATCCTTTTACTTCTCTTATTAAAAATTAAGTTTTCAATTGATACACAATACCATAATTTTCAATTAACCTTTATCACACTGCATTTGACTTCATTTACTGTACAAAAAGCTTATCCAGTCATTAAATGGGACACTGATCCCTGAACAACAGTGTTCAAATTTGATTGATGCATTGTCATATCCTGCTAGGGCAACAGAAAACAACTTTGAGTTAGATTAACACTAAGGAAACTGCAATTGAAAGGCCTTGAAAAAGAATGCCGTGGAAAGGGAAGTAACATTAATAATGCACAGGGCTAAAGGTTAAGACCTTTTTATAAAATATTTAAAACCAAGAAAAATGAATGATAGAAAAAGCATTGAAATAATACACAAGACTATATGTAAAATAAATAAAAATAAAATTTAATTTTACATACGCTGCCGTAAGTGTTCTCAAGGCTGCCAGAGTTTCGGGATTGGGAAGAAGATCCACCTGTCGTCAAGAAATTATGAGGTTGTAGGAAAGTCACTGATGAAAGACGATTGTAAGATAAATTAAGCATCTGTAGATTAACAAGAATTCGGTGCTGCCGATGAGGGCAGGCATTCAGATCCTGGATGTAGGAACTAAACGATGGTGTCGCACAATGTCTCCAAATGCTAGTTGATGTCCTGGAAGATAAATGAAGTATTTCAAACATAATATTTTTTCCTTTTTAATTTTTCTCTTTTCAAAGTTAATTATAGTCTAAAAGCCATATTCTAACTTCTAAAATATTATGATTATATGAAATTCACTTTATTGAACAGAGTTGTAATTTATGGAGTTATTAAGCAAGGCCTTCATCATTGTAGCAATTGTCTTTAGCAAGAGTAAATGCAAAATGGCTTTTCCTTTATTCTTCTTCCTTACCGATATACAAGTATTTTTTCTTTATCTTAAAAGAGGTATCGAATTTAGTTGGACAACAAAGAGATGGTGTTTTTTTTTTTTTTGTTATAGCTTATTGGATCATGAAAATTGGCACTACTTAAACTGACTGGTCTGCTTGTTAAAAAAAAAAAAAAAAAAAAATTTTATAGATTATAAGTTTGCCATTCATCCATGCACTGAATATTGCTGCCACATCTAGTCTGATAATTCTGCTATGTATTTAGAAATTCTTGACAAAATCTAAAGAAGAATCTGCAATTTTACCAGTCCTGACTTGGCATCTTTACATCAATCACTATGCCAAAGCCATAATGTAGCTTTTTTGTGCTTTTTTTCTATATTTTCACAGTAATTGTTCTGATAAGCTTTCTTTCATACCTTGAATTTAAGCACAGTACTAAATGATTTTACACCTGAAATTACTAATTGTAACTGCTTTCTTATCAACTTTGATCTTCAAAAATTTAAATACAAAGTCAATCATCATCATCATCTATCTCCTTGAATCTTGTTCTTTTATCAGTCTTTCTCCTTAATAATATTTGTTAGATTCTTTCACACTTCATAAACTCTTGCATCTTAGTGGCTTTATCACCTTGCTTGAGGTAAAATGATTATTAAAAAAAAATTAGCATTCATTAGACGTTCCTTTACCCATAACATTTATCAGAATAAACAAATATTGATTTTTTTTTATCATTTTTAGAAGGAGTGTCCTTATAATTTAAATACAATGTCAAATCAATCCCTGACTTTTTAAAGTTATCTGTACTTTGTTTTTATTTATAAATATCACATTTGAAACTATGCTTACATCACTGATAACTGTGTGCAACTACAAATTGGGGAAATACGTCATCAGTAGCATGCAGATATCAATGACGTAAGCACAGTTTCAAACTTGACATCTGTAAATAAAAACAAAATACTGATTATGGGATTTAAAAGACAGGGATCAATTTGACACCTTATTTTTATTATAAACAGGATCCACTTTCTAAAATGATTAAAAAAAAAAAAAAAAAAAAACCCCTAAAAAAATGTAGGAGGACAGTAAATAGTGACTGACATTGCATTTAAATTTTTGCAGATTAAAGTTGGCTGTAAAGCATGGAGCTGGAATGGTGTTCCACAAGTGAGAAAAGATTGTTAAAAGAAAAAAAAAAAATTGAAATGTTCATTTTTTGGATAGGAATTTTAAAGGTTATGCCTTTCCTAGCTCTTTATTACCAGTGCTCTTGAAAAAGACATGAATCTATGTCTTTCTTCTTATTACAGGTCAGCATGAAAATAGTTTTGTCCCATACACAATGCTTGATGATACCAAAATGAGAGAATGAAGAATTCACTCTTCTATAAATATCAGAAAGACAAAAATACTTGAATAAATTTGGCAAAATAGCTGTTATATGCATTAATAGTCATGACAGCAGTTATAACAAAACAAATATGACAGCATCATTTTGATTAAGCCACCTGCTGTAAATTGTAAAGTTTGGCTCGACATTTTATGTCTGTAATAAGGAAAACAATACTTCACCAAAACTAAGGGTCAAGTTTAAAATGTCAAAGTTGTTCCCAATTGGAACAGCTGTCTTAAAAAAAATCATTGTGTACCATTTATTATGACTTAATTCAGTCATTCCCAAACTTTTTGTTGCTTGGGGCACACTTCAGATATTTTGGCACACTTTGTGAATAAATTCAAAAAGTATTTAGATATTTTAGCTTATAACAAATGTAGAGTGCAGAACATTATTATTAATTAGTTTCTTTATTTGGTAAATTAAAGGATACTTATCAAAGAGGAACAAGTTTGATGTTTTGTACCGAGATTTCCTACGTTAGGACATACGACAGATTCATTTCCTTGTCAATCTTCTTTTCTTTATCACATTTAATATTAACAGAAAGAAATCAGTTCTCATAAAATGAAAAATGGGATCAAAATTTCTGTATGAATTTCTCGGATGAGGAGTTATTTTCATTTAAAGTTGAACTAATGCCCTCATCTTTGTTGTTATAACACCACCATTTTAGCCATTGTGACCACGGGTCTTCAGGTGTCTATCAATCCTGATAAGCTACAAGGAATTTTAAACTGAACCTTTTATTTAATCTACAGTGTTAAATTGTTTTCATACTGCTCAACATCAAGGTTACAGCAACAGAAGTAAGAAAGAGAAAATGTAACAAAGGAGATCAAGCATAACAGCAGAAGTGGCAGCTGCAGGCAGGCAATAAGAACATTGGGCTCCAAGTTCTAAGATTGTCCCACAGGACAATAGCCTAATGTAGTAAAGTGTCAGTTCATGAATTTGATGGTATAGTTATTGAGAGTTCAATTCCTGGACTAAGCAGTACAGACAAATTCAGTGGAAACACATCTTAGCAATCCCTTTCTGCCTTCCATCAGCATATGGCTGATGCTAAACCCCAGTGACTTGTTGCACTTTCTTAGGCTAACATTCTCTGCTGACATAAAGAGGAAAGATTATAATTGAATCAACTGCTCAGTCTACTGCTAAGAATGTTGGTTCACTGTGTCATGCTAGACAATTTTTCTCTCCCGAATCTATCTGGCATATCTATAAGTCTACTGTTTGACCATGCCTTGAATACTGCTGCCACATATGGTCCAGTGCAACTGAATCTATATAAAGAAACATACACACAATGATCCAAGTTTTTAAGATTAGAACTCTGTGTTACATAAGATAATGGAAGTGATATATTTGCAATTGGTACATTTGTCTGGTCTTCTTTTCTGGGAAAAGGGAATCCCACTTATAAATTTCACACCTGAATAGTCTGTAGAAAGAATTGGACAAATTGCTGTGAGAACAACAAACAAAAAATAAATCAAGAAAGGGTAAAAAAGTCCAATCAACAACAAGAAGTTATTCAAAATCATTTAAAATCATAAATAATACCAAATATAAATAAATAAATATATAATACTAAAAATAAGATTTAAAATCAAACCTAGTACAAAAAAATAAATTGAAAAAAATAAAAAAAAAAGATACTCACTGTTTAGTATTATAGCACGTTGAAGACTCTGATGTGCCAAGAGATGACGGCAACTTGTCAGTCATGTTAATCAACATATTATGGCTGAGATCTAGTTCTCGAAGCATTGGTGGGTAATGGCTGAGGCTTCCCCAGCTGTAAATATCATTCTGTGATAAATTAAGTTGATCTAAATTAGGGAAGTAACATGGTAATCCATCAGGGACTTCCTTTAAATAGTTACCTGACAAATTAAGTACTTTGAGGCCTAAGCGTCGGTTGTTTTCATCACCTGTTGGTGCCACATTTTCTGTGCTCACCTGTAAACAGGTGTGCCAATAGACAAAGTGCTGGACGTCCATCTTCATGCCATATGAAAATGTAGATTCCTCATAATCATCTAGGTTCTGGCTCTCACTATGCGAGAGAATAAATACGTCTGAGCTGCTAACACTAGACACACTGCCCCCACTTACACTTTGGGTTGAGCCTTTCTTTCGGCTGGAGGCAGTCTGTAAACTTCGAGAAGCAGGACACACAAATGAACGTAGGTTGTTGTTAGAGAAATTCACATTCTCCAGATGAGTTGAAAACCAAAAGTCCTCAGGAATACTCTCCAAACAGTTGTGAGAAGCATTCAAATAAAATAACACTGGCAGATGAAAAATATAACCAGGGAATGTGAAAAGCCTATTGTAGCTAATGTCCAGTTTGACCAAATTTGGCCACAGTTTATCAGCTGACACCAGGTTGTCCGCAGGAAACGACCCAATATCATTGTGGGAAACATCCAAGTAGCAAAGAGAAGTCAACTCAAACAGAACAGGTGGAAATTGTTGCAGCCGGTTATGTTCAAGATTTATGCGGGTTATTGAGCATAAGCTTAACTGGGACTGACTGCTATTGAGATGGGGGTTGTGGAACAGGGAAGCAGAGACCAACCACGACATGTGAACATAGGTTAATATGCGAAGGTCCTGCCAACAGAGAGACACGGCAGTCATTGGGTAGTTCTGATGTCCTTCTAGATCTGTTGAGGTAAAGCTTTCCTCACTGCCAACCTCAGATATCAAAGATAACTCAGCAACTTTTTGCCTGACTCGAGCCCTGTCAACATGGCAATGTGGGTCTGCAACAGTTTTGTATTTCAGAATAACGGCCAGCATGTCAACATCATGTGAGATTTCCGCTGCAAGCAAAATATGGTTGCGATCATCCTTGGCACCATATTGCAGTAACAGATCCATTAGATGAATGAAGCCATGGTCGCAGGCTGTTTTTAATGCAAAGGTCATTTCATTGGGATCTGGCTGTGCATCTGTACTGGCACCGGTCTCCAGCAAAATGCTCACAATCTCTTCAAAATTATGCAGAACAGACACATGCAGGGGACTAAGACCATTGCTGGTGAAAGGTTTGCATACATGAATCATGGACGGAATCTGACTCATTGTCATCACAGTCTCAGAATCCTGCAAGAAGAAAAAACACTTTAAAACATAATTTTACACCAAACACAAAAGGTAATCCCAAGACAGCAATTTCTTTTTACACCCACAGCTCCCAAGCATTGCCAAATAAATGATTTTGTCTGAGCAACATGCGTAAGATATGAAAACTGCTTCCTAAGATCAATGGTGAAAAAGACTTTGAGCAAGTAAAATTTGAGGGTTTTGGCAAAGATCATCCTTCTTCAAACATTGTGGAAGGACACTAGAAAACAGAAACCACTTCACTTGAAGACTACCAACAGCAGCAACAACTAAAATGGATAGCTTTTGTAACTAGAACAGAAAATAATGACATAATCAAGATTTTAACATAACACACCACTTTAAATAGAAGGGTCAGAAGTACCCCCCCCCACCTCAATATTGGATAGAGAGATAAAAGCTACTGGCATTTAGAAACCTATTTTCCTAAAAAAGAGGAAGATTTTATAAATTTCAACAGAAAACGGTACTAGCAGCTTGGTCCATGAATGCCAAATGTTTCCTTGTAGGGAAACAGATAATATTACCATTACCAACATTAGCATCTGTATACAACTCTTTTCTAAGATTAATGGCTTCAAACAAATTAATCCTGTAAATCTTAAAGACGATTCCTCATCTGACTATATAGACTGGCACTACAAAATTGAACACTTCCAACAGAAACAACAACAAAAAGAGGTAGCACATGTAACTAGAAAAGAAAATAATAATACAATCAGGTTATTAGCTTTCCACACTACAAAAAAAAACAAAAGCTGGAAAGGAAACTCCCCTCAATACTAAAGAGAGTAATAACAGTGGATTTGAAAAATTTAATTTCCTGAAAAATTAACTAACATTTTCCACTAACATGAAGTGGAAAGATTATATTGAATCAATTGCTAAGTCTGCTGTAAGGAAAGTTGGTTCATCTTACATATTTATAAGCCATTTGTCCTTGCTTTGAATATTGCTACCACATCTGGTTTGGTGCTCCTGCTATATATTTAGAGATTCTTGATAAGATCCAAAGAATCTGAAATGTTATTGGTCCTGACCTGGCATTTCAACTTCAGTCAGCTTCCCTGTGCCTTTTCTATAAATACTTTCATGGTAATTGTTCTGATGAACTTTCCTCTATGGTACATTGTGGCACATTGATGCCGGTTAGGCATCAGGATATTGCTCTTCCTGGGTTGAACTTATGCAACCCATCCTGAAACTAGGCTAGCTTAGGTTTTCCTTTTTGATGCTTTAGTTTCCTTTTTCAGTTAACTTAGCTAGGGTATGTATGCTCATTGGCCCCCCTTTTATTTCTGTCCCTATTTGTTTTTTCTTTAAGTTTAATTCCCCATCCCTCCCTTGTTAGGTGGTCAGTGATGTCAGTTCGCTGGTGGATGCGGGCGCTTTTTCGTTTTCGTCTTGATTTTTTTTCGATTTGTTGTTGTGTCTGAATGAGTGCATGTCAGTGTGAGTGATTGGGATGAATGAATGGTTTATACTATTATAGTCCCACATTGATTTCGGCCAGTGAAGTGATGTTTCTGTCACATTTAGTAATTGGGGGGGTATTACTAATCTGATTTTCTTTAGTTTCTTGTAAATAGCTTTTTGTATGCATATTGTAAATACTCATTGGGGTTAACTTTTAGAATTGTTGTTTTATTCCCTTCCCCCCACAGACAACGAATTGTAAATATGGGGACTAGTTAGTATTTTCATAGAGACAAAGAGGTTTTATGGTGGTTGTAGTAAGAATGGTACGAATGAATGTGTTGTTTTGGTGTAAGGAATATTGTTTCATAAGATTGGGTCAGTGTTTGCAGCTAGCTAAGTTATAGTTAAGACAGAAGAAGACCATCCTTTCCCCAATCCCCTTTTCAGCCTTGTGCCACATTTCTGTATTAAACAGAATAAATATCACTTTCCTCTATGGTACCTAGATTTACAATTTTAAGTTCAGAACTAGATTGGGGGAAGGTCATCATTTTACAGTTGCAATGGCTAGATGTAACCTTAAGTTTTATGCTGACAGCTTCTTTTATCATACTTTTACTTGAAGAACATTCTTCCAGCTTCTTGCTTTCCTGTCAACTTTGATCTTCGAAAATCTAAATGAAAAGTCAGTTATCTTTTGTCTTAATCCTTGTTCTTCTACTGTTCTCTCTAAATACTTTCTTTTTCTCATATTCTTTAACACTCAGTAATCCCTTAGAACTTAGTGACTTTATTGCCTTAGTTGGCACGAAATTATTTAAAAAAAAAAAAAAAAAAAAAAAAAACTGTTTTAATAAAACAATTAATTTCAATGAAGAGTAACACACTAATTGCTCAATCAATGAATACCAAATAAATCCACTATGGAAACAGTCAATTTCAAATTTCAGAATTACTATTTTTATAACTCTGTTTTGCCTTGGACACAATCATTTTCATATCTAAAATTCCATTCTATTCAGAATTTAATTCTATCAATTACAAATTTATTATGGAACCTACAGTTCAAAGTTCAATAGTTTTGCAATACAAATTTTGATCAATATGAACACAATATATTTCTTAGTCATCATTCAGAACAACTCAATGACACATGATCTTTTATAAGCATTTGGAACTAAATAAATGGCTTTTTTACTCTTTTTTTTTCTTCTGTGTCATTATCTTCCTTTTATATCTTAACACTTATTACTTTCTTATTTGCTATTTAAACTTTTTAATTACTTTTTTATTTTTATTGGACATCAAAGAAAAGAAGAATAAACAGAGTTTTTGTGTCATTTTCTTTCCCCACAATTCAATCTCAGCCATTTTGTACTGTAGCATTAGAGTTTGGTGACTGAGATCAGCTTTAGAATGAACCATACATCATTAATTCGAAAAATTTAATTCTAATGATCAGGATCTTGATAAACCTAGTTGTAGTTATAAGTTGTCACTTTATAAAGAATTTAGAGCAGCTATAGTGACTCATCTAGAAGCAAACACTCTGATATTGAAAGCAAAGTGGAGAGTCATTCATACGACAATTAGAAGACAAATCTGCAGAGTGAAGAAAGTGCAGAAGTGGTTATCCATTAATTTGATTGATGATGGATTGTCGCTTACTGCAATTTTTCTGCCTTTTTTTTTTTTTTATTTAAAAAATGATCACTTTTATGGACCATGTGCAGATTATCAATAAAAACATGGTTTCTAAATGACAGATGGAAATGTGCTTTTCTTTGGGTCAACAAACCTGCTTCTCACACATTCAAATTTTCACCCATAAAACATCCTCCTGCCACTTTGCTGGTGCTGTAATGATTCTTTAGAGCCTCATATAACCTGGTCAGATCATGACCAGGTTGTAAGAAGCTTCCCATTAGATTCAGAGTAGCCTTTCTCCTAGACTAGCAGTCACTCAAGGCTAGATTGCCCAGTCTACTTTGTTATTTATGTGATAGTTTGGATGGAAAGAAACCAAGCTGGCTTTATAGTGTTCATAAAGAAAACTTTAAGAATCTATAAAAATACTGGGATGTCCAAAGACGAGACAGGTGTCCTTTACAGCAGCGAATGTTTGATGGACTCCTCAAAGATGAAGAAGAGACTCGAGGCAACGGAGGTATGGTTCTACAGAAGGTTGCTAAGGATATCATGGACCAAGCATGTGAGCAATGATAAGGTTTTGAAGACGATGCAAACAAGGAGGAATCTTATACTTAACATCAGGAAGAGGCAACTGAAATTTCTGGGATATGTAAAGAGGGCTTGCAGAATCTGATACTCACTGGTTGAATAGAAGGAAAGAGAGACAGGGAAAAGCAACACACATGACATACCTAACAGGCTTAAGCAAGTGGATGACAGAATATGGCCTGGGAGAAGTAGCAAAGGGACAAAACTTATTGAGAGCTACAAGGGGCAGGGTGAAGTGGAGAGCCATGATCGCCTATGTCTTGAAGAGACATAGCACATAAAGAAAAAAAAATATAACCAGATTACTGTCTGCATCTTTGTTCTTGTTATCATAATATTTTGTCCGTTGTACCCTCTGGCCTTCCTCAGGTAAATATCAAACTGGGTAACCTACAGGGAATTCAAAACTGAAGCTTTTATTAACTCCCTGAGGAAGACCAGATGGCACAACAGCTGAAACGTGATAACAAAAATTAGGACAATAGTCTGAATATAAATAGTGTAAATAATGATGATAACTCCTCATCCCAGATAAATCAAATATGGTGACATTCAATCTAGGGTCTCATGGTTGGAACATTAATATTCTAACCACTCCACCATGCATCTACAACACACTTGGCTTGCACAGCAAAGTAATTTGTTGTTTTTGAAGCCTCTGAATGATTTTTAATTCGATTATGGAACTGTATTAATGTTATTTGTACTTAAGAGGAATATGAGGAACAAGAAAACTCATCTCCCACAAAGCGTATTTGCTTGGTATGTCAGGTATTGTTGAAAAATCATGACCGCCATTAAAAGTGAAACGAATTATTCCAAAATTCCTATCTCACATGCAGATGGACAATGAAAAAAAAAAAAAAAAAAAAAAAATAAGAATTCAAACCAGTTTGAATTTATAAAATAGGAAGTCTCATGCAAATGAGAATTGAGTCTTGTATGCAAATATTAGCCCTCCCGATGCAGGCATAAATAGCAAGTCTGTGAGGAGGAAGGAAGAAAACTTTGGTTGGCATGACATCGTACAGATGAATGAGAGAAGAAGGAAGAGGTCTGTTGCTTGAAAGAAAGCACCTTAATCAATTTCAGTTATCGCAAATGGCTGGTGAACTAAATTAACAAGCTATTTTGTCTGTACTTTGATAAAAATGGACTGGTTCAATTTGAAATTAATACCGGAATTTGATGGCTCCACCACTGGTCCATCTATTGTTGAGTGGCTTGAGAAGGCAGAGCGCATCTGCAAACTGTTCAAAATCAAGGAGCCTTCATTGGTCATCCCATTAAGGCTAACAGAGGGTGCTAACACTGTCTACCAGCAACTCAGGGACAAAGCTTGGACGAAATCAAGTAAACCTTTTACACAGCACTGGAGGCAGTTTATTGGACAGCGACTCTTTCCTGGGGTGACAGATGATGCATGCCTGGCCGATCTAAGAAAGGTGCTGTAACATTCAGGGGCAATGACAACTGGATACTGGCATATGCATTTTTGGAAGCTCTACCCATTGATGTCAGCCAGTTCATACACGCATCATCAAAGCCAGGGTAGATGGGTATTGACCAGCTACTGGCTGGAGCCCAAACCATTTTGAAGGAGTCAAAGCATGTCGCAGCAGCTGCATGGACAGAGGAGGCCTTGTGTAAATTAGAGGAGAATGCTACCCATAGCTCAGAAGGGCCCCAAATGCTACAAGTCTAGTTGCCCCAACCACTTCTCCCGAGAGAGCAGAAGTTGAAGTAATACAGGGAGCAGGAAACAAGCTCAGAGGCAAGGTCATGTCGCCACCCTTGCCTCCTGTCAATCAGTAAGTACAGATTTGCCCATAGATAGGGTACATCTGAATGGCGTGCAATGTTTGGCGTTCATAGATATGGGATGTTCCTGTTCAATAATAAGTGCAAGTCACCGTCAGACCTGGAAGGAGTAACATGTGACAATTAGGAAAATTGATGGGATGTCCCATGCATGCTGTGGAACTGGAGCAATTTCAATCCTAACAGAAGGAGGTGATTGTGTCGAGGTGGACACACTAGTCATTTGTGACAAGCCTCTAGGGTACAATTTGCTGATCAGAATTGATGCCATATGTAAACTAGGTGGTGTTTTGGTAATGCGTACCGAGGAAGTGCAGCTCGAGAGAAATTGTGACTCATGTGCCACCATTACAATTGAGGAACGGGATTTCTGTATCGCATATGACCAAGGAACAAAGACTTGAACAGCGGAATGGAAGTGGACAAGAAATAAAGCACCAGATCAATTGCGCAACACTGTTACAAAATATACGGTGACGAATATGAATAGAGTTGCCTATGAGAGTGAACTGGAGACATGGATCGTGAATGACTGGCTGATAACATATGCGCAAGAACGATTGGGGCCCCCAAGAGGATTAATCTTGAATGAGGGAATGGTGGCAGGGAGGAACCAATGTGGCTCTGCTTGACCTTCAAAAAACGTATCTTCAAATACAAATCCATAAAACGTTGACCTTTCCAAACAGTTATCATCAAAGGAAGGAGGTATTGCTTGACACATCTGGGGTTTGGCCTTAATGTGGCTCCCCTAATTATGAAATCAATCATTAAGACAGTGCTAGATCAGGATGAGCTGATGAAAAGAGCTGTGTCGGCATATGTCGCCGACATATGTGTAAACGATATTTCTTAAAAACATCGTTTACCATGAAGTCCTATGAAATTAAAGAAATCATTAAACCATGAAATAGGGTTTTTGCTAAAGTATTTTCTCAAACAAATTAGCTTATTCAAATTTCATTGATTGGTTTGCAAAAGTGAATGAAACAAAGTTTGTAAATCTCAACAAAAATATAAGCGATAACTCCAACAATACAAAATACTGTGAGGATTTCAGCACACATTAGCATATTGCTAAAAAAATTCTAATGTGCCAAAAATTCCAAATGTTGACTTGCAAGCCCACTGTGCACACAAGCTAAACATTTAATTACAAAAAAAAAAAAAAAAAAAAAAACAACAAACAAACACAGATAGTACTAACCTTCCGGGAGTTAATTTGTATCTGAGGCAGAGGCTCACAGGTCCGGCATGCCATAACTTGCCTGTGCAGCATGTACTTGACAACATTATAGTGTCCATTTTCACACGCATAATAAAGAGCAGACTTGGAATCAAAATCCAGAGTGTTAGGATCAAAAGCATGATGGAAATGTTGTTTAATGCAACCAAACTTGTGACTCATTTCCATTAAAACATGATCAGGATATGGAAACTCAAAGAGTAAAGCCACAATGTCTAGTTGGCCATTAATCGCAGCATAGTGTAATGCCAATTTCCCCGTTGGGCATCGTGTTGCAACATGCTCTGAACACTTCTGCAAAACAAAATTTTAACTTTAAATATTAGGTTAAATCATAAGCAATTTCTATTTTGGGAAACCAATTGTAATTTAGGAATGCATCATCCTAACTACTAATCATAGGTGACAGTTAATAAATTTGGTATACTTTCACATACATTGATTTTTTTTTACATGCCAATGGCAGGATACATAGTGGATTGAAGGGAAAATGTTCTCATCCATGAAAATGCAAAGCTGTATACCATAAAAACAGAAAAAAATTTGGAACTTGGTGTGTCTTCTACCTCCCACTCACTATATTCACCTGACCTTGCACCAGCCAATTATTACCTTTTTTGATCACTACAAAATACTTTGATACAGGAAAACTTTCTCTAATGCAAGCCAAATTCAAGAGTTCATTGAAAACTTTGCCCTGAGAAATCTTACTCAAAAGGTGTAATAATGAATGCATTATAAGTGGCAACAAGTCATCGCAAATATATAAATGCAATTATTCTTAAAAAAAAAAAAAAAAAAATTATTAAGTTGATAAACAAAAACGGAAATTATGACAACCTAATAAAATACATTTTTCTGTACAATTTTGTAAACAAAGATAGCAGAGCAGGTCTTTTGAATCTAAAAAATCTTATCGCAAAGAGGACTGATGCAAGTTAAAGAATAAGTCTACAGCAAAACTATTTCTGATCTGTGCTATCAATTTTGGAATGATAATCTGGTATTTACAAAAAGCAAAAGAAATTAAGAATGCAGAAATATTACATGTAGATTATTTCCCCACATTTTTGTCATTATTATCATAATGTTTTGGCAATTGTGTCTTTCCGCCTTCATCAAGTGCTTTTTGATGTGGGTAGCCCTCAGGGAAGTTCACAATGAATGCTTTATCTACAGGAGTAGACTACTCTCATTCCACTGGTTATTGAATAACCTGTTTCCATTGAATCTAAGCCTGTACTGACCAGTACAAGAATTGAACTCACAATTACTATGTCACCAAATTTAGGCAATAATGCTTTAATCAACTAGGCTAGTGAAAACAGGACTGGCAATAACTGAGAAGTGTTAAAAAACAAAACAACAAACAGCAACAAAAAAAAAAACAATGGTTCAAATCAAAATTCCATGTTACACAAATCAACAAGTACCAGACGAAGGTCAGAGGGCACAATGGCTGAAACACTGTGGTGATAAAGATGTGGTTAATAGTCCAAGTGTAAATAATTATAACATCTCATTCCAGAAATTCAAACAGAAGAAATATTAATAACCATAAAATAACTGCTCAGCTTAAAACTTAAAACATTAATGATAATTATTACTAAAATATTTTTTCTCAACTAAAAGAGCAACAGATACTAAAATGGTTCCTCTCAATATATTTCTTCAATTGTAATATACACCAAACTATTTTTAGTTCTCCACTAACCCACTCACTACTGTCCCCAAGTATAATACATTTTTCCAAGGATATTTCACAGTTTTTAAGTGTTTCCTAAACTTTTTTGTCTACAACCTTTAAATCATCATATCACAACTGTTTTTTTTTTTTTTTTGAGGGAAGACCAGGATTAATCTTGCATATAGCAAGTTTTTTTACAAGATCGGATGCTCTTGCTGACACCCAACTCAGACACTCCCAAAAATTCAAGTACACCAAGTGTTTTTATTGTGACTATTTCTAGGAAGGTTGCTATTCAAGGCAGGAGTCCACATCCTAGTATATATATATATATATATATATATATATATATATATATATATGTGTGTATATGTGTGTATTTAGGTAGCAAATTCTCTTTTAGGCATGTCTGATTGAATAAATTACAAACATTATATCTGCTTATTTTTATCATAATCCTATATTATATATTGGCACTAATGAGGTTTTTTTGTGATTTTCCCATCCTGTTTATAATTAGCATGCATCTGGTTACAATATAAGAGTTTGATATATTTAGGGTCCTTTGACATGTGCTGAGGTTTTTGATAAATCGTCTTATTTCTTCATCTACAATGTGATTTGGGAAGTCATTATTAATGAGAGTCTGCTTAATATATTTTTAGTTCACTGTAGAAAATCTTTTGTGGAGGAATTAATTTGTGCTCAGTTAATTAAATTCTATATAAGTATATTTTGTAGTAATTAGTACATTCACTCATAGTTGAGTGTGCAAGAGTTTTTGCTGGTTGTTTTTTTTTTATATAGGGAAGTAGTAAATGTGTTATTTGTGTCTATTAAAATGTCAAGGAAAAGGATTTTATCTTTTTTTAAGTTCGTATGTAAACTTGAGGACAGAGTTTGTTTTTTTTTGTTTTTTAAGTTTGTTTGGAATTCAAGTATTTCTTGTTTTTAACTAAAATAAGAATATCAACCATATATCTTAGGTAGATGGAGGGTTTCTTGGTGGTGCTAAATATATTACTTTCTAGGTTGGCCATGTAGAAGTTGCTGAAGGTGTTCCAACCTTCAGAACTGAACCCATAGAAATGCCATCACATTGCACATATATGTTATTTTTGTGATCATAGAATGTGACTTCAGTGGTACAGGTTAAAAGTAATTTTCTTAGTATTTTAGGTTTAATTTTTAAATAGGGGGAGAGATGAATTGTTATATATATTTTTAATAATAACGTCAATGGTTTTTTCTAACTTGAACGTTAGTGAACAGATTTCCAATGTCAAGTGATGTTATGGTTTCATTATTAGGTTTTTCGGTTTTTAATATTTCAAGTATAAGTTCAAGGGTTGATTTAATGCTGTATTTGTTAGGTATGTATGGTGTAATTAATTAGTTAAATGTTTTTGTTAGTTGGTAGACAGGAGTGGGAATTTGCAATATAATAGGGTGGAGTGGAAAGTTAGATTTGTGCATTTAGATTGAACCATAAATATATCCTGGTTTAGAGTCTTTGATTATTTGTGTTGTATATGGCGAACAATTTTTTTTTTTCTCTGTATGAGTTTCGAATAGTCGTCGCCAAGTGTTATAGAGTAGTTTCACAGTGGAGGCTTGTATTTCACTAAGTCAGTCCTAAAAAGGTTCGACGTACAAAACGTTAGGAACTTGATATAATAGGTAATGATGCAGCAATCTAGTTGTGGTGGCTGATACTTTAATATCTGACTAACGGTCGTCCGACATTGACTGACTGACCAACTCACTGAGCGACTGACTCGTCATTACTACTACTACTTATTATAGGTGGGAGAGTATATTAACTATAGAATAGGTGTGTTCCAGTATAACAATTTGGTAAGTTTTTGATTGTTTTGTCTCACATTATTAGCTGTGATTAATTTATTAATTTTCACTTTTAGCTAAGTAGTAGGATTATTAGTAATTTTCTAAATTTAGTGTCATTGTCAAGTAACTGTTCCATTTTTGAGTTGTAGTCAGACATGTTTAAAATAAAGATGTTTACTTTATCAGCTTAATTACTATTTCAGGATGGCTGTGTAATTCTTTTGCAGCAATCTTTAGTGATACTTTTATGAGTTCAGATTAATTTTTTCTTTTAGGATGTCTGTCTTTTATAGATTCAGATTTAAGTAGATCACAGATTTCTAGTTCTGTGGTAATTAACTGCTGTTCTTGGAGTTTAATTATGTTTTGGTATAGTGTCTCAATCTCATTTTTTTTTTATGTAGTCCATTATATTTTTTGTATATTAGGTTTGAGTTATGTTCAAGGTTGCATAGTTCTTTTAAATCTTTCAGTTAAATCATAGTCAGAGATGTTTATAAATCTTTCAAAGTTATTCATTTATATAATGTATTGAGTTTTCTTTGAATTTTTAACCTACGTTGACATTCCGATCTGTAATTTCTGTTAGTCTATCTAGAAATTGTTTAAGCTGTTCAGAGGTGGTGGTCCTTTTTAGTGTGTTATGTGTCTCCTGCTTCCGTTTATTAAAAGTTATTAAGTTATCATTATCTGCCTTTTTACAAGGCCATGTTTAAATTGCCGGGTGATGTTGTCCTGGTGAATTATATAATTTAAAATTTGTCAGTTTAGACAGCAAATTCTCTTTTAGGCATGTCTGATTGAGTAAATTACAAACACTATGTCTGCTTATTTTTATCATATATATATATATATATATATATATATATATATATATATATATATATATATATATATATAAAAACAAGCACACATTGGTTGTTGGCTCCTATAAGAAGCCCATCCACTTTTGTAAGGCCTTTTTTTCATCCTGCAGGGAAACATGCCACCCAGCTCACAAGTAGAAAAGCTAGTGAAAGTGCTGATTTAGATGCCAACCACCTATCGATGCAACAGGTTATACTCAGTTACATGTTACCAGTAGCACATCTAAGCTTGACAATAATGCAGAGATTAAATAGCATTGACAGAAAATTTGTTGTCACAGCAGTGTGTGGAGGACAAAATGAAGACAAAGTACAAATTTCAAAAAGGGGGATGTTACATAATTAGTGTCTTCTGATGCTTAACAAATAAAGTAGCAAAAATATTAACACTTTGGCTGTTGTAGACATAATTATACATCTTTACAAAACTTGCATTGCCTGTTATTAAGATACCATGAAATGTCGATCTATGGTGTTTTTGTTATAAATTAACACTTAGTGCTATTTCTAAACAGTATAGATAGATGTTAGCATACAATACAACACTGCATATTGAGAGGGATGTCATTTAGTTTAGTCTTTACTGCAGTGTATCTGATCAAAACCAATATGGTGCTACACACGAGAAAATGGCCAACAGTATCTTTATAGTCCTTTATTTCCAGTAAATGGCAATTTCCTGTAGTTTTCTAGCACAGTCTAGCAACAATGCTATAATAATGCAGTATTGAAAGTATTAATTCATGTCCTTTGTCAACAGTTATAAATATAAAAATGACTGGAGAGGTGTGATAAAGTGAAACAAAATAAGATTAAGTCAAAACTTAATACCTGAAAGAAATCTGGGTAATTCAAGATTTTTAAACTAAAGCCAGTTTTACAGCTGTATAAACCTTCTGATTGTCTAAAACTATGTTTATAATATTATTTCTCTCTCATAATCTTATTTGAGACAAAGCTTTAGAATTCTGATCATTAAAACATTGATTAGAACAGTGTTTCCCAAATGGTATGGCATGCCTCATAGGTGCCATGAAAGAGGATAGCAGGGGAGGCAGGATGATTGAAAGACAATCAAACATTTAGTAACAGTTTCAAAAACTTTGTATGCCAAAAATAAATATATGATTTCAAAATCTAAATTATTATTATAGATTACTTGTAATTGCATGCATGAGTCCCAATATATATAGTTAAAAATAAATATTGACCAATTTTATCATTGTGATATTTTTGCATTATATCAAGTATTAAGAATATAGTAACTAGGGTCTTCAAATTGGAGGAGAGAGTTATCAGTGATAATGTTTTGACTTTGAATCCGTGGTTATCTCCCTTTAACCCTCTTTCTGTTTTTTATTTTTGAATGTACTTTGTATCAAATAAAATTGTGAGTTGAGAGCAAATTTTAATTCTGAAAATACAGCCCAGAGAAAATAGTTTGGGAATCACTGGATTAGAATAAAGGAGGAACACAACCCAATCATTCATCACTCACCTCTAGCAAAAGAAGAGCCACTTCTAAATGTCCATGTTCACAGACTAGGTGCAAAGGAGACTTTTCTCCAAAACTTGTACAGTCCGTCTCCAAATCAACTGTCAGCAAAATACGAACTAAGTCCTTCTCTCCAGCTTTACAAACACTGGAAACAGAAAATTGTTTTTTGCTTTTTAATTTTCAGTCGCCATAATAGAAATAACAAATAAAGTTAAGTCTTTGCCTTTAGATCTGTAACATTAAATGCAAAATCATTATTGAATTTAATAAAATAAGTTGGTGAATTAAAATACAGCAATGCAATATTGGAAAATGAGCAATTTCATAATCATTGTTAGTTTACAAAATGATGTTTTAATTTTTATACTAAAAATAATTTGACAATTTCAAACATCACTATCATTAAAATAGAAAAGTATCCTAGTCTATTTCAGATGTTAATGACTGAAAATGCCGCATCACAGATGTGGGGAAAGATATTGGATAAAGGAACAAATAATGTAAGTGGCAATAACCAGAAAAAGATTTTGACATGAAGGGTTGCCAAAGAAAAGAAAATAGGAGGTGTAAAGGGATTAAATAGAATAAGGAAGGAAAGATAGCAGAGGAAAAAGCAAAAGGAAAAAAAAACACAAACAAGAAGAAATGGAAACAAGAACTGGAGAGGGACATCAGCAAAAAACAGAATAGCCAGAAAGGCAAACAAATACACTGATTGACTAGGAGCAGGGACAGACGCCGCACTGGCCAGGGGAGCGGGGACAGACGCCGCACTGGCCAGGGGAGCGGGGACAGACGCCGCACTGGCCAGGGGAGCGGGGACAGACGCCGCACTGGCCAGGGGAGCGGGGACAGACGCCGCACTGGCCAGGGGAGCGGGGACAGACGCCGCGCACTGGCCAGGAGCGGGACAGGGGAGCGCCGCACTGGCCAGGGGAGCGGGGACAGACGCCCGCACTGGCCAGGGGAGCGGGGACAGAGGCCATACTGGCCAGGGGAGGCGGGGACAAGGCCATACTGGCCAGGGGAGCGGGGGCCAGGGGGACAAAGGCCATACTGGCCAGGGGAGGAGAGGTGGACAAAGGCCATACTGGCCAGGGGAGGAGGACAAACGCAGCACTGGCCAGGGGAGGGGAGGGGTAAAGACAACAGTTATATTGGCCAAGAAAAGGAGAGTAGCAACAAAGACTGACTTACTTTCACAAAAAAAATAAAGTGCCCTATTCAAAAAAGGTGTTCCATCACATAACACAACACTGAAATTCATGATGCCCGAGACATCCCAAAGGGAAAATACCATTTGAACTGAACAATTTCTAGCACATGACTCCATGTTATGAACTACATTTGTCCTTTAGTCCAATGTGCACACTGCCAATGCTGTACAAAAACTAAGCTATGTTGGTGTATTCTAAATTTATTCTTAAGAACAGAAATTCTTCCCCAAAACTGAAATTAATTATGATTCAACCTTATACATGTGAAACTACACTATATACAATAGAAAAAATCACTTTGCAAGACTAATATGAAATAGTAGGTGCTGCTATAAAAGTTAAATTAATGTGATGATCACTGAATCTGATTGAAATAAAAGAAATGAATTTTATTAGTGGCCAAATTATTTAGATGGTGTTTCACAGTTTACAAATGTAAAAGATAGAAACAGATGTTACGGTCTAAAGCAATGTTACAGTACCACATTATTGATTTTGCCAAGCCAAACAGGTCTGGTTCTTCAGAAAAAAACTTCTAGAGGCAGAGCTAAGAAAAATGCCTTAGAGCATAAGGAAAACATATCCTATAACTTATATTAATTCTATTAATATATCCTGCATTGATACTACACAAATAACATCACACATTTGTCAGCCTTGCATTAGTACTGTAGTCTGTTTGAACACATTACAAAATGATTTTCCTTAATATTTAGCAAATGGTAAATCAAAATTTCATGATTATTCAAACAGCTTTCCGAATACCTCTATACATGCAACTACAATGAATTTCCAGTTTTAATCATATTTGTGTGAATTACAAGCAGCTTTATTTGTTTATTAAAAATAGAGTGAAACCTATTTTTATATATTTTAATTTTTGAAACTTAAAAATCCATTTTTTAATATGGACCTTTTAACTCAATTTTTTCAAATAAAAATTTATTTTATTTTTATTTATCCTGTAAAAACTGTAGTCAAGACAAAATATAATAACAAAATTAAGAACTGGATGATATATCTATATTTTAAATAGGCTGTTTAAAAAACCCACAATCCCAATACTATGGCAATACTCCAAAAGGTTAATTACAATAATGGCATCCCAAATTTCCAGAAACCAGGTCTATAAAAGCAGGTAATCTTTAGGAATTTATTCTGCTTAATTTTTGGAATCTGCTAATGGAAATAAATGACTATAGTATTGAAAAAGAATTAAACAATTTTGATAATTTAGTAGAAAACGTTTATTTATTAAGATATTTCCAGATTGAAATTCTCTTATCATATTTCTGTTCAAAAGTATGATATTTTTGACACTAGTGTCATCAGCTGTGTTATCGTTTCTTAGCTACATTCAAACTGAATCACTGCAATCCCAAAGATCCTATTAAATTTATGACTAAAAGATTTTCCCCCATTTTTAACTTCAAGATGATTTCTTTTGTCAGAATAAATTATGTTCATAACAAAAAACCCTCTTTCAGTCTCTGCAGAACTTACAGCAATGGTATTAATTATATTTTTAGCTTTTTGGATAGTTTTGGGTACAACATGTTTATGGTAATTTCTCGTTACGTTTTCAACGTAATCACGAAAATCATTAACAGAAATACTCTACAAGAGTCCAGTAACTTCTCTTCAGCATTTTTCCAAGGAACTACAGATTCTTTGATATTTCAAGAATCTGGGTTCATAATATTAACTAATTCATGAGTTTATGATTTATATTATCAGAGTTATTGCTTAGTGGGGGATGTGCCTATTAGAATTTCAATAGGTATGCGAGTGTAGAATAACTAACATTTTACCTAGACAATTGCCTATTAATATTATTTAAAGATAATCCAACAACCTTTTTTGTTAAGTATCTGTTTATATTTCTGAGATGAGGTCATATATACACTATTTACATTATTCGAACTATTGTCCTCATCTTTGTTGACATATTTATTAGAATGTTTTGGCCGTTGTACACTCCTGCCTTCTTCAGGTGGTTGGAATGTCGAACTGAACCCTTTATTTTGCTCACTGGGGTAGACTGTTCTAGTTCTACGTGCTATGTTTTTAATGGATGTCAGTTGTCAGTTATCTCCTGTTAATTCCCCTCTCCAAGTTCTCTACTGCCTTAACCGGGTATTGAACTCACACTCTTTGGGTCCTCTTACTGGATCTAACTAATGCCTTTATCCACTGTGCCATGTTTTTTGTTAAGCTTTTATCATTTTAAGAATCAGTTGACGTGAACCAGTAGGATGCCACCACTGGTTAATTATTAATTGTAAGAAGACAGAGTGCAGGGTTATGAACAAATGGGACAACCCAGATTGTTAGTTATGAATTGGAGACATCAGGATCAAGTAGGTAAGAAAGCGGAAGTATCTGGGTAGCATCGAGACAGATAACAGTAAATGTGTCACAGAGATCCAAAGATACATTGGAATAGTAAAGGTTGTCTTACAGAGGCTAGACAAAGTATTAGGAAGCAGGAAAATTTTGTTAGAATCAAAGAAAAGAATGACAAACTGCTGTATAATATAAATCCTCCTATATAGCAGTGAATGTTGGACAATTTTTCTCTTTTCTGAAGATGAAATTTGAAGCAGCAGAAATGTACTACTGAAGCATGCTAAGAAAACCATAGCCAGAATAAGTCAGCAATGAGGAAGTTTCAAAAAAAATAGAAACAAAAAGGGTACATACTTGCAATCAGAAAGTCATACATTGAATATATAGAAATCAAAATGAGAAAGGAGAGCTTAGAGAATTTAACACACACAGGACTAAGGCAAGATAAGCAGAGGAAAACAGTAAATAACCTAACAATTTATTTAAATGAATTGCAGGGCAGGTACTAGGAGGGATGGTTACTGAGACAGATGTTTATTAGAGTTACAAAAAAGAGGAAGCTGTGAAGAGCCATGATTTACTTTGTACGCATACAACTTAATTGAAAGAATTGACAGTTTAATAGTGAACAATTCTATTTTTCTTCATCATTTGAAAGATAGAAATAAAGTTAAAACTTACTGTGACAAAGCCTTATTGTACTGCAAAGCATCAATGACAGTTTCTGCTCTAGAACCCAGCTCATCTCGAAGTCTCTTAGCCATGGATACATCACCACGACGACAAGCAACAAGAAAATCTATACACAAACAGTAGATAGAATAGAGTTTTTATTTTTTAGCCTTTTTATGCTTTTTACAGCATTAATATGACAATTTCAAGAAGTATTTACATAAAAAATCTGATATGATTGATTATCAATAAATGCAGAAAATGTCAATCATTTTTTTTAAACAGGATGTCTCAAAAAATGTACAGGGTGTCCATAAAGTTCGTGTGCACTTTAAAAAATTTATAACTTTATTTAATTTGCAATAGAAATAATTTGTAAAAAGGATTAGAAAGAAGTAAATCTATATTTTTTTTAAGGTTTTATTGAAATTTTATTTAAGTTTCCACATGTCCTCCATTATTAACAATACAAAGGGTAATATGATTTTGCAGTTCACAGAAAACATTTGCCAACTGATTTACAGCAATGCTGGAAATCATATTAGTTATTTTAGCTATACTTAAAACTAGGTACATTAAACTTTATAACATTTTTTACAGATTATTTCTATCGCAAATACAAATAAAGTCATAAATTTGTTAAAGTGCACACGAACTTTATGGACAACATTTTATACACACTTTGTTTATTAATACAATGTCTATTACAATATGTCTTTTTGATTCAAACAAAAATATGGAATCATTTTCAGTTATTTGAACAGATTCTCATTCACGTTCAGATATTGCTGACAATAGTGACCACAAGAATTGCATACATTATGAACCACATAATTTGGTATTTGGGTAGACTTATTTTCAGTGCCTACTTTCATTTCATTAAATGTTGCCAACTTTGCATGATAATCCTTATCTTTAAGATGTTTCCATTAAAAAAATAAAATCCTGGTAGCATTAAGTTTAGTGAACATAGAAGGTATTCAATTCTACTTACATAATTTAAAAGGGATACAGGATTTAATAATGGAAATTAAAATGGACATAATAAAACAATAGGAAGGAATAACAAAAACGTTTACATTTTAAAGTTTAAAATGGTAATATTGGAAAGCAAAGGAATTAACAACATAAAACAACAACAGCTTAACCAGTTTGTTGTTCCTCACTCATCAGAGCTTAATCAAGGATAAGAAATGTACACAGAAATATCATATTTCTTATATAACTGGTCTCTGGAGTGATTGATTTTTGTCACTGTTCCCTATCTATGACTGAGCTGTTTTTGTTTGCTTTTTTTTTTATTAATTTATTTGCTTTTCAAAATTACCACTTTTCAGTAAGGTAAACTTTCTTCTTATTCCTTCCTGTTGTCTTAATATAATCCATTTTAATTGCAATTATCACTGCTAATTCTTCATCCACTCCATCACTGAAACAAATTTTCACCAAAACAAGACCTCATATCACAATGATCAGAATCGCCTTCATTAAAGGCCTGTACTAAAACAGTTTCAATGAATGTATTTTCTTCTGCTTCAAATGTATCTACAATGTAAGTAATGATGAGTTATATTAGTGGATGTTTGAAACTCTAATGTATACATTCCCACACTTCCAGTGTACTCAAGAATAAATTTTCTTTTCTCACAGCTCAGATTATTTATTTTAAAACACTGATATCTAAATTAAATATTTTGTGAGTTATGGAATGTAAAAATATGTATTTTTTGTTTTACATACTTTGTATTCTTTTTCAACAAATTTGATATTAAGTTGATGCAAATGTTTCCAGAATTTTCTGACAAAAATCTTATTCATATAAATTTATAGCATGACTATTCAGCCATCAAAGTATGACAATTACTAACTTTCAAGAAAATGGCACATTCTTTCATTTGAAATAAATAAAAATGATTCTTGTTTTGATTCAATAAACTCATTAAGGATTTTTTTTTTTTTTTTTTTTTTTTTAACTATTTTGCACTTGTTGGAAGCATTGATTAGACAAAAGGAGTTGCATGCCCAATGTCATTCAAACAAGCCAATAGCTCACTTTAGAATTACACATTGTTTGTCCCCATCTCAGCAATATGTAAAAGAATTCTACTTAATAATCCATAATAAAGACTGTCCTATATCTAGCCACAATTTTCTTTTTCTGTGTGAAGCAAAAAGAAAAAGTTTTGTTCCCTATGCCTCTGGTATTGGTTTAAAGTGACACCTTTGATTTTTTTCATATATAGAGACCACTTAAAGTTCACAATTTCTTTATTTCAGAGGAAAACTGAAATTTTACAACAGATTACAGTGAAATCTTCACTTTTTAATAATACATAATTAGTCATTGTGATTTTGAAAGGGTGTAAGTTGACATAAACACTTTTAGTATATTTTTCCATTTTTGAAACAAAATGACAGACAATTTTCTGATACATTTTGTGAAGTTAGGCACCAATCATTTAAAAATCAGGAATTCCCATTCCAAATTTTATTTTTAAGGTATTTTTTCTTTTTTACTTATTCCACAAATAACAGATTATAGTTTAGATATATGATAAAAGAGGGTGTCAGTTTAAACTGACACAAAGAGTATATATGCAAATACTTACTAATTTTCCTTTCAAACCTAATTTCTTATCTTCTGAATTTTGCCTAAGGCAGTGTTTCTCAGCCTTTTTAAGCGATAGCACAGTCAAGGCACACTTAGCAAAATTTTTAAAAGGTATACATTGGAAAGTTATGAAATAAAACTAGATTTAACAAAAATGGCAACACAAATATAAACTTACTTTATTTCAATGATTCTATTCAACTATTTGTGCAGTTTATTTAATGTAAAACCTGTGGTGGATGTTTTTTGTGATTTCTTCAAAATTTTCCAGCACATTTAAGTGGCAGTTAAGAATCACTGACCAAAGGCCTTTAAATGAAATTCTATAATAAAGTGATCGAATCAACAATAAAAAGTTCAGTGGACTTCACAAACACTTCAAAGATTTCCTTAAGATTGTACAAAAGTCAGTGCTGGGAACTTTTGCATCCATCAAATAACTGATACCAAAACATTTAAAAAGTACACACAACATGAAGAAAAAAATGTTTACAAACCTTCAGCTAAAGATTTCCATTGAGCATCTCTTTTAGCTGGAAAAAAAATAAAAATAAAAATTGATTATTTTAAAAATATATTTGGAGTAAAATGGACGTACATTTGACTGTTACATTGATTTCTATAAGTTTGAAATTTATTTGGAATCTTTTCCCTTTGATTCATCATTTTATTGATTGACTTATAGATGTAGAAAGCCTTGGAAGATAATTGAAGGGAAGATGTATTTTGAATGAAAATAGTTCACACAACCTAATATGGAACAGGGTTATTGCTAACACATATGCATCAAGGATTCTATGTACTGTTTCATCTCACAGAAAAAAACAATAATGGCTACAACTTGCTCAAAATTGAGAGTGAAATCTTAGACAAGAAGAACTTTAGTTCTGTTAATAATATATAAAAAATATGAATTTGAATTATGAATATTTTATCATAAATTTTTTGGTAATGAAAATTATAATATGAAAATCCAAAAAACATACAAAATAAGATGTTAAGATTTAAAAATAGACACATGTAAAGAATATAATCAACTAGCAGTAGAGCCTGGCGTTGCCTGAGGATGTAACAGTAAGAGATAGATCAAGTATTGACTATCATAAAGACTTAAAAAATAAAATTGACAAAGATTATTGTTTAAGGCTGACGGACATGCATGTCTTAATTAGTTTTATTTTTTGTTTTGTTTTTTTTTACGAATTGGTCAAACCCAAACTCAAAAAAAAACATTGTTTTCAATCGTTATAAGTCTACTGATTGAATAGAATTTTATTATAAATAATTGTCTTGTAAATGGAATTTTTAAAGCATTCTGAATGTAAAAATAAAGAAAAAAGTGTGCAAGACAATAAGAAACACTACCTGCCAAAAAAAAGTGAAGTTTTGTTGAAATTGGTTGAAAAATGTAGGAAATCCAATCCCATATATAAACAAACACACAAACAACCAACCTGGGTTTTATAATAAGTATAACTCGATATTAATAAGTATAACTCGATATGAGTTGTCCCCCTTTCATTCCGCGAAAGCGATGCCTCTTAACAGTGTTTTCAAATTGATTTTATGCAAAAAATAAATTGTGTTTTTCCAATTTTTGGCGCTGTCAGAACCACTGCAAGGTAATTTTACATAGTCCTGTGAAGTTTTGTTGAAAAATGTAGGAAATCCAATATATAAACATACAGACACACACACACACACACACACACACAACCTGGGTTTTATAATAAGTAAGATTATTACAGGGAGCGACCAAGCTTTCACATTCTACTAATCAACACAAATTTTGCACCATATAAATATTGTATTCCTAGTGTGTCAGATCAGGCTTAGGCCTGCTACTGGTAACAAGTAACCCAGTAGAACCTGCTGCATCGAAGGGGGGTTGGCATCTAAACCAGCTCCTTGACCTAGCTTTTCTGTTGACAAAAGCAAAACCTGTCAAAGGGTAGATGAGCTTCTTATAGGAGCTAACACAAACACACATACATTTACAGTGGGGTTCCCTGTGTACTAAGCCAGGGAACTACTCGAGGTAGAGGGTTATAGTAAGGTGCAGTTTATGTGGCTAAGAAGAGATGAGAACAGTTAACCTTAGACTTGAACAGGTTAAGATTGTAGTGAACAGAGAAACATGCTCTTGGAAGTCGGCTCCATAGAGTAGTGGTATGCAGGATGAATCTGTTTGAGTGGAACTTAGTTCTCACCAATGGAGTACAGAGGGAATATGGGTGGTTTACTACAATATGAGGAGCATGGTAGGTTCTAGCCATGAAGCTTAGAACTGGAAGAACCAAGGAATATAAGTTTGTCCAAGCACTTTCCATGGAAGTAACAGTGAGAGGCTTACCACATCCTGCCTGTAAGAGAGGTTCAAGACATTATATAAGAGATAAAGCTACAATGAGGATCTCAAGCCTTGAATGGCAATCTTCCTAGAGATGATGTCTCGATAAAGAACTGTCTACTTGGAATACTGTGAGTGTCTGAGAAAGAGCATTCAGCCTTGTCAAATCTTGCCTCACATCATTGATCAAAATCCCAGTCCAGCCTTAAAAAAAAAAAAAAAAAAAACAGACCCCCCCACTCACTCCCCCCACCACAAAAACGAAATGTGTTATGCCATATGCATTGATTCTTTTAAAAATATATTTACCATCTTTATATAATTTATTAATTTGATATCAAAACTAGATGTGCATTTCTTCCCTTAATGAAACTTTTGCTTGGAGGAATATTAATTACTGAAAACAACAGAATTCTTTACGTTTTGATCAGTCACTCATGATCTAAATATATTTTCTGATCAATTTCACATTTGTACATCATTCTGAAATGGCAGAGAAAATTCTGAGCATATTTTTTGTCTTAATTCTGGGAAATATTCACCAAGTGATTATTGCCAGAAATTAATCAGTTGGCATTTGGGATTGACGGAAAAAAAATCATCAAATTTCATTTTCAATAATAAATTCATTCTGAAATCAACAAGTTAGCAGGCATTTTTGGGGTTTTCTTTTGTTCACAAGTTTTTTGTACCAAATAAAAGTGCCATCTGGAATAGTAATGAATTCTTCAATTTATAAAAGAATAAGTCTCATATTGAAGAAGAGTGGGAACTGAAGAAAATAATTTAATCATGCCAGCACTTTTATTTTGTACACAAGTGAAAATATATTTGTAAAATTTTATAACTCTTCTCATTTTTCAATTAATTCAGATTTATTATCATTTTTTGTTCTTTTGGTTATTTTATTTTGTACTTTAATAGGTAAATGAATTTAAAGGACGAAAAGTTAAAGAATATGAAAATACAAATATTTACAAAGAATAAATAAAGAACAACTCTATAGTGTATAAGTGTAGGGATACAGAAGCTTCTTATCTCCCTTTGGTGGAGTTAAGTCAGTTGGGTCACATGACTGGCACTTAGCAACATCACTCCATACAGTGACAATAACGGCAGTCAAAATTCAGTTAGATTTACAGTAGCCATAGTGAAAGGTTGCTTCCTTTAACCTGGGCCATGGGGAAGCCTGGGCTGAAGCTAAATCTGCCTCCCCAAGCAGATTACAAGTCCATGATGCCATTTTACTTCAGGAATATATTTTTCCCAGATATAGAAAGGAACCCCAGCTCACAGTCCTCAATTTGGGAGAATCCAAGACTGCCTGTTTCCTGTTTGTGGAACATTTCCTTGCCTGAGACATAGATGAATCCAGCCTGGAGTCCTAAAAATGGCTTTTCCAGACACTGGAGTATCTCCATATTATATGCAAGACCCTTTTGTTTCTCCTTCCTTAGAATCTGCTTTGCTCTGTAGATGTATGTGATATTCTATTCTGTGTGGGATATGTGTATATATATGTATACATAGTTGTTATTTTTTTGTATGTCTTAATAATGAAAACAAAGCATGTTTGTCATTCTTTTTCTTTTCAGCCCTTCTATTCCATCCGTGAACTATGGTGTTTTGTCATGGATATAATAATGCCCATAATGAGGGAAAGACAAATGGGAGAATAAATCATTCTTCCAAGCTCTCCCATTATATAAGTATTAACTGTAATCTGATTAGGAAGATCATTGGGGGATAATGCACCACATCTAATCATGCAATGTACCAATTTTGGTGCCTACATCATGAGTTGCTAATCCTTGTAGTCTCAGATACTAGAGAATATCTGAGGCGAATAAAGAAAACAGCAACCAGCGAGTAAATTCAAGCTCTCCCAGCTGGTATTTCAACCTTGAGTCGTTCCTTCTTGAGTTCTGTCTCAAAATCACACTAACAGACTGTTCTTGCCGCCAACCGTGAACGTCACTCGAAGAACTGCCCCACTGGGAAAAGAGTAGTTGCTTTTATATTTGTCCATATACCCATAATCCCTTGCGTCTTCATGTGATCTCATAATTCATTGCGTCCATGTCCCATGATGCATTGAATCTTTATTGCATAAAAATGCAATTCAAGTACCCCCTCATTCTTTTACGTTATCTGGCCGAGGACGAATTACGGCAAAGCGGTAAGTGCTTTTTTATCCCTCATTTCAACTGCAGTAGCTTTACATGCTAAGTAAATATGGGCTCTTTTTTGGTGGGGACAAGGCAAGTCGCGACCAGTTGTGCTCGTCCCAGGTTCTGTCTCATGTCCGCCACACTATCATGGATAAGAAAAGGTTTTTTTAATAAATACAGTACTTGAAAGAACATGCTAAACTCTCAAGATAAATGCATTACAGAAACAGGTTATATATCAGGTATTATTTCAATTGCACATCATATTTATGTGCCAGCACATTCAGGACGTGAGCGATCAGGTTTCTCCAAAACTTGATAACTCTAAATAATGTTTGAACGTTTACTATCCTTCCCAGCTACTGTTCTGTTACCTATTTACACAAGCTTGTTAGGTAGTTTACTGAATGCTTCCCTCTGATCCTCTTACCAACAATGTCCCATGAGAGTTTAATTCTCCAAACCCACTTTCCTCATTATGTACCCCAGAAATTTCAACTCTTTCCAATCCTAAATACAAGTGTCCTTTTTCATTTTCACTGTCCTTAAAACTCTCACTGTTTAAATGTTTAGTCCATGATATTTTTAGCATCCTTTTTAGAACCACATCCCCTTTGCCTAAAGTCACTTCTTTAAATACGAGATTGTCCATCATTCACTGCCATATTGGAGGAATCAAGATTACACAACAGTTCAACACTCTTTGTTTCTAATAATACTCTTTTCTTTCTTAATATGTTGCAATTGCACAGAGATTAAATAATGCTGAGATAACAAAATACAAATCATGTTACTTTTGAACAATCAGAAAGTTCTAAGTCTTCCTGATTAATTTAAAATAAGTACGTCACAGAAGTAAACAGAATATCGCAACTAATTTCCAAGAAGAATTGATATTTACTCAGTAAGATCTAAAAAAAAAAGTCACAAGCATAAATAGATTACAGGTAAATAAATATTATCTATTCTATTGTCTCAACCCAACTCATGCTAAAATATGCTTTGCATTCAGTCTGATGTCAGAGAAGCCAGGTATATCCACAGGTTGGCCTGACAGATGACCTTCTGGCCACCAAATGCAGATCTGCAGCTAACATGTGGACACAAATGAGAAAGAACTTTGTATCAAACAAATATATAAACACCCACCCTAGAGAGAAGGGGACTGAGACGTTACACACGAGACTGTAAAATCCCAGATATACACTGGCCAACAGTAACTGATACAGTCCAGAGTTGAATAAAATGAAAATATATGATGATACTTCATTACACAATAATTTAAAGCACTGTATGACTTTATATATTGGTTACACTGCCTGTTCTCCCCTTCGTAGTAATGAGATATTCTACCATGATGCTAACATTTAAGTACAACTCTTATACACAACAGAGTTAAATGTACAGATAAAAATTTTAGCTTATTCATGCATAAAATGTAATTCCAATGTAATCCAAAATTTACTTAAATATTCCCATCATTTGTACAGGAAAACTCATTTAAACAAAGAGTAATAGTAATATTAGCCATTTCCTTATAAGAAAATATTTTAGATTCATTGACCAAGCTAGCCAGTGTTATTTTCGGTTGAAATTTATAAAATCTTTCTATTAAAACAATTTTTCAGGGAAATAGGTTTCTCAAGTCTCGTAGTTGTTATTGCTCTCTTTTCCGTATCAAAGAGGATTTCCTTCCTAACTTTTTGTTTGAAGTGGTGTGGAATGTCAACATCTTGATTAGATCATTATTTTCTCTGAGTTACATGTGCTATCCATTTTAGCAGTTATTACTCTTTCCAGTACTGGTTGCAGTTTCCTTTCTAACCTTTTGTTAGAAGTAGTGTGCAATGTCAACATCTTCATTACATCATTATTTACTCTTTGAGTTACATCTATCCATTTCAGTTGTTGCTGCTGTTGAAAGTCCTCAAGTGGTTTCTATTATTTTGTACCGTCCTTTGTTTGAGATTCAGTAGCACCAGTCCACAAAGCTTGAAGATGGATGGTCTTCACCAAGATCCATAAGCTTAACACACCGTAATAAGGAATTGAACTAAAGAGGGACCTTGACAAAAGCTTTAAGATTGGTCCACAACGGGGCTAAGAGCAAATAAGAATACAAGTAAAAGAGGATATATATATATATATATATATATATATATATATATATACACACACAGCTAACTGGATGTCTAGCAACTGATGAGCTATGATACAGCAAAATAGTCTGTGCATAACAATACATATGATCCTGAAAAATTATTTCAGTTGAGCTCTCTGGGGAAGAAGAGTGAGTTAGTAAACAGTGACTATTACTACTACTAATGCAATACTCTTCGAAAAAACAAATCGAGTTCTCTCAGTCACTCACGTGTTTATCTAAAAATAAATATGCTTAAATTCACCTTCATCTCTGGCGTTCACAAACGGCTTAGGGATAGATTCTCTGAGTGACACCAATTCAGCCAGGTTTCAATCCAAGCTGTAAGCAACCAGACATCTAGCCACACTGATGAGCTGTGATACAGCAAAACAGTCTGTAGATGACTATATATATATTAGTATAATAAAAGGTAGATCTTGATATTGTAACAGTTTTCTTAGATTCTTAAATCATCTTAGCATCAATGAATCTTCAAGAATCAGAGTAGAATGTTGATCCTCCTCAATGTCAGAAGGCACCAGCTAATGTATTTCAGGGTTACTCAATGGTTTTTGTAGTCCTCTTTTGCTCTCTCTCTCTCTTTATTTTTATATATTATATATACATTATATATATATACACACACACACACTTTAAAAATCAGGAGGTCAGTTGATTCTACTACCTTGGTTTCAAATTTACCGTATCCTCGGCGATTTTTATCAAATGACGTCTTAATGCTTTATTTTTTTTTTTAAATTAATGAATGCTATATTATTATTTTAAAAAAATAAAGAAATGCACAATGTTGGTTGCAATAGGAGAGGAGTAGGAAGATGTGAAGCAGGAAGAAGAAGGGGGAAGAGAAGAAAAGCAAGGGTATTGTAAAATTATCGGTGGGTGGTGGGTAAAATGGTGCGAAATGTACATTTTTTTTTTTTTTTTTTTTTATCCAGCCTCATATATCCTTAATATTATATTAACCCGCCCCCACACACACTGATAATTTTACAATGCCCTTGCTTTTCTTCAACTGACCTCCTGATTTTTAAAGTTAAAAGCTCTACATGTTATTTTTACATTCAATTTATTTTTTTCATATGTGTATTGAGCACTTTTTAATGCTACTGTTTCCTGGTCTGATTCAACTGACCATTAATTTTATATATATATATATATATATATATATATATATATATATATATATAGTACTGCAAAAGGTGTATAATTCCAGAAGAGTCCAAATTGAGGGAAGTTAATATTTATGACACTAGCTGAAAGCCATTTTTAACTTTATCTGAGAAACTGGTTGTATACACATAACCTAGATAATTCTAAATGGCTTTGGCTATTTAAGAACATGACACAAGTTTTCAGGTTAATATGGTTTTATAGCAATTTGTATTTTGGGGTGAAACTACCTCTAGTGCAGCCTATTCTGTTCAACTAAAATTCCTGATAAAACCATTCTTTTAAATAGTAGAATTCTAAGATATTTATAATTTGGCTTAGATCACATTTCTTCATACTAATTTTATATAATATTACATTTTGTTAAAAAAATAAAATATTGTTTAGTTCAAACTGAAAATTCTTTTTACATACCCTGTTAAAGAGGTAACATAGAACATTGCAATATGCAAAAAATGATATGGCTGTTGTTAGTATGTTTTACAGACCTATAACATTAACATTTTCATTTTGTATGCTTGACTTGACCAAAGTGATTTTAGTCAATAAAATATTATGTCTTGTTAAACTGTCATTACTAATGTTATGGTACACCAGCTGTTAAAAATTGACTATACAGTTTATGTCTTTTTTTTAATTATTATTGTCTTAATCTGTTTGATAAATAAGTAAAACCAGTTCACCAAGTCCAAGTTTAAGTAGAAAATATAGAATCTTCATGTAGTTCCGGTATTGAGGCAAATAAGATAATCCGTTTCAATTATTTGCATCTTTGTAGTACGGATTCAAGTTTTTGTATCACAAATAAACTAAACCAGTTTTGGAGAGATTTTTTTCTAGTTTAAAATAGCGAGACGTACATTACAATTTAGAAAATGGTGAGCTGCAACTCTAAATGTCATGAAACAAAATTATATCCAAGGACAATTTTCTAGTCTAGTGACAATCTAAAATTTTGAAGAAAATCTAGACTAAAAGAACACATAATTAAAATCATAAACAGACAGTTGAAATTTTGAAAACACATGATAAGGAAAGAAGAATTGGAGAATTTAACAGACTGAAGGGGCAGAGGGAAACAATTAATAATCTACCTAATTAATTTATTTGAATGAATGGCAGGATGGGAACAATAATCAATTGTGTAACCTTTATTATTGATTATTGCCTTTAATCATTTTTGGTAGTTCTTACAAGATCACTACACACACAAGTAGGTATTTTGCTCCATTCTTCCTTTGCAATAGCTTCCAGTTTCTCTAAATTCAAAAGACTTCTTACTTTTTCTTCAAATATGCCCATAAATTTTCAATGCAGGGTACACCAATACCTTAATTTTGCTGTCATCTAAGTATATTGCAACAAACTGTACCATGTCATGTGTTTCAGGTCATTGTCATGTTGGGATATCCATGACTTCCCAAATACAGCTTCCATGCACTTTATTTTATATTATTGTCAAGAATAGCCAAATATTTCTCTTTATCCATGATACCCTGTACACTCACTAGTTTTCCTGTTCTAGAAGCAGCAAAACATCTTCAGAACAAAATGCTCCCACCATGTTACTTAATTCAAGGGAGGGTATTTTTTTAGTTTGTGAGCTTCATTCACTTTCCTCTATGCATAATGGGAGTCCGTGTGACCAAATAATTCTAGTTTGGTTCCAGCTGACCATAAAACAGAGTTCTAATACTTACTCACATATCCTAGATGTCTGATATAAGCTAATCTGTATTTTAGGTTTAGCTTTAAGCAAGGGAGTTTTTCTTGGGTGAAAAGCTCAAAATCCTGCTCAAGGAAAGTATCTAATGACTGACTTCATCAATACATTCAACCCTGACATCTTTACATCATTGACAATGACTTTTGTTGTTAAATGAGGATTCTTTGAAATATCTAACATTTTTCCTTTCCATTCTCTCAGAAATTAACCATCCAGTCCTTTTAGAATGTTATAGAATCAATACTATTTCATTTTTAAAGGGTGTTTGTATTAAATGTAAAATTAAGAAAAAAAACATTACAACTGCCACAGAAAATATATTGTTTTATAATTTCCATGGAGGGGGAGCAAACAATTTTGGACTGCACCAATTTGTAGAAAAATCTATAATTATGAATAGGTCAAAACTTCTAAAAATTTCACGAATTATTCAAAAATAAATACAGAATCAACTCTAGAGTAAATTCAGTAAATACGCGCAAATATTTGCATTTGCTTAGAAAATGTGCAAAAAGTTCAGTTGGGGCTAATAAATCTGTTCACAACTCTTTCTCTCTCTATATTATATATATATATATATATATATATATATATATATATATAGAGAGGGGCTGAACATATAAATAAAATCTTGGTTATAATTATATTTTTAGAGGGATGTTGGAGATGTAGGGACACTAAACTTTAAATTGTAATTTTTGGCATGTGTCTAGTACAGCTTAACAAATTTCATTCAGCTTCCCAATGCTTTTATTTTAATTGCTGTTGATTTCAAATATACCACATCATAATAAAAGTATATTAAGGAAAAATATGGTATGGATCTGAACAACTGGTACCACAATGTGGATGATTTAGAAACAGCAGCAATAAAAACAAAATGATTGAGAAATTGACTGATTCATTTTCTACAGCTTAACAATTTGCAGGTTATTAAAGCCAGAAAATATTTTCAGATTGTAGGAATATTTTACAAAAAAGCCTGATTTAGGCTTAAAAGTTTTACTAAATAACCCATAGCTGGGAGGAGAAGATGTGGATTCATATTTTTTTTTAATAAAGTTGTCTAAGCTGTACATCTAGTAACATTGTATGCCATAAATTTAAAGTTTAAATTTCCCTACATCTTCAGCATTCCACTCAATTCATAATTATAACTGATGTTTTTTTTTTATATATACTTTCAGCAAGCACCTCTGCATGCATTTATGTAATTCTATCAATAAGAATGTTATTTTAGACGGATGAAGTCCATTTGAACAATGAAATGTATTACAGAGAACTCTTTTCCCTGTTATCATTCAGTTACCCTAAAAAAAAAAAAAAAAAATTAAATAAATAAATAAATAAAAAAAATTTTTTTTTTTTTTTAAATTTAAAAAAAAAAAAAAAAAAAAAAGTATATTGTACAAACCTTTTTCTTCATTAAGGCAATTATAGATGCTTAGATCTCCTTTCAATTCAGCAACCTTCAGAGGGGTCATATTGAATTTATCAAGATTATTTATCTCAGCCCCAGCTTCCAGCAGCATAACCACCATGTCATAGAGGCCCTCTTTTACGGCTATATGCAATGGAGTCTGCATAAAAACAAAACAAAGATAATAATTATAAAATAATACCTTATTTCATAAATATTATATAATCACTCGAGTGTTGTTCCTATCACCAGTTTTACATTGAAAATATAAAGGGTGTTCCAATAAATTGGACCGATTTTAAATGTGAATTAACTTTAAGCATCTAATGATTTTTTTTCCTTTCAGACTTAACAACTTAAGTTTTTGGCAATTTCAAACATGGAAATATTAACAATCAAACAAAGTGTTAAAGTTATCGAAGCTTATTACAAAAATGGACACTCAAACATAAGAGCACTTCAAATTTTTTTGGTCATATAATCCACCAACCAAGAGTGGAATTGGAAATGATGTAACTGCAGCAATGTTTCCAGCTGAATGGTGTAAAGGAGCATTCAATGGTGTTTTCACATCTGCCACTGACCCAGTTTGTTTGAATTTACAAACAATTTATCCAACTGCACTCTTGAAACTATTTTTAAAAAGAATTTTGAATTGATTTTGTATGTGTACGAAAGTGCTGATTTTTGTAGATATAGTTGATCATACACAACATTATCAGAAAATAAGAGTGGTAGCTATAGTAAATTTAAAGCAAAAAAGTATCTAAAATTCAATAAAACATTAGAGATTACCAAGAATATTTTCTTAAATTTTTAAGATTACTGAGTACTTAAAAAGTATATATAAAAAGTGTTAACATTATATTCAATTATTTTTTTTTACAGCTGAAGCCCCCATAGAACAACATTAGATAAACTTCAAGCTGTCAAGCACATAAACAGCTTAAATAAAAAGCTACTGCTGTATTAAAAAAAAAAATACATTTCTACGATATTTTAAAAAGTAAATATTTATTTCAAATCAGATTAATTATTCTTTAAATCAGCTAATACTTCTCATATAAAGTTTCAGGAAAGCATGTTTTATTTTTGGAAGATATTTTAATAAAAAGAATTGCATTGAAATGACAGAAGGCTAAAAATGGTGTTAAATTAAAATATTTCAGAAATTTCAAAATGAAAATTCCTTCCAGTTAATCTAAATTACTTTTTAAATACAGCAAAGTATTTTGCTTATTGGAAATATTAAATTTAATCTATTAGCTTGAAATTAAAGCTAAAATAAAAGCTCATGAAAATGTTTTATTTTTAAAAATTCATTTTAGACCTTAGGTATCACAAATCTGTGGAGGTACCTAGATCACAATAGACACTGGCTTTTAAAAGAGAGGCAAAGTATAAATACTATTTTTGTGCCATGGCCAAATATCTGAACAGACTATTTTTTCCACTTTCATTATTGATCAGCTATCACTTAACACATTGGGTTATCAGTGCTTCATAATTCCATTCCAACATCCCACTCCACAATACTCCATTTGATTCTATTTTTTAACAAGCTCGTCATGTTATCACAGATAAGATTTATGAAACAATTGTTACTTTCATTCACTCTTGTGATTACATTTATGGAATGACAACAAATGAAATGCAATGCTACATTTTATTGCTGGCTGAATTTAAACCTGACGTACATAAGCAAAGTTTACGCTTCCCTCATAGGCTGTCCATTTAGTTTAGTATTCCTTCATGACTAATTTAGATTGTAGTTATATAGTGACACAGCAAGTTTTAGCAGTAGAGAAAAGAAAATGCAAAGCAATCAGGTAATATTTTAGTACTGACTACAAAGTATCCATAAGTTTAGTCTTCTCTCATTATTGCCTACCTTACCCTACATTTCAATTTAATCAATTTCTGCACCAACAAACCAAATACTTCTTTTTATGTAGGAAAACTATTTTAACAAGTTTTAGCCCTCAAAAGACTTGTGTTAATAATCAGGAATTAAAATAAGTATTATTGAATTATTGACAATAAGATCAGAATATATATATATATATATATATATTATATATATATATATATGCCATTGCATCCCATCAGCATGTCTCCAAATCTTCTGAATAAATAAACGGCAAATTCTGTCTATCCGTGTGTCTGAAACCCCTCTAACTCTGGCCACACTTGTTCTACATTGAAATATACCTTTTTGGAATAAAGATCATCTCAGGATTGAAAATTTGCCCTTCAACTGGTGCTTGAACATCCAGTACTGGGATTTGTGTCTGAATGAGGAGGGAACAGTTAAAAATTCAAATTTTAAAATAACTGAAAAAAATTAGTAATTTTATGTTTTTAATTTACATTGAGTTTAAAGTAACACAAAAACTTTGTGAATTTAAAAAATTTTTGTTTTAAATTCAGTTTAAAATATCCCCAAAACTTTGTGAATTGAGGAAACCAGAGTTAAAGTGAGAGATTTGATGACATCAGGTTTTGAAGTCCTGCTGAGTTTGTGATTTGAAGAACACAATTTTTTGGCTGAATTGGAAATTCACCCCAAATCAAAGTTTTGGCACAAATTGGTCTTTCAGATGAAATTGGACTTATAGCCTGAATCAGAGTTAAAGTGAGGTTTTGAATTTTCATGGAGTGAATTGAAGAATTCAAAATTATTTCTTCTATATATCATTGCTGCTTTGTATGGCCTTTAAGCTAGTTCAGTACATGTAACAGATTTTCTTTCTCCAATACAGCTCAGTATTAATGTTTTTTCATTTCACATTTTCAGCCACATTTATTCATACTCTTGACTGATCTTTTCTCTCTTTTATACAACAAGGCATTTTAGTTCAGCTGTTCTACATTCTCTCCAATGACATGTATACTTGTCATTTCTGTAAAGTGATACAGCCTCAAAATAATGCGATCTACACTGACATATATTTTCTAAGAGAATGCTGGACTGTGAAAGCTTCCCTTGACTGAGGTATTTCAAGCATGTAAGACCAGATGGTGGTTTCCCTATAATGGGAAATATAGGTTCAAACCCTGCCAGAAGGTACATTCTCTTTATTAAAATACTGAAATGAATGGGTCAGTAGATGTAAATTCCCACTTTTTGGAAAACAAACAATAGGGATATCTTCTCAAACACTTGTATCAAATATGTTTAATGTCTAATGTCATGATCGGTAAAGATTCAAGTGCCCTAGTTTTATACTGTAATGGAATAAAAATGAAAAATGGTTGAAATTGTAACAGGAAAGAGCTATAGAAAAAGGATTTATTCTATTAAGGGGATTATTATATCTGTGATATAATAACACTGATATTTCACAGATGGAAAGAAATGGCTGAAAGGAAAAGGAATGACAAACATGCTTTTTTCTCAGAGAGACTTTTATATTGCTAGAGCAAACACAAAAACTATATATACATATATACACATGTCCCACACAGAATCACACACACACATTATATATATATATATATATATATATATATATATATATATATATATATATATATATATACACACACAGTAAAGCAGAGCATAAAGAGAAAGAAAAAGGAAGGGCCTTTCATATAATATGGAGATACTCCTGTGTCTGGAGAAGTCATTTTTAGGACTCTAGATTTGAACAAACTGGCTTCATCTATTTCCCAGGCAAGGACATATTCCATGAATAGGGAAACAGCTAGTCTTGGGTTTTCCCATATTGAGGACTGCAAGCTGGAATTTCTTTCTATATCTAGGAAAGACATATTCCCAAACGGCACCTTGGACTTGTAAGCTGTTGGGGAGGCAGTTTTAGCGACAGCCTGGGATCTTTGACTCAGGCTAAAAGAAAGCAACATCATGTGGTGGCTGCTGTAAATGAACTGAATTTTACTGTTGCTATGGTCATTGTATGAAGTGATAACATTAAATGGCTGTCACATGACTTATATCTACCAAAAGTGGGAGATAATTTTGTAGGAATACAAAAGTGCTTATCATCAGTACCAAGACTGGATCTGGTCATATGGTTGCTGGAAAATATTCCAAAAAAGTTTACTTTATCCATAATTGTCGAACAGTTTTATAAATAAATCAAAATATTAGCAAAATCAACTTAAATTTTTCTTTGTCAATTAAATATAAGAGAGCCTTAGTGTCACCCTTAATGCTTTAAAGTTGGGAAAGTTATCTTGAATCAATTAAGGCCATAAACTGATTTTTTTCTTCCTCAATTAGAATTAAAGCTTCAATCTCTTAAATGAAATTGCTCAAGCCAAAAAACTACTTAGATAAAAAAGCTATTAGAAGAGAATGTCATTCAAACCAGGTAATAAAACCAAAATACTTACATTATTTTGACATTTGGGACCTCCTGGCAAATTGATATTTGCTGAAATGAAAAATTCATCTTTTCTGAATAAAAATAAACTAAAAACCAAATCAAAATACATCTTAAAAATAAAGCTGGACAATTATTTTAAAAATACAAAGTATTTTTTGAAAATACTCAAAAATTTATTTTCCTTTTTTCATATATTATTCATCATAAGTCTTTTTTTATATAAATTTTAGTAAATAAAACAAAACTACATCCTGTGATATTCCTAAATATAATACTAATAAATTCAAAAAATATCCAAAATTTACCTGTTTCATTGTTAAAGTCACAAATATTTATTCATAAAGATAAAAAGATGATTAGTGTTTAGAGATAAAGCAAAAAAAAACGATTCTAAGCGTTCAGAGATAAAGCAATATAAGAATTCTTTATTCTATATAATTTACATTTAATAACAGTTTCTACCATTTGATAATGGTGCAGAGACATAAGAAAGATATTAGTGGGTCAGAGGCATATTATTGAATTGTTATGTGAATTTAGATAGTCTGACAAAATGGATAATCTGTCATGGTTCTAAAATCAAGAAAAAAGTCAGTTGTATACCTGTAAATCACTTTCCCAAATTTGCATACATTTTTCTATGTATTTGTCATTGCTACAATTATTGAAATAACCATAATCACCTTTGAAATTTTTCCCTCCTTAATGGTCTCAGAATCTTCTGTGTAGATAAGGTCCCTTTAGCAATTCCGTTGGAAAAGCTCCTACCAGCTTATGGAGAGAGTAACTCTATGAAAATTAGAATTGACCCAACTTCAACTGTATCTTCTAATTTCTGTTTCATAAACATTTTAGTTTACAAGGTAAGGAAATTGAATAGGGATTATCCTGCACTAGGGATAGTTTCACCCCACACCACAAATTGCTACAAAACCAAAACATTAACCTAACTCAAAGCATGTTCTTGAATAGTATTTTTTAAAAATAAAGCTCAAGATAAACCTTTCCAAGACAGAAATTATCATCTGTAATTGGAATGAAAGCAGTGATGGCACACACAATGTGGAATTAATAAATACTAAATATTTCAAATATCTTGGTCAATGGATCAGTTATAACAAATCTAGGTGATAAGTGCTGTACTAGAGACAGCTTTATCCAACACTGCAAAACAAAATCAAAACATTAACCTAAGAACTTTAGTCATGTTCTTAAACCTCATGAGATTGAGAATTTCATATTGATAACATGCATCTGTTCAAAAATATCTAAACTGTCAGCTGTATACAACAGTTTTCTCAGATCAGTTAATGAAAATGATTTTAAGCAAATGAATCCTGAGGTCTTAGTGAAGACCATAGTTGTTTAAACCTTGTGGACTGACACTACAGAACCACAAACAAAGAACTGTACCAAATCATAGAAACCACATCACTTGAGAACTTTCAACAGCAGCAACTATTAAAATGAATAACACATGTAACTTGAAGAGAAAATAATGACAATCAAGATGTCGACATTCCACACTACTTCAAATAAAAGGTTAGGAAGGAAGCCTCCATTGATACAGGAAAGAGATTACAGTGGACTTCAGAAAACTATTTTCTTGAAAACTTGTTTTAATAGAAAGATTTTATAAACTTCAGCTGACTTTAGTGCTGGCTGCTTGGTCAGAGAATACTGAATGTTTCCTTATTAGGAAATGGCTAATATTACTATTGTATAGACTAATCTGTCTGCTGTACAATTTGATGAGTGATAGTAAGATGCATTATTCTGTTCTTAATCGAAAATGTCTTAATCCCTACTATACCACATCTTCTGCATATTATGAAGTCTAACATCTATAACATAAATGCATTACTTGTGCTACTCTATGGTGTTGTTCATCATGACGGTCGTCTTCGAGTATAGAATCCAGAGGTTAGCAGTGAATATTTCGATAAAAGTAGCAGAGCATAGTTTGTCCTTCTGGTTCTCTTCGCCTGACAAGCTGGACTGGACATTCGGGTAGAGTGAACAAAAATGGCCGCCTTTATACATGACGGATTGAATGTTCTACGTCTTCTGATTGGCTAACCTTCTATTGGTGAACTATAAAGTCATTTGGATTGGCTCACTAGTTACATATTATACACAAAAAACTGCAACATATGGTTTAGAATATATCAACTGGTCCGCTACATCATTAAAGAAAATCAAAACATTTTAAAACCATTTGATTATGTCTGGTTATTTTGTTTTATGGCATATCAACCTCAGTAGGTTATTTAATAGACAAGATTTTTAGAATCGATTCTTATGAATAGAATATAGATTCTTTGTAAGAAATTAGTTTATAGATCAGATTTCATTGACATTTTTTTTTTTTTTTTAAAGAGGGTTAGTAGATAGTCTGGTTTTATTGGTGTATTCTTTTCTGATATACAGTTTATAGAGAAGTTGATTTTATTACCATTCTTATTTCATTTTTTGATATAGGCCCACAGTTTTAAAACATATGCTATCCATTTTTGATTTTTTTCGGAGAGCTCATACATGTTTATATTATAATACTAGCAGTAGAGCCCGGCGTTGCCTGGGGATGTAACAGTAAGAGATAGATCAAGTATCGACCATCATAAAGACTGAAAAATAAAATTGACAAAGATTATTGTTTAAGGTTGACGGACACGCATGTCTTAATTAGTTTTTTTTTTTTACGAATTGGTCAAACCCAAATTCAAACAAAAAATTGTTGTTTACAATCGTTATGAGTCTATCGATTGGTGAATAGAATTTTATTATAAACAATTGTCTTGTAAATGGAATTTTTAAAGCATTCTGAATGTAAATAAAGAAAAAAAAGTGTGCAAGACAACAAAAATACTACCTGCCGAAAAAAAAAAAGTGGATGTTTGTTTTATCGGCTGAAAATGTAAAAATCCGATCCCATATATAAAGGAACACACACAACACAACAACCTGGGTTTTTAACCTAAGTCACTCCCACGGAATCGCTAAAACATAGAGCATAGTCTGATGAAAAAGGCGCTAAAGTTTATGAAAACAAAATTTTATCGTCAAAATGCTTATGTTTTCATGAAGAGGATAGACTAAATTTTTTTTTTAATTATGTTTTTAAAATTTTTCCATCTTTTTAGAATATTCTAAATTTTGATTTAAAAATCTTGTTTCTCTTTGTGCAAACAAGGGATAGTAAATATCATAGATAATTTTTAGCGCGTTTTTTTGTATTTACACACATTAATTTGGAAAATCTTGCAAAAAATAAAAATAATTGTCAGATGTTAATGAAACTTTCAGAAACTATTCACAGATGATCGAAATTATTATATGTTTTTTTTATTAAAGCCATGGCAGACATTTTTTTTTATATTTATTAACACCCCCATAACTAATTTTATGAAAAACTCTAGAAATTCGAGACCATCGGTTTTAGTGATTACAGTAGTTAAAAGCACAAGGCTTTGAAGAATGCAAATCATGTTTTTTTTTGTTTTTTTGGCCAACATACCTGAAAATCAGCTGTGAATTATAACATACAAAACTCAATAAAACAAATATATTATTTAGTTTCAAATGCTTTTATTTGTTTTAATTTGTTTTTATGAATATGGACAATATTTTCTGAAAGAAAAAAATTTTTTCAATGAAAATTGAATTTTTAATACAATTATTTCTTATTTCTTTTATTTTAAAAAGATTTTTTAAAAATGTTTAAATTTAATTTTAAAAATAATTTTACATTAGTTAAAATGCAACATCAACCTTTCAAAATGTCCGTGTGAGATTGTCATTGTCTAGCGCTTTGAAAATTGTATAATTTGGACCAATCAGATTAGCCATGGTAATTAAGAAATGTAATTTTTGTGTTTACAGTCGGACAGTAATTATCAAGTATGAAAGACCAACCAGAATACAATTTAGTTGCATTATTTGAGTTCAGCATTGTTCTCCGCTGTTAAGCCCTTTACTTTTGTGAAACACGTATGGAGAAGTTAATTTTGAGTTTTCAATTTCAACTGAGAAGGGTACCTACAAGTAACAGTATCATCTTATGAAATTTAACTACTGCTAAACTTTAATTTATATGATCTTATTTTTATATTAATCTCAGTTATGACATTTTTCCATAAATGAAATATCAAAATTAATAATAAAATGAATGGAAATACAAATAACACAGTAAAATGTAATAAATGTACATAAAATTATAGTATTTTATGTACACTTCTGATAAAATTTCATAAGAAAGGTACCTAAATTAATTAGATACCTTTTTCTTATGAAATTTAATCTCACTATTAACAGTCTTATTTTTAATTTCTTTATATTTTCCATAAAAGCATCGTAAACGTAAAAATGAAAGCTAAGTACAAAAAAAAATAAAAAATTAGAGCACTGAAATTTTTCCTTAAATTTGTTCACTTAAATAATTTCACTTCCTTCCATCCGTAGAAAGAATTCTCCTCCCGTAAGTTATCTAATGTCATGAATGTGCCTTTCGTCAATCGTCAAGCGACACGAAAGGTTATGACCTGCTTTGTTTTATTTTCAAATTACATTTTTTTTAAGCGCAGAAGCTAAGTTAAGCTTGGTTCAAAATATTTTAAATAAACAGTATAATTTCTGTTTTTATTAAAATCAGTTTTGAAAAATGATAATTGATTTTAAAAGAATATCAAAGTCAGATTTTAATCTTTTTTATCAAATCGAAAAAAATGATTGAAAATGATTATCTGTCCTTTTTTTGACCAAAAAAAAAAAAAAAAATATTTTAACGAAAATTTCAGACGTGCTAGTAACGATTAAAAAATGTAAAAAATACCCCAAAATACTTTGATCTTTCCTCTTAAATAATAATATGAACATTAGACGATAAAATTTTGTTTTCGTCAAGTTCAGCGTCTTTTTTTCATCATGCTATGCTCTTTTGTTTACATTTTCGTGGGTGAGTTGTCCCCCTTTCATTCTCACGATGTGTCTTAATCATGTTTTCAAATTGATTTTATTAAAAAACAACTGTGTTTTTCCCATTTTCGGCCCCATTAGAACCACCACAAGGTAATTTTATGTAGTCGTGTGAAGTTTTGTTGAAATCGGCTAAAAAATGTAGGAAATTCGATCCAACATATAAACGTTACAGACACACACACACACACAATCTGTGTTTTATAATAAGCAAGATTTTTGTCTTGAGAGAGCAAGGCTTTTACACTCGGTTAATATATATTTAATAGTGTATGACATTTCACATGCTTGGCATACTGGCTGATCTTCCTTGTTTAGTAAGCACGAGTGGATTATTCTCATGTGGCCCATGTGTAAGCAGACCAATACTACTACTTCCTTTCAAGATTTTCTGAAAGACAATTTCCATTCTCCTAGTTTGGGCTGAATTGAGATGTGTTTATTGTATGGGTTATCCTCCCAGCATTGTTGCCATTCCTTTTGAATATACTTGTTAATGACTTCCTTAAAGTCAGTGTATAGGATTTTGGTCCTTGTGTCTACAACCATATCTAAGGCTGATTTTGATGATAGGTCTCATATGATTAAATTTATGACAAATCATACAATATCCAGAAACATAAAATAAATAAAAGAACTTCCGCAAGTCAAGGGGCTAACTTGTGTCAATCCATCATCAGAAGCAAGGTTCTGAAAATTTATGGCCACACCAAACAAACATTGTGACCTAAACAAAATTTGTCTCAAAGAGATGGTAAGCAGAAGAAAGAGTAGAGGCCACAAACATAAATGATGGCATGATAATGTGTAGAAATGGACAAATCTGGACTTAAAATCATTGAATACAGACCCTCCAGATTGCCAGTTGTAGCAACAAATCTCAGGTTTCAGTATGCAATGAAGTAGAGAAAGCAATCAATGATAAAACCCCATTTTTGTCTGCCATAAACAGCTCAGATAATATATGCATTGAAAATATCTTGGAGCTTTTTTCTATCACGGTTTTACTCCCAGTTGAATTTACCATGTGAATGTTTAGCCACTTGCTAAGACAATCAGAAGTCACTTTTTTTGTTAACCTTCAGCACTCTACATTATTAATATTACTTTCATTTCCACTGCATTTTTTCAAGGCCTTTTAATTGTAGTATCCTTAGTGTTAATTTCACTGTTTGTTTTCTGTTGCCATAGCAGGATATGACAACACAACTATGAAATTCAAACACACTATTGTTCAGGGATTAGAGTCACCTTCAGCAGCAGGATAAACTTTTTGTACAGCAAATAAAGTCACATACAGAGTGATAAAATTGAACCAGCATGGCCTAGATGCAACCTTTGCCAAGGATTAGTACTTTTCTATGGGTGAAGAGGAGCTTTAGCTGGATTGTTGCTATTTATCAGCCATCTCACACATGACATCACATTTTGTTCAATTTCCTATGCAAGCCTGGATATAAATTCTTCTCAAAATATTTATATGAACATGTTTATTTCATTTTAGGATCTGATATTTTTATTATATCATCCCAAACAAGGCAATAAAGTCACTAAGACAAAAGAAGTTACTGAGAGTGTGAAAGAATATGAGAAAAAAATCATTGTCAAGGAGCAAGAACAATAAAAGAATAGAAATTAAGACAGAAGATAACAATTGACATTGCATTTAAACTTTTGAAGATCAAACTTCACTGGAAACCAAGAAGCCACAAGAAAGTTCTACAAGCAAGAAATGCAAGAGAAGAATGTTGAACTTACTAGCAGCAGTGGAAGCCATTCTGCTCTTAACTAGTATGTCATTGCCATACAAACAAAATCGGATGAGCGATTAATGTAAATAATACATGGTGCCAGTATGTGAGGGACATGTGATGAATATGTTGTTGTATCAGAATGACTTTTTTTTTTTTTTTTACTTAAAAATTTCTTTCCAATATTAGGGTGCATCTTCCAAGCTGCAGTGTCTTGTCAGCCAGAAAATACTGTATTTTTTCTTCCAAAGACGAGGATATGTGAATGTGTGTCATTATTATCATCTTTCCTTACAAATGAGTAGTGAATTCAATCTTCTCTGGATGCCCCTTACTTTCGGCCTTGTGCCACATCCAAGCTCCACTTGGAAAATCACTATTATCATCTTTCCTACAAATACTACATCATTATTATTATATCATCATAATTATTATGTTGATTTTGTACATCGGTGTCTACATGAATCCTCACAACTCAAGAGTTTCCTTCTAATATTAAGGTGTGTCTTGTAAACCAAAAAAATACAGTACTACATTTCTAAATCAAATTAAAATGAGTTACTTTCATGTTTATTTTCTTTCAGGTCATATTTTTCGTCCAGAATTCATAGTTCCGAAATGGGTTTTGGTTTCATTAAAATATAACATTTCAAACACACTTGCTAATGGGATCAGGGATGATAGATCCAAAACTCAATTTATATATGGACTGTGATATAACTTTAGCAAAAATAAAAATATACCAAAATGAAGAGGAGCAACTTTTCGAGCCAAATTAATTATGCTATTAATCCCTACTCCTTTGTAGCATACTCATATTTCATAGTGTTGTCAATTTGAATACTGTACAGGAACATAACTGCCCAAACTCACCATCAGGTCTTATGCCTCTTCAACTTTCCATTTTAAATTTGGCCAGTTCTTACATTATTTACATTATTTGGACTGTTACCCTTATCTTCATTGCCATATTCACAACATTTCATCCGTTGTACACTCAGGTGATTGGAATTTCAAACCAAACCCTTCTGGATGTCTCAGTTATTTCCCTTTAACTCAACTCCCCAAGTTTTGAAGAGGGCATGGCACATGGAAGTAGAAGAATCCACCCTGGTGGATGAAATAAAAGGTTCAACTCAAAATTCCAATCACCTGAAGAAGGCAGGAGCATAAAATGGCCAAAACATTGTGAATATGGCAATGAAGATGAGGATAACAGTCCGAATAATGTAAATACTCATAATACCTCATCTTGGTGATATAGACAGATACTGGCCAGTTCTATATACATTTTGTAATACTGATTCTCATAATTAAATGTCCACTTCAACATCTGCTATAATAGCTAACTTCTCAAATATATCACAAAACATCTCCCACCATCCAACAGGTCACTGATTTTCACAAATTTTGAATGTTCACCCTGAACTCATTCATCCATTTTCTATCTAACAGTGCTAACAAGCTAGCAATTACCACCAGTGGCTTTCTCTTCTCTCACTCTTTGAATCCAACATCTACCTTTGCAATGCCAATCACTTCAACTCTTCCTGTTTTAACTGAATAAGTTCTCATGACAATTTATGCATCTTGTAAATCAATGTCATTCAATACTTTTTTTTTTTTTTTTAAGTACTTATAGCTCCAGAATCAACTTTTATGTACATATCTCCTGTTTATGCTTTCCTTTTTTATTCAACTATTATCAAGATCATAGAGCCCACAACCCCGTGTTACAGGTAAGTGTGAACTTATAGTGTATAGTATGCATCTTGCCAGGACTACATACAGTTTTGAATTCAGAGTTATCCTTCTCCTAGACTGGTTGCCAACAGTCTGCATTGCTATTTAATCCACAGCTTGGAGGGGGGAAGCGAGATGGATTCATACTTTTCTCCAAAGGTATTTGTACAAAAGTGAATGCAACAAACTTGGCCAGAACTTGAACTCAGCTCAACAATTTTTATTCCCAAACCACTAACCATTATGCCACCCACACATTCATTCATAAATTCACTTTAATAATAAAACAATCCATCCTTGGCATTTCATGTCTGTACTGATCAAATAATGTGTCTTCTCAGAATTCCTTTCCATTACTTTCACTTCACTATGGTCCCCTTTTTAACAAATACTAGCAGTAGAGCCCGGCGTTGCCCGGGGATGTAACAGTAAGAGATAGATCAAGTATCGACCATCATAAAGACTGAAAAATAAAATTGACAAAGATTATTGTTTAAGGTTAATGGACACGCATGTCTTAATTAGTTTTTTTTTTTCTTGCTTGTTTTTTTTTTTTACGAATTGGTCAAACCCAAACTCAAGCAAAAACATTGTTTTCAATCGTTATGAGTCTACCGATTGAATAGAATTTTATTATAAGCAATTGTCTTGTAAATGAAATTTTTAAAGCATTCTGAATGTAAAAATAAAGAAAAAAGTGTGCAAGACAGTTTTGTTGAAATCGGTTGAAAAATGTAGGAAATTCGATCCCATATATAAATGAACACACACACACACAAACAACCTGAGTTTTATAATAAGAAAAACTTGATATGTCCCCCTTTCATTCTCACGATGACTCTTAATTGTGTTTTCAAATTGATTTCATGAAAAACAATTGTGTTTTTCCAATTTTTGGCACTGTCAGAACCACCACAAGGTAATTTTACGTAGTCCTGTGAAGTTTTGTTGAAATCGGTTGAAAAATATAGGAAATCCGATCCAATATATAAACGTACAGACACACACACACACACACAATCTGCATTTTATAATAAGTAAGATAACATTTTTCATTATTGAAACCAGATTTCTGACATCAGGTTTTCTTGATCAATATCAGAAACAAACTTTTCCAGTCTGGATTTCTTACAAGCTTTAGTAAAGTGTTCTCTTGATCTGCATCTGAACCAACTTTTCCTGGTTCTTTTCCTGGCACAACTTAAGAGGCAGCTTATTCAACAAATCCTTCTTCAGGCTAAGTGCTTCCTTTTGTTTTCACTACAGCGAGAACAAATCTCAGTTGTATTCTCAAATATTAAATCTCTTTCTTTATTTAACAATTTCTTTTGAATGTTAACATCTCAAATACAGCCCACAATACTCTCTCTAATAAGCTCTTCCATCTTGAATCAAAAACTGCACATTTTTTCTGATTTTCTCAACTAAGCAATGTATTCACTTAGATTTTCATTCTAGCTTCTATTTCTCAAACTAAAATGGAGATCTTTCCATTACTTAGAATCTTGGAATTTAACCTAGATCCTATATATTTTACTATATTGTGCCCATTTTTGCTTAAAGTTTCTATTTTCAGATAAAAACTTCATTTTCCAAAATTATAGTTTATAATTTAGATATATATTGGGGTGAGGAGGCAGTCATCAATTTAAACTGATGCCAGTTTGTTCCTCTAGAATATTTTCCAAATCATTTATCAGATTCCTTGTATGCATCAGATTTTTAAATAGACTATGTTCTTGGGTCAAAGTTGTTACAAAACATGCATGCTTGTCAATGGAGATAGCTATGGGATAAAGATTTAATCTTTAATAATTTTTTTTTTTTAATCATTTGACCCCCAAGCAAGGTCAGTCAGTCAGTTATGTGCCATGCGGAATACATGCTTAGGCGATCATGTATCTTTTGATACATGACTGACAAGGCAGATTTTTTCTCGCAGTAGGTTGCCATTTCTTTCTGCAGTAGACCAGTTGCCATCCAAGGCTATAGAACCCAGTCTGTACTGCTATTTACTCATATCTGGGAGGGGAGAAGAAGAGGATTTATACCTTTCCTAAGGGTATTAGCACATAAGTGAATGTAATGGATGGATTTGACTGGAATTCAAACTCAGCTCTCCAATTCCTCAGTCCGAGCCACTATCCATGACTCCACCCACCATAAGGAGTTACAGAGAGTGAAAAAAACTGAGAAAACATTGAGGAGAGAGGACAGTAAACGAGCAAGATCAAAGGAGAAAGATGACAATTGACATTGGATTTAAGTTTTTTAAGATTGTAGTTGACAAGTTCCACAGGCAAGAAGTGTGAGAGAAGAAACTGTTAGAATAGAAACTACAGTTACATTTACCAACTTCAACAGTAAAATGATGAGACCTTACAGACCTCTTTGAATTTTGTCAAGAATCTTTCTAGATACAATCAATTCTGCCAGGTATTAGGTCATCATTTTAAATGATACTCAAAACTTTGCTTTCAATCTTGAATCTGATATTTCCAGCACTTCAAGCTGCACAAAAATGTCACTCTTAAGTACAAAGCAAATGAAGATATTCACTTCCAGTGAGAGTTGGTTTGATAAGCATCCTCCGGATTCAGTTTCTTCCAGTTGTAACCCTTCTGCTTCAGTTCCCATACAAAGAACTACTCACACTCCTCAGTACAATTCTTGGCAGTCTGAAGTTCCAAAGCCACATCAAAGCAGTCCTCAAAGTTTAGGGTACTGTGTGATTTAAACAAAAATTGGGTGGTAGGAAAAATAAATTTCCACTTGAATCTGTTCTCACTGACAGCTAACATGGAAACCAGAAAAATGCTTTGCTCAGGACTGTTTCCTGCACTCTGTAAACAACAGTACTATTGCTCTTTCTCTGGAACACTGGTATAACCTTCCCCAGTCTCAAAGAACAAAACTGCCCAGAAACAAAAAGACAGCTCTTTTTATCCTTGCTTGGTCTCAGGCAAGAAACCAAGATATCTAGCTTGTGTTAGTCTCATCCTCACTGATAACACATGCACTGTGTCACTTAAATATTGATTTGCCAGAGTTCACTGTGCAGGTATATGATGTCTACAAGCACATGTACAGACAATTCACCCTCTCATGAGGTATGTCTCCACCATAGGTACTTTTATTGAAAAACCATTTTTTAAGCTAGCTATGTATAAAACTTGAAAATACACACACACACACAAATTATTATTTTTTTAATTTTTTTTAAGCAAATCACAAGCACACAAGGGGTTACAGAGAGTGAGAGTAAGAATAAAGAGGAATGTTTGGGAAAAGAGAAGGACAGGGATCAAGGCCAAGGCACCAGAAGATGTCAATTGACATTACATTTGAATATTTGAAGATTATAGCTATCAGGGCAGCAAGTGATAGGAAGGGAGTTCCACTGACAGAAGGTGTGACATAAGAAGCTGTTGGAGTAGACAAGATGGCTACATTTAGCTGTTTTGACAGTGAAAGGGTGGGACCGAGATGCCAACCTAGTAGCACACTTAATTTCATGCAGTTTGGGAACCAGTGTAAGTAGCTCGTCAGAGCAGTTGCCATGAAAGTACTTGTAGAAAAGGCAGAGGGAAGCCACAGCATGTCTATGAGATAGCGAGTGCAGACGGGATGCCAGATCAGGACCAACCACATTGCATATCCTTCTCTGGATTTTGTTGAGGATCTCGAGATGAACAGCGGCAGCACCAGACCATATATGGCAGCAGTATTCCATGCAAAGACGAATAGTTGATTTGAAGAATAGACTCAAGCAAGAAAAACCTTCTAGTGCAACACAGAGAACCAACTTTCCTTGTGGTAGATGAAACTATAGATTCAATGTAGTTGTTCCACTTCAAGTCAGTGAACAGCGTGAAACCAAGCAAGCACAGAGAGGTGCATCTGATAGGAGGAAGAAAGGGTTCTCTATGGTGGGTAACTGAGAGCAGTTTCATTTTAGAGGCATTAAATTTTACAAGCCATTTCCTGCCCCAGTCAACCACAGATTGAAGGTTCTTCTCAAGGCCTACAACCAGGTTAGTTTTGAAACAATACCAGATTTACTACTGAGGCAGGAGTAAATATTAGTGTCATCAGCATAGATGTCAACTTGGGAGTGGATGACATCAAGAAGATTGTTGATGAAGATCAGAAACAGTGTAGGAGCTAGTATAGAGCCTTATTTATTTTTTATTTGTTTTCTAAAAAAGTAAACAGACTTTTTGTATTAATTCAACAGACATTTATCACCTTAAACAACGTTTTTAGTGGATACTTGCATTTGAATAATAAACAGTATATTTAGTTATTTTTGTTTACTGGACCAAATGTTTGAGAAATCTTGTTGTAGAAAAACATGTGCCCTCTGGCACAATTATAACCTGCATCCCACTGCAGAGCATCTACTCAGATATGAGTATCCACTAAAAATAACATTTAAAGTGATAAAAATCTGTCAGATTAATAAAAATCTATTTACTTTTTTAGAAAATTGATTTGTTTACATTTGGATATGAAACCGAGTAGACATGAAAACATTGACAGATCTATGGCGAGAGAAGTTTTGCTTAATAGGCACCATTTTAGCCTTGATTAATTGACTAAGTTCTTTATAGATTAGTTAGAGTGTGCTGGATCTAACAGTAGCTTCCTCTGCTCAAGTGGATGCAGGTTCAAATCCTGCTGAAGAACACATTTTTCTCTAAGATTACTTAGCCATTCAGGCAAGTAGACGAAAATGAATATACTATTTAATAAATAGATGGATCATCTCTTCAAATATGAGTATCCTCTAAAAATAATGTTTAAAGTGATAGATTATATATAATCTTTTAGACATATCTGTTGAATAAATTACAGACATTATGTCTTAATTTTTAATAAAATCCGTTCATACTCACAAATAACCTTCGTGTATTGATGTTAAAGGATGAGAGAAATGTGCTATAGCTGTTTAAATTTCTTTTATTTTCATTTCCCAAGTACTTTCGATCTTTTTCCAAGATCATCTTCAGGGGTGCAATTGGCACAAAACTGTTTCTCTCATCCTTTAACATCAATACACGGAAGGGTATTTACAAGCATGAATAGATTTTATTAAAAATTAGCAGATATAATGTCTGTAATTTATTCAATCAGATATGTCTAAAAGAGAATTTGCTACCTAATTACACAAATGTTAATATATATATATATATATATATATATATATATATATATATAATATAAAGAATGAAAGATTTCAGTGTTCAAAACATTAATTTAAAACAGGGCTCAATACAAAAGTAGAGCAATAAATATATATTATGCAGTGTTACATTAAAACATGCACATACCCACTACAAAACTGTACCTCTTGTTTCAATGTTAAAAAAAATATTTAACATTTCATCAGGTGGGAAATCATGATGTTACACCATGATTTCCAACCTGATGAAACATTAAAAAAAATTTTAATGTTGAAACATGATATACAGTTTTTTAGTGGGTATGTGCATATTCTAATGTAACACTGCATAATATATATTTCATTAACTTTTTCCATCAGGGAAATGAGGACTACTCAGTATAGGCCAGTTGATATTAATTTCATTGTTTAATAAATAAAAAAAAAAAAAAACTCAAACAACTGAAAATTTTTATAATAATCTATAATATAAAATGGAAAGCTAATTTTATTCTGTCTGACCAGCAGACAGTGGATTAATTATTGAAGGGTGGACACACATAAATGAGTTCGTGAATAAAATTACACATACATGCACATCATACCCTGGTTATTAAACTGTCAGTCTATCTAGAAAAAGGAGAGAGGATGTACTTTAGTCAAAGTAATACTGCAGATAGAATTGCAAATCCATGATCAACAACTCTGATGGCTTTCTTCGCATTGTGTCAAACTGATATTTTTGCAAGAAACCTTTTGTATGTTGATGTTACCGAATATTACACATGGGACATTAAAAATAACAACTTCAAAAAGACAAATACAGGAGAAACCAATTCCAGGCTACCAGGGCAAAAGAAAAGCTGAAGTTTTGAGCAGGATGTACACAGTGCATCCAAATCAATTTGAATGCTTCTGTTTGAGACTTCTACGTTGTGTTAGAGTACCACAGAGATTTAATGACCTGAAAATATCAATGTCAATTCCATAACATTTTCAGCAATGCATGTCTTGCCCATGGACTCCTTGCGGATGATAACCACTGGAATGCTACATTATAGAAAGTGTCTATATCAGAATTGCTAAGTAAACTGAGACCTTTGTTTGCCATCATGTTGACTACATGTGCAGTGTCAGATCAAAAACAACTTTGGGATGCACACAAAGAATCCTTAAGCAATGATTTTCTTCTTCATTGCTGCAATAAATATCCTGGAGTCAATATACAGTTTTCCTATGTCATCTTCAATATGTCTGATTAATATCAAAGATATCACTTCTCATATTAATGGCAAAACTCTTACAAACTAGTGCTTTATCTCACCTGATTGAACTTATACACATCTTATCAATAATGCATGGAAGCATAAAATTAGTTTTCAGCCACATCAGCAAGAAGAAATTGTTCATGATGATCTCAACTCAATAATGATCAGAGACATATGTATCATGTACTTGATTGTGCAAAAAACAGCACGGTGTGGTCTAATACTCCTTGATGCATCAGGAGGTACATGAAAGACATTTGTTACTAAGCTGATTATTGCCAATGTGAGATCAGAAGGCACGTCATGCCAAAAAGCCGTCACTCCAAAAAGGACCCACACTGGAACAGGCCAATCGTCTCTCGTACAGAGCAGTCATCTCTCGTCATCCTAGCTGGCTCCCTCAACTCCGACTGCCAAAGCCTTCAGACACTCATTTTATAGACCATGTCGAAGCAGCCAATAGGTTGAGTGGGAGAGATTTACATATGTGTAGGTGCAATCCACCAATTCTACCTTCCTCCAACTGCTCTGTGGCACCATACGCATGCAATGCGTGGGCATTTTCAGGCATGATGTTGCGTATTTTGCTCACGACAATCACAGTGGTCTAATACTCCTTGATGCACCAGGAGGTACATGAAAGACATTTGTTACTAAGTTGATTATTGCCAATGTGAGATCAGAGGGCAAAGTAGCTGTGGCTGTAGCTTCCTCTGGTATTGCAACCACTCTACTTCCTGGTGGTAGAACAGCACATTCAGCATTTAAATTGCCATTGTCCTTAACCAGAGATGATAATCCAATTTACCAAATACACAGAGGATCAGATTCTGCAAAAGTTTTACTGAATTGTTCATGGAGTGTATAGGATGAATGTACAACAGCACATAAAGAAGAATCTGAAACTCTAGATAAAACATTTGTGATCTCAAGAGATGTGATGTATTGATGCATGGTATTACACTTTTATTATCAGGTAACTTCCGACAAACGCTTCCAGTTGTTCCATATAGAAACCCCACTGACAAAGAGAATGCTTGCATTAAATCATTGTATTTGTGGAAGGGCATTAAAACAGTAATGTTAAATACTAACATGAGATCCTATCTTAATAAATACCCAGTGGCTGGTGAGTTTGCATCTCTACTACTGAAAATTGCTAAGAGCAACTATGACAACATTGTAATTCCTCCAGGATTAGCATCAATTGTTTCTTTAAAGAAGAACACTGTATCGAAATATAGCAGAAAACTATGTGAATTATAAATGGCTAACTGAGAGAGCAATTCTGACACCTAAAAATGACTTGGTGCACATTATCAATCAACAACTACTCAATGAAATTCCAGGGGAGGAAAAAAAACTTTCTATTCTGTGGATTCAACTTTGGATGATGAACAGGCTGTGCAATAACTTACAGAATTTCAAAATTCCTTAGAATGGCTTGGTATGCCAACACACAAGTTAAGCCTAAAAGTTGGATGCCCTATTATGTTGCTCCAGAATCTTGATGATCCAAGAATTATATAATGGAACAAGACTTAAATGCATACAGCCTCATGTCATCGAAGCTGTCATACCAACTGGTAGAGTAAATGGAGAATTGACTTTCATAGAATAGCCCTTATTCCATCAGATTCTACAACTGAATTTAAAAGGATTCAATGCAGTTTTATGTAGGATATTCTAGGGTAGAATTGGCTGAATCTCTCTACACCTTAGCACCAGGAGACAAAACATCAAACATTTGCAGTAATCCTATATGCAATTTAAAAGTGAGTCTAGGATTAAAATTGCTAACTGATTGTTTATACTGTTCCATCACAGTGTGGTCTGCTTAACAACCAAAACCTACCAAATCTTCTTGCCTTCTAAAATCTAGCCTCTGCTCCATATCCTGGAAGGTGGTAACATGGTAAAGAAGTGGTATTGCTGGGTATATTCAACATATTTGACACGCAGGCAACACTGGGTAGTCCCTGCTAGTAAGAAATAATGTATGATTAAAAAAAAAAATACATTAAAATATTTAGGCATGAAAAAAGATTACTTAAGGTAATTGAGCCAAGACTTATGATGGCCTCCAATGACTAAATTGGTTTGGTTTGTTTACGGCTCATGTTTATGTGGCATTTAATGCCGACAATCTTTTTTCCTGGTAATATTTTTGTTTTGTCAAAAATCTATTTCTGGAAATATTTTTTTCCTCAAAAATGTATAGCTGGTAATCTTATTTAAAAAAAAAATGTATTGCTAGTTATATTTTTTTTTCAAAAGCGTATTTCTGGTAATAGATTTTCTTTTACAAAAATTTATTTGTGGTAATAATTTTTTTTACAAAGTATTTCTGGTATTAAAACCTATTTTTACATTTTCATAAAGCTTTTTACCTCAGTTTCGGAGTTGAACTATTTGCCCATAGCTGGGACCCTAACAGGTGCTACCACCCCACGGCAGATTGGACCTGGGAACACGAGCAATTGAGAGGTGGTTCCATGCTCCTCAAAGCCTCCTGATAAGAGGCCTTGCTGTTGGACGTAGTTTATCATCTTACCCAGGACATGACCTAATTGGTACTGTTACACTTCACACATGCATACACACACACATATATATATATATATATATATATAATATTTATTAATGCCAGGAAAGAATTTGCATTCAATTTTGCGCAAGTGACCATCAAGGGAGATAGGTTGACCACAGACAAATGCTGAGTCACATGATCTCACAGCTACACTCAGTTTTCAAAAAATGCAGGAATGCATGTTAGTGATAGAAACAAACAACATTTTCAGTCATGAGTTGGGTAGTCTTAGTTATTGGAGATGAGAATGTAACGTTCAGATTTTGGACGTGAGCCCACACATATTGGCTGAAATAAAAAGTGATGTTAAAGATGTGAGATTATTAGGTCACAGGTTATTTGATTTACACACACTATATATTCATACACTATATATATATATATATATATATATATATATATATATATATATATATATATATATACGTGCAATATGTGTGTGCGTGTATGCATATTTATGTGTGTGCCTATCAATTACTGATGACCCATGCATGAAATTATTGAGACAATAATTCAGGATATCAATATGCAAGCCTTTAATAGACATTACTAAATCTTTAAGATCCACATTGTGCCCCGTAGCACAGAACAGATTTCTGCTAATTTATCTTAATTGAAATAAACAGGTTACCTCCATGTCGTATGAGATGCTTAAGACATTCCATACTCTGATTGGTTACAGCTGTGTAGACTGCTGTCCGTCCAATGCCATCAACATTGTTAATATTTGCCACCTCATCTCCTTCCAACAGGCACTGCATCAATTCACTGTTGTTGTAGATGGCTGCCTGGTGTATCATTTGCCCAGGCCAGTCATCCAGCGAGTTTCGTTCTTCTGTTGTTGGCTCCTCCCCAGACATCATCTACATTTAATTATTTACGGGCTGCAAGCAAACAAAGAAAAAAATATATCATAATTACTATAGTAACAGACACATTTTATGTGCAAATAAAGCATATTGATACACATCCTTTACATATGACAGGGAGACAAGAGAGAATACAAAAAGAGGAGAGATCTATAAAGGGATGCTGAAAATTTCCCAGACCAACCCATTTCCCAAATCAGAACTGAAGTCTAGTCATTGAAGTGTGTCTGGCCAAGAAGTTTTCAGCATCCCTCATGTATGTATGTGTGTGTATATATATATATATATATATATATATATATATATAAGGGGACATTGAAGTCAACACCAAGAGGCAACAATCTGTTTGATGCTAAACGCAATCGTCAGGCCACATTTTAACATATATACATGTGTTCAGTGAATGTGAACAAGAAAATCCTTGATTGCATTTCTACAAAATGTCAATTCAGTGCCTAGGTGATTTTTAATAAAGAAAACATTAGTATAAATTCTAGTTATACCTCAAGCACTGTTTTATTACCACCAGCACTTATTACAAACTAATTTACATATTCAAAAATGCACACACACACAACACTCTGTAGGTTTTGAATTCAGAGAATTCCTTCTCCTAGACCAGTTGCCATATAGACTATAGAACCCAGTCTGTCCTACTATTTATCCATAGCCAGAGGGAAAAGATAATTCATACCTTTCCCAAGGGTATTAACAAGTTTCTAAGCTGCTATCCACTACTCAACAGTGCCTCATATATAAGAAATTTCCAAGAAGGAAATTTCATCAAAATTGCCCAAAGTTTATTTCAAAAGAAAATCACAGGAGATATAGTCCAAGCTTTCAAATAAGTCATCATTAGGGTAGGTAAAAATAACTGATGAGATTAGCATTTTGAAATGTAACAACTTTTTCAAAATAAACTTACCTACTGTCTACCTACCTTGATGATCACTTAAGCCAGTCAAAGAAAAAAAAAAAAATTGGTACCATATTTCCTGTACTTTTCTGAAATTAAATTTGGATAAGTTCTGATGAATTTTCCTCCTTGTCTTAGGATTATTCAAGAACTACCTTTCAGCTCTATACTTTCAGGCAACTTTAATCTGCAAGAATTTAAATGCAATGCCAATCACTATCTACTGCCATTCTGAATACTCTTTTCTCTTTCTACTCATTACCAATGTTTCTGCTCCAATTCCCCCACACTTAGTAACCCCTTGTATGTACTGCCTTGCTTGTGATGATGCTGATTAAAAAAAAAAAATTATAAAACTAATAATTAAATGTGACAAAGAAATTTTTCTAAGTTTTCTTTATTCAGTTTTTCTAGTGTTCTTCCAGTTTTCTTTCTATGGGGACTAAGAGAGTGTAAGAACCTTGTTTTGATTATTGTCACAAGCCCTTTTGGCCAATTCATTAGCCATTTTCAAGGGACTTGTTAGAACAAACACAGAATAATATACTAAGCGTTTACAGAAGTAGAAGTAATTCTAAGCTGTACTGGATGGAGGTAAATATATTGCAACATAAAAATCAAGGATTGAATCAATTAGGAGACAAGCATTGCTTAGAGCTAAAAAGGCTAGAAAGTTGTAGAGAGCTGTGATCACCTATATCTTGTATTGACATGGCACATAAAAAGATATTTGCATGGAGTACACAGTGGTCAGCAAAATATCCACACTCCTTTTTCTTAACTTTTGAATTTTAGTTTCTGGGGTAATGCATTGTTACTATTAGAGTGACTATAATATAAAAACAAAAAAAATTGAAGAAATTCATCTGTAAAAATTATTGTATAATCTTTTTTGTCAAATAATAAAAAATGATCTGACAAATGAGAAAAGAACATTGAAAACTAGATCAAATGACCAAGAAAAAAGTAATCAGATCAACATTAATTCCAAGAGATTCTAACAATCTTAATTTAAGCCTGAACTTTCTCCTGGTGTGTGTGTGTGTGTGTGTGTGTGTGAGAGTGAGAGGCATGATAGAACCCAATAATAACAAGTGGCTGAAAACACAAAAGGTTTCAAGAGTTTCTGTACACACCCAAGACGCAACCAGCTGTACCTCAAAATCATTGCGTTACAATATATAAACCTGCCAAATTAAAAATTCAGAAAATTCATACTCTTCTCTAATTTTCAAATGCTGACAAAGTTCTATATGGAAACACACACACACACAGAAAATCATTTAAATATTGACAAGCACTTTCTCATTTCAAATTAAAAGAAAAAAAAAAAAAAAAAAAAAGCCTCAAGCAGTGTTACTAAGTAGGATATACATTCCAGTCATGGTATGTGGCTGCCAAGAATGGGTGGGAAATGATTTTTCAAATTATATCTTTCAGTTTTTCTCAAAAGTAAAGCAGTTGCTTCAAAATTTGCTGCTTTTTCCTTTGAATACAACTCTGTAAGATACATATTTTCAGCTACGCCTAGGCGTTCCATTAAGACAGAATACAGAAATACAATTGTCATCTATTCTCAATTACATCAACAAAATACAATACTCGCCAACAGCATGAAGTAGGTAAATGACTGCTAGTGGTGAACTACTTAGACAGTATATTACTCCCACTTACAATAGTGTCCAACATATTTATGAGGTGTGGGACATACCTATTAATGTTCATAGGTACAGTATATAACAGTCTTTAATTGAACTAAGATTAGCTAAGATGAAAAAGTTCATCTTAGATATAAAAAAAAACAAAAAAAACCAAAAAAAAAAACAAAAAAAAAAAAAAAAAACAAAAAAAAAAAAAAAAACAAAACAAAAAAAAAAAAAAAAAACAAAAAAAAAAAACAAAAAAAACCCTAAAAACTATATTATTTTTTTTTTTTTATTTTACACATTAGAATTTATCATAAACACTTATTTTTAATATTTTTTATTCAAAGTTTGCTTGAGTTTTTCTTAATGTTTTATTTATTTTACAGTTTTGCGTTGTTTACAATATACATTTCTTTTAATTTTTAAGTTCTAATGTAAATCATTGTACTTTTCAAATACAGATTAATATTATAATGGATGTTCAATTAATACTTTTCTGATCATATGAAATAGAAATTTTGTTATGAATGCTATCAGTCAGAGAAACCGTAAGGATAAAGAAATAAAATAATTGCTTGTCCAAGAGATCAGATAATTTCAGTATGACTTGTCTCAATTCCAAATAATAAGCAGAGAATGACCAACTGTAAGACATTGTTTCCACCAACATTCAACTGAGAACAGGGTCAGAATAAAGATTTGCAGAATGGGTGGGATCAGAAAATACTAATAAGTTATGTAATACAATCTTTTTGAAATATTTTAAATACTTTCAAGATTGTTTTTATAAAGAAGCAATGCCTTATATACTTGTCAATCTAAACACTACAAGAGAGATATGGAAGGGTGGAGAGAAGCAGAATGAAAATGAAAAGAGGAAAGTAACTGTTAGCATAGAAGTTATGGTTACATTTCGCCAATTCAACTATGAACTGATGAGACCTTTCCACTGATCCAGTACAACACTTAAATTCATATATTCTAAGATCCATAGCAAAGAATTCATCCAAACTATTACCATGAAAGTATTTATGGAAACGGTGTAGGGAAGCTACATACCATAGATGAGAGTGACTGAAGCTGAGATGTCAGGTCAGGACCAATAATATTGCTGATTCGTTGGATTTTATCAATAACCTCTAGATAAACAGCAGGAGCACCAGATGATATATGGTAGCAATATTCAAGACATGGACAAATGGTAGACATATAAATATGTAAAATAGTTTCATGAGAGAAAGACAAACGAGCAAGGCAGAAAGACAAAAAGAGAGAGCAAAAAAACGACAAACAAAAGACAAGCAGCAGGCAAAAGACAAGCGAGCAAAGGCAGGCAAGGCAGAAAAGACAAGCGAGCAAGAAAGACAAACGAGCAAGGCAAAGACAAAGACAAACGAAAAGGCAGCAAGGCAGAAAGACAAACGAGAAGGCAAGGCAGAAAGACAAACGAGCAAGGCAGAAAGACAAACGAGCAAGGCAGAAAGACAAACGAGCAAGGCAGAAAGACAAACGAGCAAGGCAGAAAGACAAACGAGCAAGGCAGAAAGACAAACGAGCAAGGCAGAAAGACAAACGAGCAAGGCAGAAAGACAAACGAGCAAGGCAAACGAAAGACAAACGAAAGCAAGGCAGAAAGAAAACGACAAAAGACAAAAAGACAAACGAAAGGCAGAAAGACAAACGAGCAAGGCAGAAAGACAAACGAGCAGAGAAGAGAAAACGAGCAAGCAGAGCAAGGCAGAAAGACGAGCAAGGCAGAAAGACAAACGAGCAAGAGCAAGGCAGAAAGACAAACGAGCAAGGCAGAAGAAAGACAAGCGAGACAAACGAGCAAGGCAGACAAACGAGAAGGCAGAAAGACAAACGAGCAAGCAAGAAAGCAGGCAGAAAGACAAACGAGCAAGGCAGAAGACAAACGAGCAAGGCAGAAAGACAAGCGCAAACGAGCAAGGCAAAAGACAAACAAGCAAAAGCAAACGAAAGACAAACAAGAGACAAACGAGCAAGGCAGAAAGACAAACGAGCAAGGCAGAAAGACAAACGAGCAAGGCAGAAAGACAAACGAGCAAGGCAGAAAGACAAACGAGCAAGGCAGAAAGACAAACGAGCAAGGCAGAAAGACAAACGAGCAAGGCAGAAAGAAAATGTTTCAAATAATTTTGCAATCACTTTGTACAAATATCAAAATCTTTTCTCAAATGTTCAATACTTCCTGGATTTAAAACTAAAGAAAAACCATTCATCACAAACATGGTTTTCCATGATCAGAACTTCTAATGAAGTTATATAAATATTACAAGCAGTAAAAATAAAATTACACTTGACATGCATTTTTTTTTATCCAATCAAAGCTGTAAGCACAGAAATGCTTCCATCAAAGAAAACACTAGATAATGACCCCAGTTTCAGGCTTTTTTTGGGGGACCATTATATTATTATCCCTAACCTGAGGTGCCTCACAATATTATCAAGATTTGCTTGTTTTTCACCTCATTGCAGAAATACCAGGTAGAAGCTGATGCCCAACACTGGACCTTATCTCTGATATAAATTGGAGATCAGTCAGAAATATTAAGGCTAAAATGAAAAATGACACCCAATATATATCTACAACAGTAGAGAAACAAGATGTGAAGCTGATATTTCTAACCACCACCCTCCAAAAATAATATATATTCAGTATTAAGTCTGCAGGTTAGAGACAACAGATACCAAGTGAAAGAGAAAGAATTCATACAATTAATAAAAAAAGCAAACACATGGTGGATAAGCAGAAAACATTTATGTTAAAATGTTTAATCAGTACAAGGACTGAAATCTCAGTCCCATCTTTAACTGCCAACTAACTGACTGCTAAACTAAACAGTAGACCTAGAGTGATCCTTCAAAGTTGCAAAGATCTTAACTGAACCGCAAAAGCCACACATGTGCCACTCCAAATCAGACATTTTGATGACCAACTTGCTACTACAGAAATCAAAGTTATCAAGCAAAGAAGGGGGAGTCCACAAGCTGTGAGAGCAGAAGTGTGCTAACCACCCCAGCAATCCAAGCAGCAAGCTTGCTGGTTTCCCAAATGGACCTGAACCATTCACTTCATTGTTTTTGTTTGTTTAGTCAATGTCGTGGAATGACTCATCATCCTGTGTTCATAACCAAACACAAAGCATTCAACATGCCTTCAAACAGAAATAGAAGACAACAATCTAAACAATTAGCAATGTTTTCTATTACTATAAATATGAACCATATTATTACTAATTAATGAAATCCACTTGTATGACTGATAAATATAAAGTCACCTGTTTGATAAATATAAAGACAATACAGTTTGTTTTATTTGTTTAACAGCATGTGAACTCCTTATGGGTCATTTAATGACTGAATTTTATTTTCTTGTGAGCTTTGGTATTTTTTGTTTTTCAAAACTGTATTCCTGGTAATTTTTTGTTCTTTCACTATGAAAATGTATTTCCGGTAATTTTTTCTAATGTATCTTTATTTTTTCATGTGTTGATCCCAGTTTAGGGGTTAACTATTTGCCCGTAGCTGGGACCCTAACAAGTCAAGGTGGGACTGGAAACACCAGCAATTAAAAGGTGGTTCCATGCTTCTCAAAACCTCCCAATTAGAGGCCTTCCCGTCGGATATAGTTTATAGTCATACCCAGGACAAATAAAAACAATATCTTCTCATCACAGCATATATTGGAAAGAAATACAAAGTCTTCATAAAATTTTTTTTTTTTTTTTAACTTGTATAATACAGATCTTATTACTTCAAATGTTATTTTTAGTTGATACCCATATTTGAGTAAACCTCCATTTATTTTAAACTGTATTTATTTCTTAACTACAAACAAGATGAAAAAAATCCTAAAAAAAAAAAAAAAAAAAAAAAAATTCATAAGTACTAATATATCTCCCACTGATCCCAGTAAAAAATAAAAATAAAAAATAAAATAAAAAAAATAAAACTAATTATATACTATACTAAATTTAATACAACCAACTTAATCATCCACAATAATTCTTCTCCATAAACTAATGTTTTACACAAAAAACAATATTTCATATTAATTTAAATGTCCTTTGGGAGATTGTATCCCTGACAAAAAAAAGTAAATATATATATATGTTGGTTTCATGACAACTTTATTGAGGAAACTTACACATGTCTGATTCAAGTTCCATAGCCCAGCATTCCAGTTCACATTCACAATACAGAGAAATTGTAATTGGCAATACAAGTATACTCCACCATGAAAATAAAAAACAAAAGCTTAAAGAAAATGTGCCCTCCAGCAAGATTCAAACCTGCATGCCTCTTTGCAGCAGAAACCACTGTCAGATAGAATGTGTTTTGACCGCTCAGCTATGGAGAGCTTCACAGTCAAACAAGGTTCTATTTACATTAAAGCATTCCACTCATTCAGATTTTCTCAAAAGCCAAATCGGCTCAGTTTTATATCTGAAACAAAATCAATTCTTGACAAATCGTATTATTTTTTAATTTGACATATTTTTTATTACTAGATGCTCTGTATAGCATATTTTCTTTAAGTTTTCTTTCAGGCCAGAAGATGAAATAAACACTCTTTAAAAAAAAAAAAAAAAAAAAAAAAGAAAAGAAAGAAAGAAATGGAGTATCTACTCAAATATGGGCATCCACTAAAAATAACATTTGAAGTAATAAAAATATCAGATTAAAAAATAATAATTCATTATAATCTTATTATACAAGCTTAAAGCTATACTTAGTGTATCATGGAAAGAATAAAAGCCCAAAGAAGGAGCTCTATGAAAAACTGCAAAATATGAGGGAATCTCTACAGATTAGAGGACAGGGATTTATTGGCCACATTTGGAAGAGCTTATAAAGTAAATATTTGCGTAGGAAAATATGAAAAATGGAAGAGAAGAAAACTGACTAAATCATGTGAGTCAGCTAAGAGACACATTGGTTTGAAGAATGAAAAACTAGTATATCATGGTAAACAGAACGATGGTAGTGACAGATAAGTCCTATTTTGTCAATGCTTGCATTAATTCCTGACAATATATGTTAATTTTGAATCCGCCATAAGCAGACTGAGCAGTGAAAACTTGCCCAAAGAAATTTTAGCAAATAAATTAATTCCTTAGAAACTACTATAGTTATAATTTCTAAATAAATTACTGGTGAACAGTGGCCAACCAAAACTAAAAATTTCATGTGTTCTCATGCAAACATTAAGCAGTTGGCAACAGTTATTTGTGAAAATAAGTATTTTATGCTCCTTTGGCAAGTTCAAGATGCTCTCTCTCATATGTGTGTGTGTGTGTGTGTGTGTGTGTGTATATATATATATATATATATATGCGTGTGTGTGTTATAAAAATGTAGTTTTAAGGTATGTTATATTTATTAGTAAAAGTGCTTAATATCAGAAAGAGCATCTGTAAACATAGAAGTGGACACTGGTCAACAAGTGGCAACAGTGTTTCAAGCTTCAATGCAGTCTTCAGGCCAGGTGTGTTGTGTTTTAGCTTGACTATAAACACAAGTAAATGCAATAATAGTAATAATAATATTACTAGTAGTTATAATAATAATCAGCTACAAATAATTAAGTAATTAATAAATAATAAGTAAAAGTTAAATAACTGCATTTGGATCCACAATTATTTCTACTCAACAGCATCTACAATAATTTGAAACATGTTACCACCCACCCAATAACCGACAGGATAATACAATAGACCCATAATGCATAACAGACTAGCATATATAAAATAATGAAACCAACCAACCCAAAAAAAAAATAAAAAAAAAAAAACAAAAAAAAACACACAAATGGCCTGAAGATAACTGAAGCATGAAACAAACTCACACCACTTGGTGTTGACCTCAGTGTCCACTAATAAATTGTGTATCTGTAAACATGGGAAAAAAACAAAAAAAAAAACAATCAATAAATAAAAATCTTGAAGCATTTTACTAATAAATCTATATCACAGGTTGGTATACACTGAATTATTTAGTTTTACACATATCAAGAAGCATATATATATATATATATATATATATATATACACACACGTATCTTAATAAAGATAGATTTAAATATATTCCTATCTCTCCCTTCCCTCTAATTTCGATCATATCTGTCATCCTCCTCCACCTCTCTCTATAACCTTATGTCAACTTAAAATTATCCCTCAAAAACTTGTATAAAAATATGGAAATTTTTAAACCATTTTCTTCTATGCTTGGAAATGTGATCTGAGGAACCAGGAAAAAATCCCTTTCCTGGGGAAATAAAATATAATCAATGGACCCTTACGGTTGTCTGTTTTTTAACTTTATATATAACATCATATTTTAATGGATATATATGTTTCAGTAAATGCTTTGCTTTTTAAACATCTACCAGCCTGTATATGAGAGAACCTTAATACAGAAAGAGTGCTCTCTGACAGGATTGAAACTTGCCACCACTTTTGTAGTACTCACTAAAGTCTAACATTTAAGATAAGAAATAATGTCAGATTACCCATTGCTTCACCACAGTTGTAAATTCAGAGTTATCCTCCTACTAGACTTGTAGCCAACCAAGGCCTAGTCTGCTTCAGTCTGTTTTATGCCTTTCTGAAGAACAATAGTACAAAGTAAACACAAACTTCCTTAGCCAGAATTTGAACTATGTACTCTAATTTTTTTAAGGCAAATGTGATTAATGACAGACATTGTGTCTATTAATTGTATTGATTGACATTTCCATATTACAAATAATCCTCCTAGGATACATAGGAGATTCCATTTGAAATTGTAATATCTTTTTGTAAGTTAACAATATTGTTGTATAAGATTTCTATTTTGGTCTGCTTGGTAATTTTGCTGTATTTATTTTGTATATGGCAATTTGGTCCAAAATTTAAAAGGTTTTTGATTTTGGTAAGTTCTGCCATCTTTAATAACATTTGCCTTTAATAACATTAGTCCACTGCAAGTTTTCCTAATTGTAATAATATTCATCTAGTTACAAAATCTACGAAAGATCACCTCCATCTGCAGCATTTTAATCTCACAAAGCTATATTCAAAGCTTTTTTAAATGCTCTATAAATCAGATATGTATGTATGTATGTACAGTGAAACCTGTCCAACTTACGCACCCTCAAAGTTACGTTCTGTCAAACTTACTTGAATTTTGAGGGCCTTGTTGGATTTACTAAAAAAAACCTGTCAGACTTACCATTTGTCAAACTTACGCAAAATTTTTTGGAAAAAAAAAATCATGCCATTCTTCAAAAAAAGCAACTTATGATCGAAAAAAGCCAACTATACTGACAATTGAACAAAAAACAGAAATAGTGGACTATAAAAACAAACATCCGAGGGGAAAAGGCGGCTAAAATCGCCCTGTTTTTCTCTAAAAAGTTCAAAGTTAAGATTGACGGAAGATCTGTCCAAAATTATATAAATTCTAAGAGTAAAATCAAAAGTGAGAGTCATACATTGCCAAAAATAAATCGAACAGGCCCGTAAAATATAAAATTATTGATGACGCTTTATCAAGTTATATTTTTAAGAATAAACTCAAAAAAAGGGTTTTATTGATGATTTTACAATAATCACACAATCAAAAGAAGATTGCACAAGATAATGGAATAGAAGATTTTAAAGCCTCAAATGGTTGGCTCCAGAGCTTTAAAAAAAGACACAAACTGTCTCTCAAACCTCTACATGGAGAAACATACTGTGAGGAACCAAAAAACCACGATGAATTTCTTAGCCAAATTGATGAAAAAATCCGCATCTAACTTAGTAATTTATGTTTGTTCAAAAAGAGCGTGGATGACGTCTACTATTTTTTCTGATTGGCTAGATCAATGGTGTCGGAGTTAACTCCTCCTTCAGTTCGTAACCCTTTCACCAGGGGTCTCTCTTTCCTGGCTATAAATAGCCAATGACCCTTCGCCTTGATCTCTTTTTTCCTTTCAGGCCTGTGAACCAACACCTCGAGGTAAATTTCTCTTATTCCTAGAGGATTTCAACTATCAACCTCGAAATGTAGTCGCTAACAAGGAATAGCGTGGAAACACGCTAAGCACAATATACACACACGCACGCACACACATACATACAGAATATTCACACACACTTCGTCCGTTGTACTGTTTCCATGTATTGTAACTTGTTAATAATATATATTTGTATATACATATATTATCAGTCTTGTTTTGTTTGCTTTCTTTTCCTTCTTCTTTGGACTTAATCAAAGTCCAACCTTTTTATGTAGTTGGGCTCGGCGGACAGGAGTATCTGAACCTTGCGTTTCTTCTACGTCTGACTTCTATCAACAACATAACAGTCACGCCATGAACCCTCAACAAACCGTAACCGCCACGGCCCACTACAATGGAATCAAGATCTTGTTCGTTTCAACAGAAAAGTTGTACTTTTGCTTGACAATTGTCCAGCTCATAAATCTCTAAAAAATTATTCTAATATTGAGCTTGTTTTTCTCTGGATATAGGAATTATTAAGTCCTTCAAAAGCCATTTCAATCGAATTAAATTTGATAAAATCCTGAAAATGATTGAAGGTGATAATAGTGTTTATGAGAGCTATAAAAAAATAAATCTTGCTGATGTGATCACTTTTACGGATATGGCATGGGAAAAAGTGAGTAAAAAAGTGATAAAGAATTGTTTTAAACACCTCAAGGGAGAAAATAAATACTGACACCGATTTTAATGTCAATATCGACGAAGAACACCTCGAAGACTACTCAAAATTACGCAAGGTTTATCGAAAAAGGGAAAATATTAGATGGGTTAGATTTAAAGGGCTTCAATTCAATAGAGTACACCGAAAATGATGAAATTGAAGAGGAAGTTTATGAGATAGAAAACTCGAAAAATATCGACAATATTGGGAGTAATGAGTTAGAAGAAGAGATTAAAGAAACTAAAACACCTATAATAACACACAAAAAGTCTTTAGAAGTTATAGAAGAACTTTTATTATACATTTCCCAGCGTGAAATGACACCGGATGACTATAGTTTATATAAATCATTAATCAAGAAGAAAGCAAGTATTAAGAAAGAAAAAGTTGTCCGAATACAGAAAACTTTATTTGATTTGGATTTGGATTTTATAAAATAGATGAATGTCTAGGGGTTATAGATTAGGTGAATTTTCTCTGATGAAACTTACCAAGATATAGATAGATAGATAGATATATATATATATATATATATAGATATATATAGATAGATAGATAGATAAATAGAATATGATAGATGATATGTATATAGATAGATATAGATATAATCATGTATTTGAAAATTATAACAAAAATAGTTATAAAATCATATAGATAGATAGAAAATAATGAATTTTGTTTCAACATAGATCTGGTATAAAATTGTCTAGATAGATGAATATAGATAGATGATAGCGTCAATGGATAAGACATATCTATTAGATGTTGAAACAAAATATATACTTTTCGTAGTGATTTGTATTTGACCGTTTTATAAAATTATAATTTTTTCAAATTTTGTGTTGTCTCAATGATGACGTCAATGGATAATTTGAAACAAAATCTATTTTTGTAACCCTACTTTGTATTGAGAACTCTTTTAAGAATAGTATTTGTTGGTTATTGGAATTTATTCCACATACACCAATCCTATACTTGTATGTGTATGTATATATAACATCCATAAAAACCAAAAGAGATGGATTGATTTGTTTTTACAGCTCAACCTTTCAAAAGAGATAGAAACCAATATATTATGAATATAAAAAAAAATAAGCCAAGCACTGATTCATTTTCAAGCACCAAGAATAACACACTACATTCAGTACCCAGTGTTATATACCAAAACAACTGACCTTCTCTAGATTGCTTTCAAGAACAGAAATGCACAAAACCATGGAATTCAATTGGCAGGTCAGTCAGTAAATACGAGTCAAAGCAAACATTAGAAAGGGAATGGCAGGATTTGTTTTAATTGTCCATGTATTCAGCAAATGAAACAAAATACAATTTAAAAATAACTTATTCATAAAACATTTAAATGAAATTAGTTTTTAGATATTACTTTATTTCTTTAACTTGTTATTTACTAAGCTTAACATGGCACAAGGCCAAGTACTGGGAATTAGGTTTAAGGAGAATCTGTCATGCCAGTCTTCCAAGTGGTTAGAACCTGCTTGATGGGCTCAAGCATTATCCCCCAGCACAGGCAGCACATACATAAATAGATCACTAAATCAGTAGCCTAACAGCTAAATTTTGATTTACAAGTTATTTTCCATCTTATACTTCTAAAGTGTGTATTTGACAACTTATTGTGTGACAGTATTTTAGTTAATCTTTCTCTAAATAATTTCAGCTTTCCTTATAGACTTCATCAGATTATCTTGCCCTAGACCAGAGGTCAGCACCCTTTTGGAGAGCATGCCAGACAGCTATGAAGTGTTTCGGAGGAGAGCCATGACATTAAATATACTATAATAAATTGTCTCAACCACAGATCACTCCATCCAGAAGGACGCCTTGGTATGGAGCTTTAAAGAAAAACAACAAAGTTAATGTTATATTATTTAAACAAGGTTCCTTATTTTACTGCAGGAATAACAGGATAGCAGCTGACACATTCAACAGAAAACGCAAGTTCTTTACTATGGTTAAGTTGGTGGGCCAGACAAAAATCCTTTGTGGGCCAGATGTGGTCTGGGGGACAGAGGTTGCCAACCCCTGCCCTGTACTCATCCAATGCTGCTATGGTTGCTGTAGATATGGTTCCCTTAGAACTGGGGTTATAAAACTCCTGATGAGAATTGATACTGCAAGGATATGCCGATGTCACAAAAAGTGAAATCAGGGAGCCAAAATAAAAAAAATAATAAGAAAGTCAATCACAAGTCATGCAAAGAGGACAGTTTCAGCAAACAGAATTAAGGCAGTAACAATTTGACATGGATGCCATGGTGAACGATCACGGCTCTCCACAACTCCCTGTATTTTGTGGCTCTTAGTAAAGTGTGTATTTTTGCTATCTCTTCTAAGCCCTGTTCTGCGATCAATTACACAAGCCCGTTAGGTAGGTTATTTGCTGCTTTCATCTGTCTCTTGCTTTCAGTATGTTCTGTGAGTATTCAATTCTCCAAGCCCTCTTTCCTCATTATGTCTGATAAAATTCAATTATCTCTTCTTGTTTCTAAGTAGAAGCGTCCTTTTTGTTTCCAATTTCCCTAAAACTTCTCACGTACCCATGTTATTTGCAGCATCCTTCTGTAAAACCACATTTCAGTTGCCTCAAGTTTCTTTGCCTGTGAGGAATCATACAGCATTCACTGCATTTAGCAGGACCAATAAAAAATAAGTTCAGTTCTTTTTTCTTTATTTCTAATGAAATATTCCAGAGATCTCTCGATCTCCCAATATGCCTTCAAATATCGGTATCACATTTTCTGCTCTGTTAAAACATTTCCTAGGGATTTAAATTTTTGTTCCTTGTTTGATTTTGCTATTTCCAATTTGTAGTTCACATCTTGGGCTGTTCCTTTTGCTTTACTAAAAACTTTTGCTGTCTTCTTACAACTGGTGTTTAGTCCTTTCTTCTTTTTCATTTACTATCTTCTGTAGGAATTCCTGTATTTTTCTTTCTTTGTCTTCTACCAGCACTGTGCCATCTGCATATCTTATGTCATTAAGATTATGGCCGCCAAAAATGTATCCCAACAGGACTTCTAATTCTCTCAAGATCAACTCATTGTATAGGTTGAATAAGTCCAGTGAGAAGATAGATCTTTATGCCCCATTTTAGTTTTGTATATTTAATGAATTCATTTTCTATCTAGAAGCAGGCAGCTTGATCTTCATGTATGTTCTGGATCATTCTAATATCTTTCCCAATGAGCCAAGCTTACCTAGCAGTTCAAACAGTTCTTCGACATCTGTTGTCAAATGATTTTGCATAATCTAGAAAACATAGGTATGTAGCAGACCAGGTAGCATGCAGTGCTGGCCTACGAAAAGGTGGCCTTGTGCCAGACACTACTCACGACTACCGAATCCACTAACAAAGTAAAAATAATAAATGTGTGATCTTTAGCAAGGAAAAAGGGTCATTCGACACATGCATAAAAACAGTAAAATATAGATAGCCAGGAGGAAACGACGAAAACGAGTCTGGTGGAAGACAAACCATAAAACTTTATTTTAATAAATATTTTGTCTCAATGAGTAGTCAGTAACAGAATGTTGATGTTCTGCGCCAAAACGAAAATCAAAATGGCTAAGGCGGGAAATGTTTCTTCAGAAGGAAAGTTCTGGAACAGAGTCTTCTTATACAAAAGGTACATGCATACACAAACAAAATACTCACTGTGAGGTTTTATAATGTGTGTGTAATGTTATCTTTTTTTTTTTTTTAAACTGGTTCGTAAAGGTTAGAGTTTCAAAGAGGTAAGTGAAGTTCATCAAATCGGCCATGTCAAAAAACTCTACGTTTGCTAATAGTGAACGGAGGAAAGTTCGAACAAGTTGTTCACAGAAGGACGATGAATTAGTCTTTTTTTAAGTGTGATGACGACAGTGTTGTAGACTCTACATTCTCCGGTAGAAAATGGAGGAAGTTTCAAACATGTTGTTCGAAACAATTTACAATCACAGGAAAAATATTCGGCATAATGAACCAAGGAGTCACTAGGAAGTTTTTGATTAGTTAAGATATTCCAGCCCGCGTATGGGTAAGGGGCACGAAATAAATGAGTCGACCTTCTTCTGGAAACAGGCCGCGACTGACTTGAAAAACAAAGTTTGTCAGTGACGTCAGAGAAATGTGCGGGAAAACTTCAAATTCCATTCTAGCTGGAATCAGGGGCAGCGAGCCACCTCACGTCAGCAACAAACAGGCTGGTTTACTACTATGACTAGCCGAACGTGACAGGAAGGGTTGCAATCCGCGTACGCACATAAAAATAGTTGGGATCCCTGCGCAATTCCACAGGTATACATCACTCTACATTTGTATTACTATTTCTAATATCATTCTGATCATAAATTCCTTTTTCAAGTGTCTTTAACAAAACCACAGTATTCCTGTTCTATTTCAAGTTTAATTCTACTATGAGCTATATTCATTAGAATTTGGATGATAGGTTTCATTATGTGGCTCATTCAGCTGATTATTCAATGGCATTCACATTTATTTGTACTTGGCTTCTTATACAGCGTGATGAAATTGGATCTACTTAAATCTTTCGGTATATTACCAATGTCATATATGTTATTTTTATAGCTGACAGATGGCACAGAAATCACATATCACTGGAATGTGGTCACCCCCACAGTCAGCACTTGGGTATGTTTTAAAGTGTAAAACTACATTCCTGAATCTCTTATTGACTGTTTCTAAGAGCATCTCTCTGTGTCCATAAACATCTTGGTGTTTGTGAAACCAGGTGTTGGCTATTATCTGGTCATTTGCTGTACAAAATTGGACCCATTTTTCTCCATCTTCGTCATGATTTAATTTGTCAACAATTTCACTATCTCCCTCCTCAACATTAGCATTCAGGTTTCCTATGACAATTGTAATTTCCTGTGATTTGCACTGAGTCTTGATGTTGTCCAGTTTTCAGTAAAACCTTTCATTTTCTTCCTTCATACTTTGTGTTGTCAGTGCAGATACAACTACAATGGATACATTAAAAGGATTCCCTTTCATTTTAACTACAAGAATCATATAAATGACAGTATCCTCTCTAAACATTTTAAATAAAAACAAGAATTCAACAAGTTTTGCACTAAATAAACAGAAAATATAAATAAGTCCACAAAAGAGGTGTTGTAACCTAGGGAAGGTTACTGAATAGAATAATCAAATGAAGGCTAGTAATGAACAATAATACTTAGGACAAGAATAACACATATAAGATTTGCCAGCAGCAACTGCTAGAAGTGAGTCAAGTGAATTCCACAATGAATCTCCAACTGCAGGATATCTACCAACCACCCCATGCAGTCAGATGTAGCACAAGTCCGAATTTAATGCGGAGTACCCAAGCCCATAAACTTGGCCAAAAATTCCCTGTAGACACTGTATAAAATAGGTTTGGGTAGCTGTTTCCTGAGACAAGACTCTGCCCTTCAACATAGCTTCATCTGGGAATCCTCTCTGCCCAGAGGCAGAGAGTTTGACCAGCACAGCTGGAGACAAATCTCCAACTGCAGGCTAACATACAGTATTTATTACTATATTTATGAGAATGGGAACATACCCATTATTGTCTGTAGGTATGCTACAAGAGTGGATGTGTGTGTGTATTATATATATATATATATATATATATATATATATTTATATATATATATATATTTTTTTAATATATTATATATTATATATATGTGCGGTACTTATTGGAAAACACTCAATATCAGTGATAGAGCTAACATATTTAATTTCAATCCAACTATATATATATATATATATATATATATATATATATATTTGTCACTTAGCCGATTGATGTTATATATCAGTACCTTGACTCAAGAGTTTTGCAGACAAATCTTTTTTAATTATTCAGTCCATTTGTCAGGTTTCACCAACTATCTTCTGATTTTCTCATTCTATTTCTTTTTATAATAAGTTAAAAAATAATTTTTGCACTTATTGGTGTGAGGCTGATTTTTTTTTTCTTTGTGCTTGTTCGTGTGTGTGCATGTGTAAAATGTTGTGGTTATTTCTCATTTTATTAATTTTCTTGTCTCCTTATACTCTTTCACTATTTTTTTCCCCTCTTTTGGCTCCAAGTGTTGGGAGGGCAAAAGGAAGAAGCCACTAAAACAAGACTGAAAAATCTCTGTGCATGAAGCAATTTTGCAGACATAGCAATGAGCACAAATCTAAAAGGAGATTTTCCAATCAATTTTTTAACAAAAGAAAAAAAAAATCAAATTGTGTCCCTAAAACACAAATAAAACTTTAAAAAAAAAAAAAAAAAAAAAAAAAAAATCCAAGATTCACATTATATATATCTGCTCACAGATCTCTGCCAACAAAAAAAAATTCTTCTTGTTGGGCAAAGGAAAGACATTATCAAAAACTTCTAACAGTAAAACCTTCATTACTACTCTAACTTCTTTTTTTTATTACAAACATGAAAATACATTTTTACATAAATATTTCTAATTCACATGAACTTTTTCACTTGTAGAAATGTGTCATTCCTATGAACACTTGAAATAACAAGATGTCAAATTATGAAAAGTACATCCGTACAAATCAACAAGCACACCTCTTGACATATAAATCTTTTCCCCACATAATATAAACATAATCAATATAAGAAATACATGAACACTTCAAAAATAGTTAAACATTTAATCTAAGTATAATAAAACTAACTTTATATCAGCAGTCTATCAAATCAAATGCTCATCAAAATAAATTATAGAAATTATTTAATCATTTTGTAGGGATACAGAAGGCACTTATCTCTCTTTGGTAGAGATAAGTTATGTGAGTCACATGGACGCCACTTAGTGACGTCATTCCATACAGTGACAAAAGCAGCAGTCATTCAGTTTTCTTTTTACAGTAGCCGAACAGAGACATTGCTTTCATTAGCCCAGGTCTCCCATGGCCCAGACAGAAGCTAAATCTGCCTTCCCATGGTGGCATTTCCCTTTAGTAATGTATCTTTCCCAGTAAATAGAAAGAAACTCCAGCTTGCAGTCCTCAATTTGAGAAAAAACCAAGACTATTTCCCATTCACAAAATATGTCCTTGGCTGGAACATAGATGAATCCAGCCAATTTGAATCTGGAATCCTAAGCATGGCTTCTCCAGACATGAGAGTATCTCCATATTATATGTAAGACCCTTACTTTTTGTTTCTCCTTACACCCTGCTTTGCTGTGTAGATATAGATGATATTTTATTCTCGATGCAGTACATGTGTATATATCTATATATAGTTCTGTGTATGTCTTAGTAGTATAAAATCTCTCTGAAAACAAAACATGTGTTTCATTCTTTTTCCTTTCAGCCATTCTGTCCCGTATGCAAAGTATGGTGATATTATATCATGGATATAATAATACCCATAACTGGAGAAATACAAATGGGAGATTAATCATTGTTTCATTGCTCACTCCCATTAAAATTTCCCCCCAAGCAAGACATTAATGCTCTTAACATGCAAAGAATTACTGAGTATTAGAGAATATGAGAAAAATAAAATATTAAGGAGAGAAAACAAAAGAACAAGAATTAAGAATATAGTGATTGACATTACATTTAAATTTTTGAAGATCAAATTTTACTGGGAAGCAAGAAGCTGGAAGAAAGTTCCACAAGAGAGAAGTGCCAGAAAAACTGTTAGCATAGAACTTATGGTTACATCTAACCATTTCAAAAGTAAAATGTTGAGACTTTGCCACCAATTAAGTACTGTGCTTAAATTCATAAAGTCTAGGTACCATAGAGGAAAAGTCATCAGAACAATTATCATGAAAGTATTTATAGAAAAGGCACAGGGAAGCTATGTTACTGTGGTGGAAAGTGTTTTACTGATGTAACATAAAGGGAATTTAAATTTAATAATGCAATAAACTTGTATACACATAGAAGCTTTGTGAATACTATTTTGACCTGGAAAATGCTATTTTAATAAACAAATCATTATAATTTCCTTAAAGATGCACTGAAAGTGTCAATATCTATAAATCTGCTACAATTAGACAAACAGGTTATTTCAGTTCATCTCTTACTAAATTGGTGCTGAAATAATGTGGGATATGTAGACCTTAAAAAAAAAAAAAATAAAATAAAATAAAATAAATCCCCAAGCTGAAATTAGTTAAAATCTAAATTCTATCATGACACAGTTAAAATAAAAATCAGGTATTCAGCCAGTTAAAGATTTTTTTTTTTTTTTATTGAAGTTCACCCAATACAAGGCTCAAGAGTCACTCGTGGTAGAGGGTCACTGAATGAGGTGTGTTATATGAATGCAAAAAGGTGGTAGAAAGAAGTTATGATTAAAAGAATAAAGAGGATAAATCATATTTTGTCTCTCTAATTTAGATTTTCTTCACATTGGTGAAACATGTCAAAATAGAGATTTTCCAAAGTACCTTATATATTTACAATATATATATATATATATATATAATATATAAAGAAAGAACAGTAAGATTTATAATCTGGTGTTCTTATTGATATTTTTTATTTTTACAAAACAGTGCTCAATGTAAATTTACAGGAACATGCTACCACCCCTGTCTGAATGATTGGATTTCTTGTATCCTTGGAAACAGTAAATTATGAATTTGTGCATTTAAAACTCAGTAAATTTAAAAATAAGTTATTCCAATATTCGCTTGAAGATGAAACAGAACTAATACTTTTAATCTGATTATATAATTAAATTTAAAGATTTTAGCTTCCATTTTTGAAACATGTTTATTACTGTGTAGCAAAAGAAAAGAAAAAAAAAACAAAAAAAATTTTAAATCAGTTAATATATATATATATATATATAAATATATATATAAAAAGCAATTTTCACCTTTTTGTTGTTTCAACTCCTTTTTACATTTGTTTTTGTGGGAAGTTACTTCGTAGCTTGTAACCATAGAAACCATGTTTAACTGGTATAACTTCCTGCTACGCAATTCAAAAAAAAAAAAAAAAAAAAATGCTGACTGAAGTTGTATTTTAACTCTCCACCCATTCAGATAATCATTCTGGCTCTCAGCCAAACAGAAGTGGCAGGAGGGGATATCAAAGTAGCAATATGAGTAGTCTTTGTTCTCCTATCCAACAATAACAAAAGATAAGTTTGGTTAAATTTTTTAATGACTGGTTCAAGTCAAGCTTAGAAATAGATTTATTATTGTTATAATTGTTATTAATATTGTTACTACTACCTGAGCTGGTAAGGCAGTTATGGGAGAGTGGTTGGCCCAAATGTTCATTCACCTGCTCTTCTTTCAGCTGTGGACTAAAATAGAGAGGCAGACTGGACTTGTTCAGGAATAAAAAGCAAAAATCCCAAAAATAAAGTCAAGGTAAGTTTGAAAGGACAAACACTAAATAGCCACAAGAAAAAGACATGGAAATGATTTGTTTTTAAATTATTCTTGTGCTAGCAGAAATATGAAAAGGTCATAGGATGTAGTGTTAACAATTTTCAGGAAAGGTCAAGCATCACAAGGAGAAATTCTTCATCACGAGAGAAGATGACCACTGGATACTTATTCACATTGGAAGAGCATACCAGAAACTTACAAAATAAAGGAAAAATTTAATTACAATACACGTCTCTTAAAAGATACTAAGAGACAAGTTCACACTACAAAAATACTTCTTACTAATAATAACTGGTACCACTGAATTTCACTATAGATATTATTGTTGTTGTTGTTAGTAATAATAATAATGATGATAATAAAAGAGTAAAGACAATAACATGATTGGATTGGTATGAGAATCCGTTGGGAAGCATGCTGTAATTTCAGCTTCAATGTGAAAGAGATATGGTATGACTAGCAGTCAGAACTAGTGGTAGAAAATGACAGACATGATATATCTAATGGGATTTCTCTATCCAGACAGAACATGTCACTGAAGCATAAACATCTGACCTTATTGTTAAAGATAAGTAAATTAACAATTGTTCAATTATTGATTTTACTATAGCATATGATACAAGAGTGGACTCAAAGAAACTCAAAATGATTGAAAAAAAATACCAGGACCTGGCTCAGGAGCTGAAGATGACTGTTGAAGTAATTCCTCTAGTAATGGTGCACATGAAACCCCACCTGGAAAACTGAAAAAACACTTAAGGAGAATTGGAACCAAGACCAAGTTTTATTCTGTAAGGATTCTCCAAAAAGCTCCTGAGATGTGAGGATTCATGTTGACACCATACCTCAAGAACAGAATTTCCACTGATTATATCAATGTACAAAATCAACATAATAATTATGATGATATAATAATAATGATGTAGTATTTGTAGAAAAGATGATACTAATGACACACATTCAAATATTCTCATCTTTGGAAGAAAAAAATACAGTATTTTCTGGCTTACAAGACACTGCAGCTTGGAAGATGCACCCTAATATTGGAAAGAAATTTCTAAGTAAAAAAAAAAAAAAAGTCATTCTCATACAACATATTCATCACACATCCCTCACATACTGGCACCATGTATTATTTACATTAATCCCTTGTCCGATTTTGTTTGTATGGCAATGACATACTAGTCAAGAGCAGAAAGGCTCCTGCCACTGCTAGCAAACAGAGCTTGTTTAAGCTTGTGTGCTTGTGGCAGGTTTACAGTCTTGGAAATACTTGTAACAGCTAAGTACTGAGGTTACATAAAAGGTTGAATTAGATAGCTAACATTATAGTGTAACAACTCAAGATACAAATCTATGTCATATCAGTCAAACCAATTAGGTGACAGTCCAAGCTTACTTGAGCCTGGGCATTGCCTTACATTCGTCTTGGAAGATGCACATGTATTTTTCAGGAAAAAAAGTGCATCTTGTAAGCCAGAAAATATGATTTTTTATGACATTTTGTAAAAAATATGAATTTTTATGATTGGAGAAGTACCTAGAAAAAAAATTGATTCTTAAAAATGTGTGGTTTAACTGCTGGGCTAATGTTTTGTATACCTTGTTTATGATATGTAAAAATATTGAATTAAATTTATTGAATTTAATTATATAACATTAACTTTATGTAACTACATCCTTGAGCATGAATGTTGCCTTACATTTGTCTCAGAAAACACGCACAAAATATTGTGTCTTGTAAGCCAGAAAATACGGTAATTGAAAGAGATTACTGAAAAGTTTCCAAAATAATTTCAATAACAAAACATAATATTTGTTTCTTTTAAGGAAACTTCAGAAATGTCTCAAGTGTGATGAACTTTGAGGTGAATATGTGGAATATCGTGTACATTTCACAGCTTTATATCAGAGAACTTTTTAGCACCCCCCACCCCATAAAATAATTAACTATTTTCATGCCTTGCCAAAATCAGGCTAGTGTACTTACAAAAAGCACCATGCCGATGACATAGGTATTCATAGCACTGATCTTGAGAAAAATAAAAAAAAATTTACATTCTATAAGTGTTTCAAGAGGTAGGACTCAAGATAAACCTTTCAAAAACAGAAAATATGACCTGGAATTAGAAAGAAAACAGCAATGGCACCTACCCTGAATCCATTAAAAAAATTCAGGATGTGAAATTAATAAATACTAAACACTTCAAATACTCCAGTTTATGGATCAGTCATAACAAATTTAGTATAGGAGATATGTTTGAATAGTTTTATCCAAAACTGTAGCATGCTACAAAACAAAAACATTAACATAAGAACTCTAGTCATGTTCTTAACATCATCAAATGCATCTATTCAGAAATGTCTAAACTATCAGCTGTATACAACAACTTTCTGAGATCAAGGATAAAAAATGCATTTGAGCAAATGAACCCTATTAGTCTTAGTGAAGAATATCCTTCTTAGAACTTCATAAGACTCAACAGCAGCAACAACTAAAATGGATAACACATGTAACTCAGAGAAAATAATGACATCAGATGTTAACATTCCACACTAATTCAAACAAAAGATTAGCAAAGAAGCCTCCATCAATATTGGAAGATGCAATTACAGTTAGTGGATATTGCAAATTCTTCTTTCGATTTTTACAAGAATCTCTAAATATATAGCAGGAGCACCAGACCATATGTGGCAGCAATATTCAAAGCATGGATCAATGGTAGACTTATAACTGTGCAAGATGGATTCAAGAATGAAAAATTGAATAGAATAACAGCGAATCAACTTTTTTAACAGCAGACCTAGCAATTGATTTAATATAATCTTTCCACTCCATATCAGTGGAAAATATTAGTCTGAGAATATGCAACAAGTCATACTTCTGGAGGTTAGTATCAGCGATGCTGACAGAAGGCAAAAGGGTTCTCTTAGAGGATTAAAAGAGAGCAGTTTCATTTTGGAAACATTAAAAATTAACAAACGAATTCCTTTCCTCAGTTGACAATTTACTATCTCTATACATAATATTCAAGTTTTTGCTGTATAGTGTTGTCTCCATCACACAGGTGATGGTAGTGGCTTATGTCAATAGCAGATCTCTCTTAAAAAAAAAAATAAATAAAAAAAGGGTGAAAAGACAGATTCCATGAAAGAACAATAATAATTGGAACAAATATATTTAAAACCACACATAAGCTTTAAATAACAAGGACCTCATACAATGATGTATCATTTTTTACAGTATGTGTAAGCTTGGATTAATAAAAATTCTACTGGTCATAAAGCACATTTTTTCCTCTTATTCTTAAGTAAAAGATTACTCCAGAATCACTACATATTAGTATAACTGGATAGAAGTATATCTGACTTAAATAATACATTTAATATATGTATTTAACAACTTGCATAATGAAACCTCTTAATAGTAATGACTAGCAGTAGAGCCAGGCATTGCCCGGGGATGTAACAGTAAGAGATAGATCAAGTATCGACCATCATAAAGACTGAAAAATAAAATTGACAAAGATTATTGTTTAAGGTTGACGAACACGCATCTCTTAATTAGTATTTGTATTTTTTTACGAATTGGTCAAACCCAAACTCAAAAACATTGTTTTCAATCGTTATGGATCTATCGATTGAATAGAATTTTATTATAAACAATTGTCTTGTAAATGGAATTTTTAAAGCATTCTGAATGTAAAAATAAAGAAAAAAGTGTGCAAGACAATAAAAAACACTACCTGCCAAAAAAAAAAAAAAAAAAAAAAGTGAAGTTTTGTTGAAATCTGTTGAAAAATGTAGGAAATCTGATCCCATATATAAATCAACACACACACACACACACAAACAACCTGGGTTTTAAAATAAGTATAACTCGATATGAGTTGTCCCCCATTCATTCTCATGATGCCTCTTAATCATGTTTTCAAATTGATTTTGGGCAAAAACAAATGTGTTTTTCCAATTTTTGGCACTGTCAGAACCACTGCAAGGTAATTTTACGTAGTGCTGTGAAGTTTTGTTGAAATCAATTGAAAAATGTAAGAAATCCAATCCAATATATAAACGTACAGACACACACACACACACAATCTGCATTTTATAATAAGTAAGATGTAAGAAAATATGCAATCATTTTTATAACATAGGTAAACTTCTACCCATCATGTCCCTTTAGGATCATGGTTCTCCACAACATCCTGACTCTTGTAGCTATTACCAAGGTTTGTCTTTTGGCTATCTCTTGATCTCTGTTCTATTTACATGAGATTATTAGGGAGGTTATCCAATGCTTTCCTGTCCCTTTTGCCTTCAATGTACTATGAGTGTTATATTTTCCTAGCACTCTTTCCTCATTATGTGACATAGAAATTTCAAAGGACTTTTTCTAAGTGACCGTTTTGATTCCATTTTCTCTAGGTAAACTAGTATAAATTTAAGATTCTATTGCATATAAAGAAAGGTATCGGTTTTCTATTGTTGCTAAATAATAGACTATTTATTCCAGAATTACAATATATTAATATAACCGAAGAAATATTTAAAGAATCTCATGTGAAAACTTTTTTCATAATAGCAAGAACTCAAAATATCAATTTCACATTTGCTATTATAAGTAAACTAGCAACTAAATAAATATTTTCAATACAACTGTCTTCTATTTAATGAAAATTTAAGAGAATTTGTTTTTAATGTTGAAAAGAAAATGAAAATATTCATGATAATGCACACTTTTTTCTGCAATTCCAAAAGAAAGCTAGTCAAAAAGAATAGATGAACACGTTCACTGCACATGATATGGATAAGAGTTACTGAATGAATAAAAAAAAAAATAAAAAAAAAGAAAATCAATATTTGCACAAACAAAGAAATCAATATGGTAAGAGGGAAAAAAATCAGCTTTATATATAGAAAAAATTAAAAAAACATTCATAATAAAAATCTATGTTCAATTCAGCCTTTGGATATAAAGAACAACTCTTACAAAAAAAAGTTAATTCTGTGAAATAAAAACTTACTACATCTGCAAGTCACAAAAATGATGAGAATTGTCATGAAGAGAATTTACCAAGAATTATGATAAAACCATCAGCATGAGCATATTAAAACATCTCACACAGAAGCACATCTGGCAAAAATATTAAGAAAAGATTTTATATATATATATATATATATATATATATATATATATATGAATGATAAAAACATAGTTTTATGGTATGCTATATTTATGGATAAAATGCTCAGTGTGAGGGACAGAGCATATGTAAATATAATTAAATACAGGCCCACACGAACGGTTTGAGTGTTATATATGACATTATTTCTTTTTCTTATAATATACATAGAGACAGACAAACAGATCAACACTGCATTGAAACTCATTTTCATGCAATGTTGATCCCAATGTTCCCACTGTCTATATCTATAAACACAATCTTCAATAGTAAGCACTCTTTCCCTTTAATTATAACAAAATTTAATTTTTCTTGGGAGTTTGATGTGATAAAAATATGATACATGTTATTCTGCTTTCACAATTGACTACATGATAGATGATACTCCACTTTTGTGTATATACATGTTTGTGTGGCCATGATTACTACAGGCAGTGATGTGTGTTGACCCTAACAGGTGCTACCACCCCAGGTCAGGGTGGACCTAAGAACAGCAATTAAAAGGTGGTTCCACATTCCTCAAAATCTCCAATTGCCTGATCAGAGGCCTTGCTGCCGGATGTAGTTTATTGTCATACCTAGGACTGAAAAAGAATAGAACTTTATTTTCCTGAAGGAAAATTCTCATAAAAGTTTAACAACATTAAAATTGATTTTGTTTTTAAAACCGTCAAGATTTTCACATTTGTATATTGATAAGGTGCTATTTGAAATCAAAGGATCTCTTACGTAATATATGCAAATTACTATACAAAATTTTAATTCTAAATTGTTAAGAAGAGAAAAGAGCTAAATGTGTGTACTACAAAGTAGAGACATCAGAATCAAGCAGGTAGAGAAAATTACCTACCTAGGTAGTTTCATAACAGACAACAGAAAATGACGCAGAAAGCTGAAGGTCTATTGGAGTAATGAAAGATGCCTTCAGGAAACAAAAGGAAAATTTCATTAGAAACAAAGAAAAAGTGCTAAATTGTTGTCATATCTAGTTACCTATATACAGTGTAACCCAGATATAAGAGAGTTGTCGGGACCGGAGAAGAAGTCTCTTATATCCTGGTTTGGTCTATTTTGTTTAGGTAAGTATGGGCTCTAATTTGGGATCAGAGAAAATCTCTTATATCCGGGTTTCTCTTATATTCGGGTCTCTTATATCTGGGTTACACTGTAGTAGTAAATGCAGGACAATTTCCTTAAAGATGAGACTTGAAGTGACAGATGCAGTTTTAAAAAATATCCCTAATACTTATGATAAAAAAGAGACAGCTGAAATGTTTGGAAAACTGTAATGAAAAAAGTGTGTCTGGAGAATTTAATAATCACAGGACATACCGAAGGCAACAGGGAGATGGCATGTTTACATGAATGAATGACAAAGTGGCGGCAAAGACGGATTATGAACATTGTTTAGAGCAGTGGTTCCAAAACTTTTTCGGGGTTGCCAATCCCTTGCATACCAAAACACAAACCTAATTCCCCACTAATATATAGACTCAACCCTACGCTCCGCTTTGAATATAAAGTAAGTCATTGATTGTATTTTCTTGATGTTAGTATTGTGCACCAAACAAGCATCTTAGTATTTCCCATAATAATTGTTAAATAAACAGGATATACTGTAAAGTGAAGGGACGACACACTTCAGGTACAATGGGTGTGTATGGTGTGTGTTATGGTTCAGATGTGTCACTGCCACCCTCAGGCTCTCCACTTTTTTCTCACCACCTCCCTGGATCTTTCTAGTTGACCCAGGGATGTAGTACTGCCCACTTTGGGAATCACTGGTTTAGGGCAATAAGGGACAGGAAATTATGGAGAGATGTGATTACCTACATCCTGAAGGGACACAGCACATTCCCTTAGGGGAGGCCTTAGGGATTTTTTTTTTTTTTAATCATTTTACCTGAAGTAAAGAGATAATGCCACTAAGATGTAGGGGGGGTTACTGGGAGTGAAAAGGGAATGAGAAGATTTTAGTGAGTAGAAAGGACAATAAGAAGTAATAGAAAAACAAGAGAGGGTGTTATATTTTGTGTATTTAGGGAAATTTTTCAAATCTACCCCATGTGCTTATTAAAATTTTAAACTTTTCACTCCAAGCAAGGTGGGAATGCCACTAGCACACAAGGGGTTACAGAAAGTGGAAGCAAGAGTAAAGAGGTGTGAAAGAGGAAAGGATGAAGAAAAGGACAGGGAATAGATCAAGGCATCTGGAGATGTCAGTTGACATTGCATTTGAATAGTTAGAGATTAGGGCTATCAGGGAAGCAAGTAAGAGGAAAGGAGTTCCACAGATGGGAAGTGTGAGACTTGAAGCTATTGGAGTAGAAGAGATGACTACATCTAACCATTTTGACAGGGAAAGGGTGATAGTGGTACATTTAAATTCATGCAGTTTGGGAACTAGCGAAAATAGCTTTCAAAGCAGTTACCATGAAAGTATTTGTAGAAAAGACAGAGGGAGGCGACGTCATGTCAGAGAGCAACTGTAAACAAGATGCCAGATCAGGGCCAGCCACATTGCATATCTGTCTCTGGATTTTGTCGAGGACTAAGATAAACAGCTCCTCCCATTTATTAATTTTGAACTTTGATCCAAAGCTCAAATAGGAATCTGTAATTATTACAACTGGTTTAAATTTTTACAACTGGTTCAAGTTTTTACTTGCACAAATTACAGATTGAGAAAAATTCTGACTCCACTCCAATTATTAAAATCCCACCCTTACATTACGCTACTAAAAGTACTATGAATGTAATTGTTAATACTGAATTCTAAACATAATGCATATATCCAAGTTCATACTTCATGGTTTGGTATATTAATTTCTTTTGTTCTGATTTTATTGTTTTCTATTTGGTGTGTGTCCTTGACATTCCAATGAATGCTTAGAACAGCAGTGTATTAATGATTCTAAGTCAGGGTGACATGCCATGAACAATCAGTGTAATCTCTAATCAGTCTTAAATCTTATTCACCTTCTAACTGAAATCCAATAAACATAGGATAATACAATCCAAGGATAAGAGGAGAAAAAAAAAAAAAAAAAAAAAAGAGATCCATCACAACTCATCAACTGCTGAAATCAATCAGTCAAATGAGACAACCATTTTTTAATAAACAAAATGTTTTTATCTTAAAACTAACAAAAATACTTTTTTTTTTCCTCCCCTACTCCACCAAATAAACATTTACTTGTTCTCTCATCGGAATATAGCACTAGATGATGTTTGAAGTGGCAATCTTGATGCGTCTATGTGGGCAGAGACAAGAACTACCCAGAAGTTCTACTCAAGCAGATTCTTTCAAAGAACCACTACTTTGTGTAATAGCCTCCAGATTGGCTACTTTCCTAATCACAATCTTAACCTCTTTAAGTCTATGGTTAGCCATTATTTATCCTACATATCCTTATAATCTGCACTTATGTATATGCAACAACCTCACTAAGTAACTGTCTACCTAGAGTGGCTTATGGGCCATGCAACATTTAATAATAATACAAAATTCCCTTGGGACTTCAGGCTTTGACTAACTTCATCTCTTTAAATACAATGGGGAGGTACTGTCTGACGGTAGAACAGTCCTGAGCAGTAGACAATTATTTTGTGCAACAGACTCCCAAGAGGATGATTTTTCTGATCACTACAATCTCCTTGTTCAGTCCATACAATAACCCCATTTCATAACCCTCTACCTTCAGTGACTCATAGAGCTATTGGGTGAACGTTTAATGAAAAGGAATAAAAATTTATAAAAAATCTGATTTATTTTTGTTGCTTTTTGTCTTTTCTTTAACAATTATCTCTTTTAATTACTGAACTCTATTAATGAAAAAAAAATAACTTCAGCCAAGATTGGAATTATTGTTAACTTTCCACATGACCAAAAACAAAAGGTTTAGAAGGAAACTCCCATTGATATTAGAAAGAGCTATAACAACTAATGAACTTGAGAAGTCTAATCTTCTGAAAAACTGTTTTTAAGAATAAGCTTTCATAAATTTCAACTGTCAGTAGCAATAACTTAAATCAATGAATGCCAAACATTTCCTTATAAGGAAAAATGGCTAATGACTAATATTACCATATTCTCTACAGTTTATAAGCGAGCACAGTTTCTCACTTGCTGACCTCAAGATATCCTGACATTCAAGAAATGAAAATATAACAAATTATACTAAAATACATACTAAAAGAAAGCTAAGTTTCATAAGTACAAATTTATATATTATTTAGGGGAAAATAGCAGTCACTTCAGACTAGAACTAGTATTCACAATTTAAAGAGTTCATCTCTTTCAGACAACACCTTCATCTGGAATTGGAATGGAAGTAGTGGTGGTGGCTACTCTGAAGTTATGTGGAATTAATAAAACACTCCAAATAGCTTGTTAGATCGATCAGTTATAACAAATTTAATGTGAAATAAGAAAACTGAACAAGCTCTGCTCGAGGTAGTTCTGCCCAACACTGCAAATTGCTAGAAAAGCAAAACATTAACATAAAAACTCAAGTCATGTTCTTAAATAGCATCAGATGGAGACTTCCATATTGATGTCAAGCATGACACCAGACTAATTCAGAAATATCTAAACTGTATATAAATGCTTTCTGAAATCAACAATTAAAAATGGTTTTGAGGGAATGAATCATGTGGGTTTTAGTGAAGACCATTCTTCTTAGAACCTCATGGATTAGAATTATAGAATCACAAAGAACTGAACCAAATAACAAAAAACTGCAGCATTTGAGGGCCTTCAACAGAAGCAACAAATGAAATGGCTATTACATTTAAAACAGAGAAAATAATGACATAATCAAGATGATAATGTTCAATACTACCTCAAGTAAAGAAGGCAGGTCCCATCAATACTGGAAAGAGTAATAACAGTGAGTGAACTCAAGAAACCTATTTTACTGAAAAACTGTTTTAATAGAAAAATTATAAATTCAACAAAATGTGGCTGATTGGTCAATGAATACCAAATGTTTCCTTATGTGGAAACAGCTAAATTTACCATTACCAGGAGTCAATATATTCCACAATCATTAGAATTAGGAAGAAAGTGGTTTTGTATGAAACTCACATTCATATCCCAAACCTAGTCTTTCATGAATGCCACTTTGACCATTCTGCGACCAGAAAAGGTTATTCTCTGTAATCTCTTGCTGCCATCATTTTCATTTTTCATCCCATATCATTATATTGGGTATATGGATAGTGTAGGGTTATCAGTGCAGAAACGGAAATCGCTAAACCAAATTTAAACTCCAGCCTAGTATGTTGCAATCACTTTCACACAAATGTGCTTGGTAAAGGCATGGATCCACATTCCTCCAGTTATGAGTTAAATAGCTACTCTGGTCAAAGGAGAAAACAGATCACTAAGACAAAAATGTTTAGAGAGTGCCTTGATTGCAAGGTCATTCACAGTAAATTTGCACGTGGGCTCTTGCAACATTTCATCATTCTTGGCAGATCTTATCTAACAACAAAAGTGATGGAAAGAAAAAGAATCTAAATGAAATGAGCTTGATTATATAATTTAAATTTCCCAGCATCCCACATTCATGCACAAGTGTAGTCATACCAATTTAACAAATTTTGTCCAATTAAGTCCTAAAAGACAAAATATGTCATACAAAAACTTTTCCACTTTGTCATACATTTTTCCCCTCCAATATTCTTCTTGATATAATTAAAGCAAAAGATGGTCCACATGTGCTTCTTATAATATTTAGATTTAATAGGCATGTTAATGAAAGAAATATTATATATGTATATACACACAGGCCTTTTGACTAAATTGAAGCATGAAAAGAAAGATTTTAAATTTCAACTTTAAAATCTTTTTCCTGCATTAGCTTAGCTCATTTTAAAACAATGACAGAAAATCCACAAGCAATAAAATTCAAAATTTATATGCTCTAGGTTTTCAAACCAAACCAAATCTGATAATCATATAGATACTATACTCTGATCCTAGCCAGAAAACCAGCAATAACTTGATCCCAATCAGAAGTGATGATCTATACCATAAATAATCATGCCAATATGCTAATAATTGATGTGCAGGTGATGTAACAGTTAGCAGCTCAGAAAGAAAAATCGGTGAGCAGATTTGTTTGTTTGGGTTTTATGGCATATCAACCACTGTGGGTTATTTAATGCCAAATCCAGTTTATATATATATATATATATGCCAAATGTATCAATTTTAAATGCCTATTTTGTATGGAACATTTTTAGCAAGCTAGAGCTTATTTTCTTGCACACTGCAAAATAATCTTAGGTATTTTTTGTTTAAGTCAAGAATTTCCATTTGAGTGTTGATTGTTTTGTTTAATGGCATCTCAACCTTAGTGGTCACTTTATGACGAAAATGATTTTGAGTGACTTTAAAAGTTAAAAACGCATAGCTGGCAACATTATGGCTTCAAAGACGCATAGCTGGCAACATTATGGCTTCAAAGACGCATAGCTGGCAACATTATGGCTTCAAAGACGCATAGCTGGCAACATTATGGCTTCAAAGACGCATAGCTGGCAACATTATGGCTTCAAAGACGCATAGCTGGCAACATTATGGCTTCAAAGACGCATAGCTGGCAACATTATGGCTTCAAAGACGCATAGCTGGCAACATTATGGCTTCAAAAACGCATAGCTGGCAACATTATGGTTTCAAAAACGCATAGCTGGCAACATTATGGTTTCAAAAACGCATAGCTGGCAACATTATGGTTTCAAAGACGCTGGATGTAGTTTAACGTCTTATTCCGGATGATCGGTGAGCAGAGTTCAAATTGCTGTTGAGTTTGTTTACACAAAAGTGAATGTAACAATCTTGGGAAAGGTATGATTCCGCTCACTTGGCAACCAGGAGAATGAAAATCTGACTTCAAGTTTGGTATGAGGCTAACAATTCCATCCTATCAAAACCTACTTGCTATGGATTGATTGATTCATTTTCTAAAACTTATCAGCCCTTTTTCTGGTTATTTAATGCTAGAAAATATTTTTAGATTCTAAGAACAATTTTTGGAGATAATAGTTTAATGATACAAGTTTTACTAATTAACCTATAGGTGGGGGAAGAAAAGGTGGATTCATACCTTTCCCAGGGGTATTTGTGCATGAGTGAATATAATGAACCCAACGAGAATTGGAACTTGGCTCTCCAATTCCAAACCTTTATCCATTATACTATCAACACATCCAAGCTTATAGCACCTAGTATTCCTAAGCAGTCACCCATATAGGTACTGACCAGGATCGTCATTGCTTAACTTCATGATGTAAACATAAGCCTGTACTTTCTATGGAAATCACAGTAGCAATATTGAAGCTATGGTCTGATACTCTACACTGGAGTCTACAGAACTTGAGTGAGTGATGCTGATAATAATTACCAAAAACTTTTAAAGGTTCTATGTTAATAATAATCACCAAATTGTAACAATGTTTCAAACATACCTTTTAGTTCTTTTTAATAGAATCTGTTACAAATTTACTATTCTCAAGTCAGACAAATGCTGCACTGCAACATAGTTTTGTTTTCACAATGGCAGAGTCATATTTATAATCACAATATGCTCATAAAATCTAGCATCAGAATAATACATTCATCCCTCATCTTATATCCTCAATATTGATGTTTCACATTGGCAAAAACCTAAATTATGAAAATACAAGTCAATAAATCTATAACTTCTCCCTTCCTACCCCTATTTTTCCATCTCTTTCACTCCCTCTCTCACTCCAAGCCCTACTCCCTTTCTATCCTTTAGTCTTATCTCTATCACATTCTTTGGCTCTCATCCCATGTTTTGTCTGCTTTGTAACTCTCAATCCCCCTCATCCTATTCCTCCTCTTGCTTTCGTTTCTTAGCCGTCATAACATTCCTAACTAGAGTTCTATCTCTTTTTTCAAACTTTTACCATTGCCCTATTTTCCACACCTCCCCCTTTGCATTCTATCCATCCCACCTCTCCCTTCACATCCTATTCTTTTTCTCCCTCCCTTCTCATCTTATTCCTCCTCTCTTTTCCACTCTTCATTCTACTCCTCCTCTCTCCTTAGCTTTTGTTCTCTCCCTTATTTCAAGTTATTCCTCTTCCTCCTCTCTCTCACTCCTTACCCTTCATCCTATTCCCCCTCCTCTCATTTTCATGGTTTTATTTTATACCTCTTCCCTCTAATTTATACATTATCTCTCACCCTCTTTTTTAACCTTCATATTTACTGCTTTTATTTCTTTTTTATTTCTTCCCCCCCCACCCCACCCTTTGCATTAATTATATTATTAAAAGAAAAAAATCAGGTGTTAATAATTTGGTGACATTTCAATACTAAGTGCATTTTACTAACTGGTGTGCCAGACATTTCATGAACAGCTGCATGCAATTAGTCTCAAATGCAATGAACAAACAAAAATATTTGCATCAAAATCAATCGGTATCAAAACTAAAGTTTTACATCAAACAAAACTGCATCACATCACTGTATATTATTATTATTATCCTTATTCAGTTATCAGGCCAAGGCTGACAAGATTATTATAAATTGCATGTTTACACCATTTATCTGGTGGTAATTGCTAGAGATTGAGCGACAGCACTTTCCCGAGTATTCCAATCATTCTCAGCAGTCAGTTTTTCCATTATTCTTACTTGGTTCTTTGGGACAGTTCCAAGTTCTCCAATAATTATGAGCATGACTGCGACATATATATTTAATATTTCATTCAGTTCTCATGCAATATATCAGTTTTTAAAAATAATAACAAAAATACTAAAGAACTTTGGATTATTTACCTAACGAGTTCTTTCCTATATATTTTTACACACATATATAAGAAATATAGTTTTAAGGTGTGCAATATTTATGGGATAAAGTGCTCAATATCAGAGATAGAGCGTGTGTAAATATAAATATAAAAGTGAACATTGAAGTCAACACCCAGAGGTGACAGTCTGTTTTATGCTGGACGCAATTGTCAGACTGCGGCGTCCAGCATGAAACAGCCTGTCGCTTCTAAGTGTTGACTTCAATATATATATATATATATATATATAGATATATAGATGTCGGTAGCCAGTGTAGATGTTGCATAAGCTTAGTTTGGCATAAAAACCACAACAACTGTACATCCGTAATGACTAAACTGACAACATTAGTGAACAGCTAGTCAGTGTAAAACATACAAGACTCATCTAGGTTTCCACTGACCAGCCACAGACAACCCCACATTGCAGTTGTATTCTTATTCAGGTTGGTGTGCACCAAAAACTGAAGAGGTTGCTACAGTCTCACAAGGAAATGAAAGATGAAACACACATCAAGAAATAAGAACTAAAACCCTGTTTTCAATATATTTGCTTCCTCATCCTGGGTGTGTAGTCAGCTGACACTTGGGAAAAATTTGACAGGTCAGGTTAAAAGAGCATCTCTTCCCTTTGAATCTTCCTTCTACCAAATCTCTTGGCACATCTCAATGTCACAATGTATGGCTGGCAACACAAACCAGTGGCATCAGGACTACCTGAGGGACAGTGTTCTTTGCCAAGGGCAGACCAGAATTGACTGCTCCAATCCCAATGGTAACTTTCAATGTAGACCAGCAATTGAAAATCATTAATGCCCAGTTTGTTGTTGCTTAACCTCAAATTCTTTCTTTTATTTATTTGTTTCTTGCCTTTTGGTCAAGTGGATGCCACTTTGAAGACCTGACTTCAAAGACTATCTTCTGGCTACAAAACACTGGAGATAAAAACCACACTTTCCTCTTCATGTGCATATGACCCAACCATAGTGTTACAACAGAATATCTCATTCACCATTAAAGTCTAGAGAAGGCACTCTCTGCTACCAGTGTACAGCGTTCCAATAAAGTTACCTTTTTAATTCTACAAATTTAGACAAGAGTCTTTTTACTAGAAACTATAAAATGAAAACAAAAACAATTTTATTTTTATTTAATCTTCAGAAAACAACAAAATGCAATATATTTGTTATCTTAGATTTAAAGTATTTTCTTGATTTTTTGGACATCTTTCAAATCAAGAAGCAATGACAGTATAAAAAAAAAAAAAAAAAAAAAAACAATTACACACAAAAATAAAAAGCAATTGTATAATCTCAACTTAATTGGGCTTTTTTTAAAGTTCTATTTCAACTGCTCATTAATTTTTAATTGATAGAAAAAACAATTATCATCTCATTCTCTTCCAACATTGAACTGAAAGTATTCCTTTGTTAATTACTTTTGATGTAAATGACTGGATGCAAGTTTGTTTTCTTTTTAATTAAATAATTTCCATTAGCAAATTAATACCAATAAATCTTAGTTTTAAAAAAGGCTGAAATTCAAAAGACTGAGATTTGATTACTCTTTCTTGCATAAGAAGCATAATCTGTCAAGATCCTTGACCAAAAAGTTTCCTGAACAATTATTCTTGCATAAAGATTTGTGAAACAATTAAGTAAAACTCAATGGTTGTCACCAAGAGAAACAGCTCAAAATGGCGGACTACAAATTGGAGATGTCAGAAGTTTAAATATCTGGGAAGTGCCTTTAAAGTGTTTTGACAGAAAATATGATACCAAAATGAGAGTGCATTTGATTAATATGCTTTCCAAAAACTAAAAGTATTAAGAAACAGGAAAATATTGTAAGAAACAAAGAAAAGAATGTTTAATAATCATAATATCAATGCTCCTATATGGCGTTGAAAGTGGAACAGTTTCCATACAAATGAAGAGGAGACTTGAGACAACGTCGTTCTACAGACTGATGGTGAGAACAACATGGATGGAGCATGTGTGCAACAAGGAAAATGGAAACAAAAAGGACACAGAATCAGAAAGAGACAGTTGAAATTTCTAAATTACTGTTATAGCGGAACAACCTATCACACCCCCGACAATGATTGGTCAATCTAAAGAGACGTGAATGAGGAGAAAATAAAAGACATGAAGTATTGTAGTAGCAGTACCACTACAGATCTCCGTGACGTATCTCCCATTTTCCTTATTATTATTAAGAACTCTTACTCATTGTACTTTCCATGCAATAAAAACCTTGTTATTTGTTTTACCTAATTCCTTTGTTTAGTGTAAATCTTTCCACTTGGAATTACCTAGTTGCTTATATCATATTATCCACAATATAACAATTACATAAGGAAAGAAGGGTTAAAAAATATAACACAAGACATTAAAAGCAAGTGAAGCAGAGAGAAACATCAAGGATCCCTTCATCCATTTTCTATGGCTTATCAACCTTTGGTAGGTTATTCAAAACCCAAAAATATTTTTTTAGATTGGAAGAATTTTTCTTGGGAGAGATAATGATTTAGTAATACAAGTCTTATTATAGCTGAGGGGGGGTGTAGAAGTGGTGGATTCATACCGTTCCCAATAGCATTTATGCATAAGTGAATATAAGAAATCTGACTGGAATTGGAACTCAGCTCTCCAATTAACAATTCCAAGCTATTCTTCATTCCACTGCCCACACATCCAAGCTTACAACACCTGGTATTTCCAAGCAGTCAACCCATCCAGGTACTGATCAGGCTCAACATTGCTTAACTTCAGTTATCATACAGGAACCAGTGGAAACAGCAAATAACTTACCTAACAGGCAGGTGTGAATGGATGTTATAACATACAATGGGAGTGTTAGTAAAAAGACTAACATTGCCAAGAGCTCTAAAGGATAGGAAGTTGTGTAGAGACATGATCGACTATGACCTGAAGGAACATGACAAGAGAAGATGCAATTTTTTTTTTTATGAACTAACCCTTTTTTTTTCTTTTTCTCTCTCTCTCCAGAAAATTTACAAGCCAATGATAGTCAAGATGACTAACTCATGTCACAAGAAAAAAAAAAAAATAAAGAAAAAAAAAGCATGTTTCATTAAATAATTATTTTATTCTAGTATGGCACCTGAATGCATGAATCAAAGCTTTTACCTTCAATTAACAATAGCTAATACATGCCAATATATTCTTAATAGCCATCAATAGTCTGCAAGCCAATGTACGATAGACATAATCTTATTTTATATAGCATGTTTTTTATGGATATCAGAGACGATAGCTCTCCACAGCTTCCTAATTTTTGTTATTCTAATCAACTCTTACTCTTTTACCACATTTCTTTGTCTTTGTGGTACTTGGTGTACCACTGGTATATTCAGAAACATCAAAGATAACTCTTTATTTTCCCCTATTTCTCTTGTCTTTAGTATACACTATGTGTGTTAAATTCTCCAAGCCTTCTTTCCAACTGTTAGCAGTTTCTTTGTAGCTCCTGTTCTCCTTAAGGTTTCCTCATTTCTTGAACACTTTGTCCATGGTTATTGAGGTAAAAAGCATTATGAAAGTGGTGTAAAAATAGGTTTTAATACCATAAATACTTTAAAAAATTATTACCAGAAATAAATTTTTGAAAAAAAAAAAAAAAAAAAAAAAAAAAAAAAACTTTTACCAGCTATACATTTCTGAGGAAAAAAAAATATTACCAGAAATAAATTTTTGACAAAACAAAATATTACCAGGAAAAAAAAAGTTGTCAGCATTAAATAACCCATTGAGGTGTTGATATGCCATAAAACAAAAACTAAACTGTCCATGATTATCTTAGCATTCCCACTTCTTTCACTTCAAATCTCTTCTGAACCCAAGAGGGAATTGACCAACATACACTGTCATATAGGAGATTAAATATTACAAAGGAATCTAGCCCTCTTTATTTCTAAAGACATTTTCATCATCCCTTAGACAGATCAGACCAAAAATGGAACCCTGCTGCACATCTGGGCTGGAGACATCCCATTCTCACTTTCCAAACTAGATAGTGTTCAAATGCGGCTATATGGCCTTGTGGGTGATTATTTTTCACTCTACAACCTCTTTCCCACAGATGAAATATTGCAAGCCTCTCACTGCTTCCATGGCAAATGTTCAGATGAGTGACACTCTACTAGTACAGACCTTCACGACTAAAACCCACCAAACCATGTGTACTAGGATGAATCATTCCCTTCATATTCCATTAGTAAAAAAAGAAGTTCCATTTGGACAACCTCTTCCTAAAATCTTAACCACTTCAAGCCTAGGGTCAACCAGTATCTTCCCTATATATCTTCATAATTTACACTTCTTACCTCCTCCTCTCACATTCGTACAACCTCAGTCAATAATCCTCTACTCTGAATGGCTTTTGGGCTTTGTATTGACCGGACAATTAGTTAAAAAAAAATTTTTTTAAAATGTAACAAATAAAATTTGCTCAATTTCTGAAATGCATCTTTTGCTCTTCCTATATACCCCTTCAAATCTCTATGCCCACTTAGTTAAATTTCCACACTTGGTTTTGCCATCCCCAATATGTAAACTCACAATTTGAGCTGTCTCTTTTACATGTACTCACTCACAACATTTATTCCCAACTGCTTTCCTTGATTATATTGTCTCTTCATTCTTTCAGTTTTCCTTCTGAATCTACTGCCACCACAATAACATTCTGTATATTGTATATTAGAGTTATATCCACTAATAATAAATCCTGGTAGGGTTTCTAGTCATCTTAGAATTGTTTTGCTGTAGAGATTAAAAAATTCCATGGGTGGGGGAATATATTTATCATATTCTTCTGCTTTTGTGTATTCACTAAATTCATTCACTATCCACACAGCTTGTTTATTCCCAGTAGAAATCACCAATTACTTGAATATAATTTCTGTATAAATCCCACTTTCCTTTCTCAAAGAGCTACTAGTGTTATGGTAGGCAACCATGATTTGCTATCTTACAACTAAAAATTGACAATAGAATTTTTAAGACATTGTTCATTCTGCAGGAAAATTTATTTTTATATTTATATACTCTTTATAGAAATTGATTAATTAGTAATAAAGAAAAAGCAAACTATTTAATGTCTTAAAGATCGAAGGTCAAAACTTTTCTCATCATCTTCCAGAAATTGTAAGTCTCCGATTCTTGTCCCTCTAGCTATGGGTAAAATACTGGGTCATATAGTATTGGGTGGTAACCAGTCTAGAAAAAAATAAATTCAAACTGGATCACACTATTCTAAAAGTTTATATACATGTGGTTGGGGATAGATTGTGAATCCAAATTGCCACTGAAACTCCTATTTGCACATTCATATAAATACAAGCTCTGCTACACTTAGTTTTTGTTCAGCTGCAGTGTCAAAAGGAGTCCAATGTCCCAAAAAGAACAAGAGGAACTAACTTATTCTAAGTATAAGCTTTTGTTTGTTCCATTCTCCATAAAATTTCCTTGTTGCTCACATGTTCCATCCATGTTATTCTCAGCATTCTTCTGTAGAACCACATCTTACATTATTTACATTAATCAGAATGTTATCCTCATCTTCATTGCCATATTCACAACATTTCAGTTGTCATACACTCCAGCCTTCTTCAGGTGACTGGAATTTTGAACCGAACCCTTTATCTCATCCACCGGGGTAGATTGTTCTAGTTCCACATGCCATGTTTCTTCTGGATGTCTCAATTATTTTCCTTTAACTCAACTTGCCAAGATTTTTGGTTCACTGCTGTAGCCTGGTATTGAACTCACAACTCTTTGGGGGTAGTCACTGGATCTAACCAATGTCTTTATCACTGGAAAATACAAAAACATAAGGAATCGGCACATTCTAGGCCACAAAAATCTCCTGTGCCAACCAAGCATAGATATGAATATAATATGGGAATCCGTAATAAGGAGTACTAGAGAAAAGCAATAAATAACAAAAATTGCAATACAAGTTCTGATAAAAAAAAATGCAATAATGATAACAGAAAAATTGCAATATGAGCACTGGAAAAAACTGTTTGCTGAGACATTAGGTTGATAAGTCTCAAAAACTTATACACAGGCATGACCTAGTGGATAAAGACATTGGTTAGATCCAGTGACTACCCACAGCAGTGGTGAACCAAACTTGGGAAATATCCAAGACATCCGGAAGAGGCATGGCACGAGAACAATCTACCCCAGTGGTAGATAAAGGATTTGATTCAAAATTCCAGTCACCTGAAGAAGATCAGAGCATATAACAGCTGAAACATTGTGAATATGGCAATGAAGATGAGGGTAACAGTCCAAATTATGTAAATAATGTAAGTAATCATAATACCTCATCTTTGAGATGCAGACAGACATTGAAGAACCATATCTGTTGCCTTGAGTCTCATCATCATTTATTAAGAAATTGTCCAGCATTTACTGCCATATTGGAGGACTGATGTTACATAGTAGTTCAGCACTTTTTTTTATTTGTTTATAATGAAATTTTCCTGTTTCCAGTTTCCTGAAAATTACATTATCCTGAATTGAATCAAACCAGTAAGTCTTTTTATTGATCTCATCCCCAGAGAATTAATGGTACATGTTTGTCATTGGCAACAAAAGCAGGATTATTAACATCCCTGTTTAAAGCAGAAATCCAGTCATAAACAGAAAGAGATAATGAAAGAAGAAAGTAAGGTAGTTACAATTAGTTGAGATTAGAATAGAAAAAAAAAAAAAAAGAAGAAAAAAAGATGACCCATTTCAAGAAGTGGTTAATAAAACCTGTCATTAATTCAAAATATTTGCTTTGCTTTCCTTAATTATACATATAATAGTTACTAATACTAGTGTTTGTTTCTGACTAATGACAACCACCTACTTCATTTTCAGTTCACAACATACTAATTAAACATCAGAAATCATTATAACAAATGTTGGGTTAAAAATTATTAAATTCACTATCTAACCAATTTTCCCTGCTTCTAAAATATTTAGTTTATTAATCATTTCACTCCATGGAAGGCAGTAAAGCCACTAAGACACAAGAGATTACTGAATGTGAAAGAATAAGAAAAAAGTGAAACATTATTAAGGAGCAAGAACAATAGAAGAGTAATCAAGAAGACAGTAGATAACGATTAAAATTGCATTTAAATTTTTGAAGATCAAAGTTGGTTGAAAAGTCTGGAGCTGGAAGAGAATTCCACAATTGAGAAGTGTGAGAAAAGAAACCGTTAGCATAGAACTTACGGTTACATCTAGTTAATTCAATTGGGAATCCTTGCTGCCAATCTAGTCTTTTTCTATGTACCATGTCCTTTCAGGAGGTAGGTGACCAGGGCTCAACACCTCCCTCTATCCCTTGCAGCTCTCAACAAGTTCCTTCCCTCTGCCAACTCCCTCAAACCACATTCTGTCATCCACTTACTTAAGGATGCTAGGTATGTCATGTGTTGTTTTCCCTCGTCTCTCTTTCCCTCTATTTGGCCCGTGAGTATCAGATTCTCGAGGCCCTCCTTCCTCATTATGTGTCCCAGGAACTTCAGCTGCTTCTTCCTGATATTAAGTATAAGCCCCTCCTTGTTTGCATCCTCTCTGACCTCACCATTGCTCACATGCTAGTTCCATGATATCCTCAGAATCCTTCTGTAGAACCCCATCTCCTTCACTTCAAGTCTCTTCTTCATCTTTAAGGAAATCATCCAACAGTCGCTGCCATAGAAAAGGACCGATGTCACATAAAAGCTCAATATTCTTTTCTTTTTTACCAAAGAAATCCTCCTGTCTTGCAATACTCTGCCCAGCCTTTGGAATGCATCCTTGGCCATCCCAATATATCTAGAGATCTCAATGTCGCATTTTTGTTTGTTTGCTTTTGTTTCCAAATTATTAATTTACTGAGGTATTAATTTGTTCTCTTACTATTACTAATTGTTTTAGTTTACATAACTGTTCTTTCTTTCTAATGGTATTGAATTTAATCCACCTCATTTTACTATTTTATGTTTTTTTATAGAGAACTTTGTTGAATATCAGGTGGCCACTAAACGAATGCCTGGACACAGTCATGGAGTGATTCCTTTTGATATAAATGGTCAGACTAGCACCTCCCCTCCCTCCAGTCTTGGCTTTAAAAGTGAGAGAGTAGTTGTACAAATAATTCTTTGCTAAGTCTCGCCAATCTAGTACTGTGCTTAAATTCATAAGGCCTAGGTACCAGAGTGAAGAATGTATCCGAACAATTACCATAAAAGTATTTATAGTAAAGACACAGGGAAGCTATATTACAGGGGTGGTAAAGTGTTAGTAAAGTCACTGTGTAGTGAACTTGGTTTATATAGAAATGTCTGTGCAACACCAAAATCCAAAGATGCATTGGAATAATGAAAGATACATTTGTGGAATCTTCCACAACAAACCAGCCTTACCTCTTTTTAGGAAATGCACTCTTCCTATGTGGTAAGTAACATCCTACTTTCATACAAATATAACAAGTATTCATTGGTCAATCACCTTGTAATAGGAGTGACAGTGACTTACCAGGAGCAAAGCGAATTCGTTGCCTCACGTGTCGAACCATTCTCTGAGAGTCGGTCGCGCGTGCGCCTACTGCCATTTTTATGCAGCAGACTTATTTGCATAAGAGAACCACGCTACCGATTAAAAACCCGGCGAGTGGACGTGGGAGGCCACTGCTTTTCTAGGCTTCGGCGAGACTAGACAGATTGCAGACAGAAAGTGACAGCAATTTCTGGACATACGATAAGCTATTTCGGCAAACATGGACGGCCGGTTTGATTTAAAAATAATTCCCAAGTTTGACGGGACTGGATCTGTGGTTGAATGGCTTGAGAAATTGGAATTGGTATGCGACCTATCGGGAGTGAAGCGGCTTGATCGTGTCATCCCTCTTCGCTTAACCAGGGAGCATTCGCGGTTTACCAGCAACTATCTCACGGAAGAGAAATCGGACGGGGCTCGAATCAAGGGAGCATTGATGACAGCATTTGCCCCCTGATAAATTCACGGCATACGAACAATTCAAAGGCGCGTATATTGCGTCCGGGTGAGACCGTAGATGTATATTTGGCTGATCTACGGAAGCTCTCCGTCCTTTTTGGAGGAGTGCCAGACAGTGCGATGGCATGCGTGTTCGTGCGGGGGCTTCCTGATCTTGTGAAAAGGCTCCTGCGGTCCTCGGCCAGGGCGGATGATATGTCTCTCGAGGAGCTATTGGCCTGAGCTCGGGCAATCATAAAGAACGAGACAGCAGAGAGGGAACCAGTCGTCGCTGCGGTGCAGCCCTCCCAGGCTCCCCGTTCTTCCCCAGACATGGGCCCACTTGTCACATGCTATGAATGTAATGGGCCCAATCACTTCACGAGGGACTGCATGAAGAGGCGAAGGGCAACCTAACACACGTTGCTATCGATGCAACAAAACCGGTCATCTGGCCAAAATTGTCCGGGAAACGGAGGCGGGGATTTAGACTTCAGCGCCGGTCCACTCCCCAAACAGCAAGTAAACTCGGTGCTACCCATCATTACTGTGTGTGCTGACGGCACACCATGCTCGGCTCTCCTGACTCTGGGTGCTCATGGTCAATCTTGAGCGAGTTTATGTCGGTCTTGGTCAAAGCAGGGTATGGCGGTATCTACATTAACCGAGCCACGAGGCTTGCTGTGGAAGGGCACCGCCAGAATTTGCACAGCAACTGGTAATACTGCTACAATCGACGTGCTGGTTATGCGAAGGGGAAGCCCTGGTTTCGACCTGTTGCTTGGCATCGACGCCATTAAGGCACTCGGAGTTCACATCACGCAGCATGGAAGCGTGGAGTTTGAAAAAACCACAGTCCGTCTGTGCAGCGATTCAGATCAGCGAAGCCGATTTCAGTCTCGAATTCAATGAACGGCAGGGAGTTTGGGTCGCAGCCTGGAAGTGGTCGGCAGGTCATGCACCAGGAAACTTCAGAATCGGATCTCTGAGTATCCAGTATCCACCGAGATGAGAGAGAGTACGAGCATGAATTACAAACATGGATGGACAATGGTTGGTTGGTGCCGCATAGTAACAAGAAGTTTGGCCCGCCTAAAGGACTGATACCACTGATGGCCGTGCTGCAGACCAACAAGCATAAGGTGCGTCCTGTGATGGACTACAGGGAACTAAATACCTACGTTGAAACATTCAGGTGTGCATGGATGTTTGGCGCCAGAAAAAACTGCGAGACTGGAGACAGCAGGGTGCGAACGTGTCCATTCTGGACCTCAGGAAAGCATATCTACAGATCCGTGTTGAAAAATCCCTGTGGCCATATCAAACAGTTGTGTTTAAAGGGAAGCGATATTGTTTGACCAGGCTGGGGTTCGGCCTGAATGTGGCGCCCCTGATAATGCGAGCTGTGCTTAACACTGTGTTAGCACAGAATGAAACTATAAATAGAGCAACATCAGCATATATTGATGATATATATATCAACGAGGATGTGGCGTCGGCGGAATCTGTGAGGAAACATCTCGAGCTCTATGGACTGACGAGCAAGGATCCAGAGAAGTTACAGGACGGAGCCAGATTGCTGGGGCTAGAAGTATGGAAGGAACAGGGTCGACTGCGATGGTGACGAGGAAGTAGAATGGTAGACGGCCCTATGACTGACACGGAGAGGTATTTTCTCCATGTGTGGCCGGCTGATGGGACACTTCCCCGTGTGTGGATGGCTGCGAGTGGTGACAGGCGTCATCAAACGTCGAGCCACTGCCGTAACGCAAAACTGGGATGACAAAATTTGTGATGCTCCCCTGGAACATATGATAACGGACACCCTTGCCCAGGCTCAGCAACTGGATCCTGCACAGGGAGAATGGTGCGTGAATACGAAGGAGCTAGATGTGTGGGTGGACGGCAGTTTCGCTGGCTGTCGGAGATGCGCTCGAGGCTAAGGAAGCCATCATTGAGGATGCATGCTGGCTATGGCCAATAAAAAACACCCAGCATATCAATGTGGCTGAACTGGATGCCGTACTGAAGGGAATCAACCTCGCGCTAAAATGGCAGGCTACGGTATTACATGTGAACACAGACTCCCTCTATGTGTACCATTGGGTGACTAATGCCCTTACGGAAAGTCTCGGCTGAACACCAAGGCCGCTAGCGAGATGCTCATAAGGCAACGACTTGAAACTCTAACGTCTCTTGTGAAAGAGTATAAACTTTCCGTTGACATAGCGCTAGTTAGATCCGACCAGAACCGAGCTGACTTGCTGACTAGAGTTCCCCAGAGGTGGTTCAACAATGTGAAGGAATTTGAACCTGTTCAACCAGCATGTGCTTCTGCTGTAGGAAACCCCAGCCTTGCTCCAGTTAACTGAGATTCATCGACACAGCGGGCACCCTGGAGTTAAACGGACACTATATTTCGCACGTAGGATCAACCCATCCATGTCGAAAGCAGCAGTAAGATCGGTCGTTCGAAGTTGTGAACAGTGTCAGTCAATAGATCCAGCTTCTGTGCGATGGCAGAAGGGAGAGCTCAGTGTGCGTGAAACTTGGAGTCGTCTGGGAATGGACATTACACACTATAAAGGTCGCCATTTTTTGACTGATCAATTGCAGCCCCACACGGTTTTCGATCTGGCGACCGCTAGTTCGGCAAGACGCTGCACATGTAATCCAGCAATTGGAGTCGGTGTTTTTCGAACGTGGTGCCCCGGTAGAAATCCTGGCTGATAATGACACTGAATTCCGCAGTCAGCAATTCAAACAATTCATGGAAGAATGGGGCATCCGATTCCAACCGCGCTGCGCGTACAAACCATCTGGAAATGGTATTGTAGAGAGGTGTCATCGGACAATCAAACGGATTGCTGTGCGAAAGAGCTGCTCTATTATGGAGGCCGTGTATTGGTATAACATTACACCCAGGGATGATGTGTCTGCCTCTTCTGCACCCGCCAATCTGCTGCATTCGTACAAAATTCGAATAAAAGGAATTGACATTGTGCCCTCGCCTAACCGGGCAACTTTGACTCGGTATAAAGAAGGAGACGCAGTTTGGGTAAAAAATCCGCACGGACGCTGCACGTCAAAGTTTGTGAAAGGTCGTGTCACAGGAATAAACAGTCCGCAGTCATCGACGGGATACCGCGACATGTGGGAGATGTACGTCCACGGCTCACTTCATTATTACCAACGGATGATGGCGGTGACACAACGTCAGGGATTAATGAATGGCAAGAACCAAGCTCCAGTGCAAGTAGCAGCGACACCTCATCTGAAAGCGAGAAAGAAGTAGACTTGAACCTTAATGATCCCCCGGAATACGATTCAGACCAGGACACATCTGACGATTCAGCCGGGGAGGAAGTCATGGTTATACCACCACGAAGAAGTGCAAGGGTGAAATGACCAGCTCCTCACTGTCACATGTGATCATACGATCAGGGGGAAGTGTAATAGGAGTGACAGTGACTTACCAGGAGCAAAGCGAATTCATTGCCTCGCATGTCGAACCATTCTCCGAGAGTCAGTCGCGCGTGCGCCTACTGCCATTTTTATGCAGCAGACTTATTTGCATAAGAGAACCACACTACCGATTAAAATCCCAGCGAGTGGACGTGGGAGGCCACTGATTTTCTAGGCTTCGCGAGACTAGACGGATTGCAGACAGAAAGCAACAGCAATTTCTGGACATACAACACACCTCCAATCTAGCTTGCTGATTGGTCAGTTCCGACCAATCAAACCGCCTGCACGCGACCAATCTGTTTTTCCCCATGTTCTCCGTTCGAGGCCTCCCATTGGCTCTTTTTTTATATAAATCGAACACGTGTGAACTCTCTGAGTAGCTTTCTTTTCATTCATCTCTCTCACACGTCTCATTCCTTGCTACCAAGTGCCAAGATGTAACCATCACCAACTCCCGTCTTAGTCATTACTGGCCAGACGTTAAAGACAATTACCAACATTCACGAACTCTTAAATTACTCCTGAACTTTTACCAACTTTACAACTCACAATTCCAAACTTTCTTAATATGAACTCCGGTACAACTAATACTTAATCAAAGGGACACAACTCTGTCCTACTTTTTCAGTTCGCATTCATGTACATCAAAAATTAATAAATCTAATTATGTTTTGAAATCATTCAGTTCAGTTTTGTATTTTATTCTATGTGCTATTTACGTCAAGTATAAATTGCATTGCTTTCACGCATTGTTCTTAATCTCATCTTTCCTAGCCAAAGTTAAATATTGGTAACTCAATCACTACAACGATGATAATACAACAGCTACATATTTGATGATCCCGTCGGAAATAAACAACCATGGTAACACATATCACTACACCTTCAAAAAGCAAAGAAAAGTTTTAAGAAAAAGGAACATATTCTCAGAAACAAAGAAAAAAAATTGCTGAACTGTTATATAGAACTGAGATTACATAACAGTGAACAGTAGAGGATTTCTTCACAGATGAAGAGGAGAAATGAGTCAACAGAAATAGGATTCCACAGAAGGATGCTGATAATAGCATGGACTGAACATGTGAGTAGCAAGGAAGTTTTAATAAATATGGAAGCAAACAGTTGCTTAAACTTAAAATCAGAAAGAGACGGTTGATATTTCCAGGACACAATGAGGAAAGACTGGAAAATTTGATACTCACATGACATATCGAAGGCAATACTGAGAAAAATAGCAAGAAACCTACCTAGCAAGCATTTACAAATGGATGGCAGAGTGGGAAGGCTGGTGTAAAGACAAACCTTACAATGAGTTACAAAAAAAAATAGGAAGTTGTTGAGAGCCATGATTGCCCACGTCCTGAAGAGACACAGCACATGGTAGGATATAATCAGTCTTAAAATAAGTAGATAAGTAAATGAATAAATGTCCCAAATATCAAGATATTTAGCAGTTCAATTTTTTATTCCTTCCTACAAAATAAGCAATTGTTTGATTGTGAAAGGCTCAGCTGTAAATTTTATGGTCGCATCCAAATAGCATTGAAATCAAAGTTTTTCTTCTACCTTTTAATTAATTACAACACATCTGAAAAATCCATTCTTGCTCACATTTTATTGACAAAGTAAAGTGTGTTCAGAGGAAGAAGCTTTAGAAAATGAACAAAGACACTGATCAAATCGATCCTTTGTCACTTCGTTAATGTTGGTATTATGAACAATAGAAATTCTAAGAAACAACCCATTACAAAAACAATAATGGTAGGTGTTAAGAAAAGACTGCAGATTTTTCTAAGATAATAAAAAGCTGATTTTTTTTTTCTTTTTACTCATTAATTATAATAGAATCAGCTTCCAAAAACAGTTAATCAGCATCCAAAATAAATATCACTTTTCACACAAAAATCTTTTAGCAAGATGTAGTCCTTATGGTGCATATCATGACATTCCTCGAACTGATCTTTTCAGCGCATATCATGACATCCAAACTGATCCTCTTATACACAAGTAAGCTTCTATTCTCAATGGCTCTAATCCACTAGACTTGTACCAAACCAAGTTAAGATTAGCTTACCATAAAGTAAATATTTACGAGATGGCCTAGCAGATAATTATTACTGTAATGTATTCAATTCTATGTGCCCCACAACTATGGCCTTGTGCCAGAGTAAATTAAATTGAGAAATTTCAAAGAAGAGTGTACTAAAATTTTTTCAGCTTGACCAAAAAAAGAATCAAGATCTTTCTTTAAAAAGATTTTCAACTGTTTTTTTTGTTTTTTAAATAAAGTAACCCCAGACATCTGCTGATTAGGGATTAATAGCAGTACAAGTAAAACTCAGTTTTAAATATCATTATATAGTCTAATGATTTAAAGAGCAAATTCTTTTTATTTCTAATAATAGAAATTCTATAAATATGAAGTGACATGAAGCTTCAAAGTGGCTTCTGCTAGCCTTTAACATTATTTTTAGTTTCATAAATTAACAAGTGCAGACACAGTACATTGAGGTAGTGATAATAGATATGTAGCAAAAGCATTATTTATACAAATACCAAACATTTCTTTGAGACATAAAATCCCATAGGATATGCTATGGCTTTCTTAGTGGAAGCAAGTGACTTATTTCAGAAAGTAGTTAACTTATATCCCTCCTGGCACAAACTAACCAATACCTCCCTCCCCAACCACACATTTCAACTATAAACTATAATAGTTAAAAGTGAAAATTTCACTAAAAAAGATATCTATTTTAAAAACAAAACAGTTGCAATAAATGGTTAAAAAAAAAAAAAAAAAAAAAAAAAAAAAAAAAGAAAGAAAAAAAAAGGAGACTGAGTTTACCTATATCTGTTGGGCATCAATTTAAACTGACACCTTTTTTCATACATCTAAACTAATTTTAGAAAGTGAAAATATGTTGGTAATTTTACAAGTTTTCATCTGAAATCAAGAAAATATCAACTTTAGGCAAAATGATCACAGTATATAGGGGAAAAAAAGCTGTGAGTTTAAACTGACATCAGGAAGGTATGGGTTAAAATCTGATTTTAAAAGGAAAAAGATTATTTTCAGCCATGTTGGATCATTCACAAAAGCTGACACACAAAATAAAACTTACCGAGCACATAGTTAAATATCAGCAGAAAAAGAAACAAAAATTTAGATAACTTTATCAAAACTTATCAGTTTTTGTTTGAATAAATTAGTTTCTGGTATGTAGACATTTGGAGAGAAGCCAATAGTTACAGCTTAAAGATTCTATAGAGAGGGAAAAAATATCCTTTTTCTTGCAGCATTTTTTATTTTTTTTTTTATTTATTTAATTTTGCAAATTAGAAATATTTAACAAAAAAAAATTATTCAGCAAATGTTTTGCATTGCAGACTAAAGTTCCATATGAAATAAATACAACTGTCACAAAAATTTTCATTTTCTTGTCACATTAAAATAAAGCACCCCATGTACATGATACTAAATTTTCAGTCAGTAACATTTTTATCTTAAGAGCATTTTGTTTCTTAATACAATGTCTCTTAAGGATGTAGACATTCATAGCTCTTCAGAGATTCTGCTTCTTTTTCCTCATACTTCTCCCCTGTGGAACTCTCTTCCGGCTCCTTGCTTTCCAAGAACCTTTGATCTTCAAAAATTTAAATACAGCATCAATTATTATCAACCGTCTTGATATTTCTTATTGTTCTTACTCTTTAATAATGTTTTTCTTTCACACTCAGTACTACTTGTGTCTTAGTGACTATATTGTCTTGCTTGAGGTGAAATAATTAAAAAAAATTGTGATCTAATAGAGGAACTTTATTAGTTTTACATATCTGGTGAGGACCCCAATACAGAAACATTTTACACTTCATCATACATACAAAATAGAAGGAAATGAGAACCCCAGTTTAATCTACATTTACAAACACAGATGTGAAGAGATGGACGCTGATCATTTAAGCATTCCATACCACATCCCAAACAAATCTACCAATAGAAGACAGTGATCCAGCTTTCTCTCCAGAGGCCAATGTACTGATGATGCAGGTGTGTTATGCTGATGATATAGGTATTCATTGTTGAAATAAGAGTATCTTGAACAGAAAATCAACATCCTCTACCAAGAATTAAGACTCAAGATGAACCTTTCCAAAACAGAAACTATGATCTGGAATTGGAATGAAAACAGTGATGGCACCTACCCTGAAGCCATCATAAAAATTCAGGATTCTGAATTAGTAAATACTATACACTTGAAATAACTCAGTGTAGGGATCAGTTATAACAAATTTAGTACTGGGGATAAATTGAACATATAATAGGCTGTGCTAGAGGTAGCTTTGTCCAACACTGCAAGTTGCTAAAAATCAAATCCTGTGATAATTTGAGTTATGTTCTTAAACAGACTCACCAGATCAAGACTTTTGTATGATGCATGGTGCAATAATTCTTCATAAATATCTAAACTGTCAACTGTACATAATCAGTTTCTAAGATCAATGATTAAAAATGGTTTTGAGTGAGTGAAGCCTGGAGATCTTGGTGAAGGCCATCCTTCTTTGAACCTTCACTACAGAATTGCAAACAAAGAACTTTATTAAATAACAGAAATACATCACTTTGAACAACAGCTACAACTAAAATGAATAGCACATTTCTCAAAGAGTAAATAACATAATCAAGATGTTGATATTCAACACTACTTAAAACGAAAAGTTAGGAAGGAAATCCCCCATCAATACTGAAAAAATGATAAGTTACTGAACTTGAGAAAACTTTTCCTACAATTTTTTTTAAGAGAAAAGTTTTAGAAATTTCAACTGTAGTACTGGTTGTTCAGCCAATAAATGCTGGAAAAAAAATGGCTAACATCACCATTACCAAAGCATAGTTTCCACATCTCCTTCTCTCAGATTGGTTGCTATAAAAAAGCAAGAGAGCATGGTTTCCATGGATATTTATCCTATTCCAAAGAGAATTTATGGATTCATTCCTTTCCAAAAAAGACAACAGTGTAAAAGTGAAAAAAATTGACAAGACCAAAATTTGCATGTTACATAAGCCATTAATATGTGCCCATGAAAAATGATATTGGCAGCTATTAATACAAGAAAATACTTTCATAAAAAAAAAGATTATTTTCCCTTCTTTTATTTCAGAAAAAAATATATAAATAATAGACTATCCATATTCTGTCAATTTTATCCCAATTCCTAATCACTGACAGTCCTTTTTTTCCTGATTTTTAGCACACAGAATATACTGTGTCAAAACTTGCTAAAACAACTTTCAACTGAAAAATTGCTAAATCTGGTATCATATTTTTTTCCTTACCACTATAAACGATTTGTAAATATAGAAAGTAACAGAATGGTTGCATAATGATAAAGGCCAAATCTCTCTTAGGTAGATGGTCATGGCTCTTCACAATTTCCTTTTCTTTAATATTTGTAAATTGTGAATCAACATGACTGTTCTTGAGAAAGGTAATGGAGTGATTTTCCATTGCTTTCTCCAGTTTTAAATTTAGAGATTTTGCTCTCTTAAACCAGTTACCCTACCAATGCTAAAATAGTTTAATCCACCTTACTATTTTGCCTATATTTGGTTGAATGTCTTTCCTAAGAGCATTAGTACTAATTGAACATAACCAGGTTCCCATGCATTCAATGCCAAAAATAAATTTACAATTAGTTTCCATCTGTCCCCATCACTGCTACAAGAAGTTGCTGTGCCCATACACATGTGACCATTGGAACACAGGAAAGTTCTAATATCTTTTAAAACTTCCACTGACATACTTATAAATCATTCTGAAACTTACATTGGAACCAACATTTTGGTCTCATCCAATTCAGTTCTGTTTTTTCTTCCCTTGAGGTTGCTTGTCTATGTGACCCCTTTGTGTATGTTAACACCATTCTTAGTTTGTGAACTTTTTGCCTTGCATATATTATTTAATGGGTTAATATTATTTTTACTCAGTTCCTTTTTTTGTTTATTGCAAACTTTGTCAATTATGTTTATTGGGCATTTCTGCAAATTACATTTGACCATGGCCAATTATTTTATATACACACACACACATATATATATAAGAACAATTTTAGGAAAATTTTTGATAAAGTGGAAAAGATTTGTGCGACACATTTCATCCTTCAGACTAAAGTGATATTGAAAAATGATGCAATTACACATGCACATGAAGGAGAGGAGATAATGAAATTTTCAATTATTTTTTTTTAATATGTGTTTGGGTATAAAGTCCGATTTCATTTAGTTTTTTATCACTTCTATCCTAAATTTTCATAAAATTGTTTTTATATATATATATATATATATATATATCTCCATCCATCCAAGTATAGAATTGGTGTAAGCAGAATAAAATTCTAATAACAAAAAACACTATTCTTAAAAGAGTGCTCAATACAGAGTAGAGCAAATATTATTTATTTAAAAATTATAACATGTTATAACATCACTACAAAAATAGCCATTTTTTTGTAGTGATGTTATAACACATTTATGTTATAATTTTGGAATATATATATAATAGCTGGCCACTCATATTCAAGGATACCCATCTACTAAGCCGGCTACCCAATCCCTATTGTAGACTCTTGCACATTTGTGTTTGTTCAACACCCACAGAACCAACCTGTGGTTTATACTGCAACTATGCAGAGCAGACCTTAGAGTTTTCTGGGAGAGAGTGTGTTATCTAGAATGATCAACAATCTGAACAACACCAGCACACTGAAGCCCTCAGTCACAATGACTTTTGACTTTGTGCTATATATTTTACACACACACACAATTTTTAAGATACCATGAAATATTGGTACCTAGTATTTTTGTTATAAACTAAAAACCAGATTTTATTTTATTAATTTTCACTCAATATAAGGCTCAAATGCCACTCAAGGTAGATAGGTACTGAACAATGTGTTTGGTATGAATATAAGAGTAAGAAGTGAGGATGATTTCTAATCTACAATAGCAATATATTAGCATAAAATACAACTTGTTTAGTGATGTATGGTGGTGCGAATTTAGCTTAGTTTATTCTGTAAGGGTATTCAAGAGAAACCAAAATGTCAATGTCCATGAGAAATTACGATCAGTATCTTTATAGCCAACTTATTTCCAGTAAAAGATCCCAAAGTGAGTCAGTACAGTCAAGTAAAAATACTAAAACAATACAGCAATAAAAGTTAACAAATCATATTTGTAATAGGACAGGTGGTAACTAGTATATAAAAGCAAAATTTAAAATTATTAAGCAGTTGTTATTTATTAAGTTATGCCAGGTCTCTTTAAGGATATAGGCTCTTCACATCTTCCAATCCTTTCTAGCTCAAGTTCATTGAGTAGGTTACGTGCAGTTCCCTAACCAACCTGCCTTTCTTACATTCAGTATATACTGTCAGTTTCAAATTCTCCAACACCTCATTTTGTGTCCCAAAAGTTTTGACTTTTCTATTTCTAAATCTAAGTTTCCCTTTTGTCCCCATTTTGTGTAAAACTTCTTTGTTACTAATATGCTTCATACAGTGTTCTGAATGATTTTCTGTAGAACCAATCCTTTGTTACTTCAAATCTGCGCTTCATCTGTGAGGAAATTGTCCAGTATTTACTGCCATAAAGGAGGATTGATATTACATAACTGTTCAGCATGGTTTTCTTTGTTTCTAACTAAATTTTCCCCCTCTTAATACTTTTAGTTTTTGGAAGACATCTTTGTTCAATTTGGCACAAAACTAGTTTAATTTGGGGTGTTAACTGCTGTATAAATTGTGTTTACATACCAGAAATGCTTATTTTATCAGCTTACCAGTTTCTTTTTTAGTATTGAAATTCTAACAATTTTTGTAACTTACTTGTCATATTTATGAAAAACAAAAAAAAAAAAAAAAAAAAAAAAAAAAAAAAAAAAAAAAAAAAAAAAAAAAAAAACACAGCTGGTTTTGTCTGCTGTAATAAACAAGCTTTTGTAAGACTAGAGATTCATCTTTGTGTTATGGCATCAATTGTAATAAAAATAAAAGAAAAGATTTTACTGCATCCATACTAATACAAAATTTATGTTGCTTGTTGGGAAGTCTTATAACAGATAATGGAAAATGTGACAGAGAAACACAAAAGGTGCATTGGAATAGCAAAAGATGTCAACAACACTAAATAAAGCATTAAGAATTAGAAAAAATTTGTTGGAAACAAAGATAAGAGTGCACTAACAATTTGCAACATCAATTCTCCTATATGTCAGGAAATGCTGGACAATTTCTCCTGATGAATAGTTTTTAAAAAAATGAAACAAAATAGTCACTTGTACTTAGAATCAGAAATAGAAAATTTTTTGGAGGGACACATATCATGGACATACTGATGATAAATAGGGTGGAGCAGAAGGAAATGCTAAGTAAGTAACCTTTCTAATGAGTGTGTAAATGAATGGCAGAATATGGACTGGATGCTTACTTTCTGAACGGACATGTCACAGGTTGCTAAATTGCAGCTAAGATTTGTCCATGCTTTGAATATTGTCACCAGATATGGTCTAGTGCTCCTGATTTACATATAAAGATTTGTGATAAAATCTGAAGAACCTGCAATATTATTGATTTTGACTTGGCATCTCAGCTTCAGTTACTTTCTAACAGCCGTAATGCAGCTTCCCTATGCCTTTTCTATAAATACTTTTATGGCAATTGTTCAGATGAACTCTTTGCTACAATACCTAGACTTTAGGAATTTAAGCACAGTTCCAGTTTGGCAGCAAGGTTTGATCAATTCACAATTGAATTGGCTAAATGTAACCATAAGTTCTATGCCAATAGTTTCTTTCTTCAGATGTGGAATTCTCTTCTGGATCCATTCTTTCCAAACAACTTTGATTTTCAAAAGTTTAAATGCAATATCAATTATCATCTATTACACCTTTCTCTCACACTTTAATATTTCTTTTTTTTTTTTTCTTATTCTTTCACATTCAGTAACCCCTTGTGATATTGGTTTTACTGCCTTGCAAATGGTAAGGGGATTTAAAAAAAATAAAAATAAAAGGGTTAAACTGTCAAAATACAAGGTCTGTCCATAAAGTTAAATTTTTTTTTCACTAGAGTTCAAATACAAAACTCAAGAACCACTCAAGGTAAAGGGCTACTGTTAAAATTGTTATGATGAGGTGTGCTATATGAAGGAATGGGGAAGTTGTAGGGAGTGAAGATAAGGATAGATAACACTTAACTCTCTACTTCAAGATTGTAGCATCCAGAGAAGCATCCACACAGGAGCATGTTCCATGAAGCAGGATTTCTTGGGAAAAATGTTAAATAGAACTTTCACCATTCATTTGAAATACTCAGTAAATGAGGGGTATTCCTGTGTTCACTGTAAAGGTCTGAACTGGTAGAACTAAAGAATAGAGCTTACCTCAACATTCAACATGGAAATAGTACTATAAGTACCTATGAGTAAATGTTCAGCCATTTTGAATATATCAAGAACAAGCTGTACAAACTAAGTAACTTTGCAAACAATCAAAGAGGACCTTACTCAGCATGCTAACTTTCCCATGAAGTTACTCAACTGGCAGTGAAACACCCCTGAGCAAGCATATTTGCTGCATGACAGTCACATTTAAAATACTTTTTTTTTTTTTTTTTACAACTTAACCTTTTTGTGGGTTATTTAAAACATCAGAAAATATTTTTTTGATTGTAAAAAGTTTTTTGTGATAATGATTTACAGATACAAGTCTAATTAATCCACAGCTGATGTTGGGGGAGAATAGGTAAACTCATACCTTCCAAGAGTATATAAACATAAGTGAATATACGAAACCCAACCAGAATTGAAACTCAACTCTAATTTTTCATTTTGAGCCGTTATCCAGTACAACACTCTCACATCCAAGCTTACAGAACCTGGTATTCTCAAGTGGTAACCCATCTCGGTACTGACCAGGTTCAACATTGTTTAACTTCAGTGATCAGTCAAGAACCAGGTTTTTAACATACTATGGCCATGAGCCCCACATTTAAAATGAATGAGCAAATAAATCAGTACAATCTCATGGAGAGTTTATTGGTGAAACATCACATTACCAAAATTTAGTGGGTTATAAATTCTGGCTATCACCATTAAAAGGGAAAAGATTTCAGACTTTAGTGCAAAAAAAATAACTGATTCTTAAAGATGACACAGCAAATCTTTTTGAAAAGTAGAAGGGGTGTAAGGATAATAGTTGGAGGTCACAAGAGGAGCACTTTGAAGTGGACTAAGGTGCCATTTCCCTAGGGAGGCCATTTTTCATTAACAGCTGGATTATTTCTTCAAAGGCTTCACATAACATTATACAGAGCAGCAGAGATTTTATCCAATTTGTGCTGTTTATACACCTATGTATACATACACATTTATTCACACACACAGTTATATGTCCATATGTACACAAACATGCATACACAGGTAAATGACTAGTGCTTAAATGTGATTTATTTTGTAATTTTTTTCTTATATATACACACAAACCTGCATATGTAATTGTTAAATAGTGTATATGTAATTAAAGTAAGTGTATGCTTATGTCATGTTATAGTTTATTTAAGGTTTCATTTTTATTTAATGGTCAATAGTTTATTTGTTTTTGCTTTAGTGTTATATATTAAGGTATTAATTATGGCGAATTAGGTTTGTTCATTTTTTGATGTGTGCATGTGTGTGTATTTAATATTTGTTCATTTATTTGCTTATTAATAAATAAAGTTTATATTATATTTATTTCTTTTATGTATTTAAAGTTTGAATTACATTTTTTATTTCATTTATTTAAAGTTTATATTAGAATTTATTTTATTTATAAATGTTTATTTCTAGTTTGTGCTTAGATGGCAAAGTAAATATTTATATACCTACATTTACCCATTTTTGTTTTCTTGTTTAGGAGTTTCTTTTGGTTTTTAAAACTAATCATTGCTAATTTTTACTCCAAGCATAATTTACAATTTTTACTGTTAAAACTGTATGGAGTTTTCTTTTTATAAAGTCCCATTTGATTTTGGTGGGGATATTGTTTTTTTTTTTTTTGGCTCCATATGTATTTTGACAGGGTTGTATTGTTTGTGTATTCTTTTCTTTCAAATGACATTAGTAGACACCGAGGTCAATACCCAGTCATGACCTCAACGTTCAATTTTGTATTTATATACACTATCCCTGATACTTAGGACTTTAACTCATAAATATAGCATAGCTTAAAACTATATATAATGTGAATATCAAAAGTCCTCCTTCCTCATTATGTGTCCCCAGAGATTTCAGATATCTCTTTCTAAATGTTCATTTTGCACAATTAAATAAATATTCCTTTTATTTGAATGTTAGTAAGAGAAAAAATATTGATTTGCTTAGAAGTAACTGAAAAACACTGCAGAAAAGGATAGTTTGCTATTAAAATAAATAAAATCATATGGTAGCAAGCACTATAAAATTCACACATATAAAACAAACTCATATTCACCATATCCTGAAAAAAAAAAAAAAAAAAAAAAAAAAAAAAAAAGTGTCATAATTCAAATATGGTTTAATATATTTACATTATTTACAAACTAACCTTTGTTGTTATCACAGTGCTATCCAGCCTTTTTCAAGTGCATCAACTCAAGTAATTTCAAACTGAACCATTTAATCTATGGGGTAGATTGTTCTCATTGTCTATGTCTAAGGATATCTCATCTTGTTTTGTTTTTTTAGTACTGCTCAGTTACTGCCCACTCCATTTCCACTGAGTCTAAGCATGTATTACCCAACCAGAGTCTAAGCATGTATTATTATCCAGCCAAGAGATTAAACTCACAAGCCAAAGTTTTAATCCACTATACTATTTTCTCTTGGGACGATCCTGAATCTAGATCTTGGAGCCTTAAACCTAATATTTTTCTTGCTCCTCGTTCCCTGCCTCTTGCTATCATACTTGACCTTCACTGCTGTTTCTCTTTCCATTCTACTGCTACCTCACTTTCATTCTCTTTATGTATAATAATGATTTATAAGAATTATCAAAACTAAATAAAAAAGATATTCAACAATTTTGAATAAAAATTGTGAAAACATAAGGAAATTTAAATTCCATTACAATTGCCAGTGATAAAAATCTAACCATTTCAATGAAACAATAATTTTCATCTATATATAAAATTCTGTGACTTCTGTCTGCACACCCTCTAAAATTGCCATACAGATAAGAGGGGTACAAAATACAAATAGATTCACTAGGGTACATAAAAACTATGAAGTAGGTTTTTTGCTAAAGTATTTTTCCAAACAAATCAGCTTATTAAAATTTCATCGATTGGTTTGTGAAATTGAATGAAATGTAGAGTTTGTAAATCTCAACAAATGTTAGCGATAACTTCAACAAGGCTAAATACTGTGAGGATTTCTAAAAAATCTAGTAAAACAAATTCTAATAAAGCAAAAGTTACTATTTTTATAATAAATAACAGTTATAAGGAATTTAAGAACAACACAAGCCAGAATCATAAGGGTTAATTGTAACATTAGAAAATCGCAATTGAATGGAAGAGCAAATTAAAAAAAGCAGGAAATTCCCAAACAAGGAGTCAACAATAGAAAGAAAATCAACTGCACAGACACTTTAGGAAACAAAATGATGAAATAAGAAAATAAAATGACTTAGTTATGACAAGAACAATGGAAAAGAGCAAGTGAATCATTAGTCAGGGAGAACTAGAACACTGCCATGAGAACCAACTCCATAAAAGCCAAGATCGACAGAACACAGGAAAATATATACAGACTTTATAGAGATGAGATCAATAATAAATAACAACCTCAAGAGAATGCAAGAAGCAAACATTGCAGGGTGGGGATGGTTATTTATTGGGAACTGTGTAAAAGGGATATATACAAACCAGAATCCGTTATAAAAAAAAAATAAAGTCATGGTAGATCCCTATATGGAATATAAACTTCGTACTTACATGGTCATGGCAAATTCCTATTAGAACTTACAGCCATAGTAGATTTTCATACAGAGCACATTTGTGGCAGATTCCCATACAGAATAAAGCATTAAAACTTACACAGTTTAAGATAGAATAAAACAGACAATGAAAAATCTCAGCAAATATAAAGACTGACAGAGTTCTGAAAAAGTTATGAAATGAATATGAAAATGTCAGTTGTACCAGTAGTTTGTTGAAACACTTGGAACAGTCACCTCCACCAAAAAAAAAAAAAAAAAAAAAAAAAAAATAATAATCAAAGAACTGACACATCTGAGGAAGTATGAAGAAAAGAAAAAATACTAGGGAGAATATTAAGTACTGGGGAGATTTTCTGTTACTTAAACTCCAGTCCAGGTGGCACTGATATAAAAATTCAATAAAAAGAAGTAATAAATATACAAATGCAATAATAATAATTTCAAGTCTATGCTGATTTCCCCAAGTGTAAACCTTGCTAGTGACATAAAATATGATGCATGATGAACTGATAGGATCAGTTCAAGAAAGCGTAAATCTTGCATTTGAAATCTTTCAATCTGAACCAGTTACTATCTCTTCAATTCACCAAGACATAAGCACTGAAGAATTCACCAGTGAAAGAATAATTAGTTTTGACAGGAGATGAATCAGAACAGAATTTGAGGAAAAGGATTTTGACAACAACTGGACATTTTATTGCACTAATAATCACTTCATGGCTGACTGCTTTCTACCAGTGTTACAAGCAAGAAATCAGAATTATTTCTTAGTTACAAGAAAGTGGCTTGTCTAAAAAAGGTAGAAATATTTTTAAAATAATTCATTCATTTCTTTGGACTAAAACAATTTCAATTTATAGAATTTTCAGCTTTATCTAAATAACATACATTGCCTATATAAGAGTGTGCAGAAAAGTTCTTTTGGTTAGATAAGAGAGAGCGACAGCGAAAAAGAGTGAAAGTACAAGAGTGAAAGTACAAGAGTGAAAGTACAAGAGTGAAAGTACAAGAGTGAAAGTACAAGAGTGAAAGTACAAGAGTGAAAGTACAAGAGTGAAAGTACAAGAGTGAAAGTACAAGAGTGAAAGTACAAGAGTGAAAGTACAAGAGTGAAAGTACAAGAGTGAAAGTACAAGAGTGAAAGTACAAGAGTGAAAGTACAAGAGTGAAAGTACAAGAGTGAAAGTACAAGAGTGAAAGTACAAGAGTGAAAGTACAAGGGTGAAAGTACAAGAGAAAAGTACAAAGGAAAGTACAAGAGGAAAGTACAAGAGGAAAGTACAAGAGTGAAAGAAGAGGAAAGTACAAGAGTGAAAGCACAAGAAAGAAAGTACAAAGAGTGAAAGTACAAGAGGAAAGTACAAGAGTGAAAGTACAAGAGGAAAGTACAAGAGTGAAAGTACAAGAGTGAAAGTACAAGAGTGAAAGTACAAGAGAAAGTACAAGAGGAAAGTACAAGAGGAAAGTACAAGAGTGAAAGTACAAGAGTGAAAGTACAAGAGTGAAAGTACAAGAGGAAAGTACAAGAGGAAAGTACAAGAGTGAAAGTACAAGAGTGAAAGTACAAGAGGAAAGTACAAGAGTGAAAGTACAAGAGTGAAAGTACAAGAGTGAAAGTACAAGAGTGAAAGTACAAGAGTGAAAGTACAAGAGTGAAAGTACAAGAGTGAAAGTACAAGAGTGAAAGTACAAGAGTGAAAGTACAAGAGTGAAAGTACAAGAGTGAAAGTACAAGAGTGAAAGTGTGGGAGACAGAATTTGTGAAAACCAGTTTCATTTTTAAACATTTATTTTGTTAACATTTCACTCAGTACAAGTATTTTAAGGTTTTCCTTGGTAATGATATTTTTTATTCTTCGATATTTTCAGTTGTTCAGAAAATGCTAGTACAAAGTCACAAACAGTGACAACAAAAAAAGATTAATATTGATATTCACAAATTCTTTCATACATACATGTTCAGATATTTCATACAAATCATATTATAAATCTATTTTGAATTCAACGGATATGATTAGTCTCTTTCATGTCTTTATTTTTTCAAAACTTTTCAAATAAGTTGTTGAACATTGGAATAAAAACTGCAGATGAACTTTCCAAAATTTGTTTTTACTAAAACACTTCCAGTCTCAGTCATTATCAAGAATTATTCTCATTATCATAGGCAAGGGTTGCTGGAAACATCCTGCATTTTTTGGAATGTTACATTTCAAATTCAAATATATGCCTATCATATGTGATGCGTGTAGAACAGTTTGTATTAAACTGTCACAAATTCAGAGAGCCATAAATCCAAATAGTTGCAAATCCGCTCTTCCACCTCGTCAGCATCCTCTGCTTTCTTGTTTACTGCCACAGACTTGATAGGCCTTCAAAAGTAGGCACACTAATCCATAGCCAGCACATCCAGGTTATTCCAACAACCGTTTTCTGTTATAAAGAATGGAATGAGTCTGCCTGGTTTTGATTTGTATCAAGAAGCCAATGGCATCAGCAGGTGCCTGTGGATTTCTTCTGCCCAGTTCCACCAGGGCTTCACATAGAGGGTGGGTGTAAAAGTAGGTGTATACAATAATGAACAACAAAAAACATGCATGCAAAACATACTGTATCATACTTCTTATAAAACCCCGGGTTGTGTGTGTGTGTGTGTGTGTGTGTGTGTACGTTTATATATTGGATCGGATTTCCTACATTTTTCAACCGATTTCAACAAAACTTCACAGGACTACGTAAAATTACCTTGTGGTGGTTCTGACAGCAACAAAAATTGGAAAAACAATTGTTTTTGCACGAAATCAATTTGAAAACACGATTAAGAGGCATCGTGAGAATGAAAGGGGGACAACTCATATCAAGTTATACTTATTATAAAGTTTGTTTGTTTGTGTGTGTGTGTGTGTGTGTGTGTGTGTATGTGTGTTCGTTCGTTTATATATGGGATCGGATTTCCTACATTTTTCAACCGATTTCAACAAAACTTCACTTTTTTTTGGCAGGTAGTGTTTCTTATTGTCTTGCACACTTTTTTCTTTATTTTTACATTCAGAATGCTTTAAAAATTCCATTTACAAGACAATTGTTTATAATAAAATTCTATTCAATCGGTAGACTCATAACGATTGAAAACAATATTTTGTTTGAGTTTGACCAATTCGTAAAAAAAAAAAAAAAAACACCGAAACAAAACAAAAAAAAACTAATTAAGACATGCGTGTCCATCAACCTTAAACAATAATCTTTGTCAATTTTATTTTTCAGTCTTTATGATGGTCGATACTTGATCTATCTCTTACTGTTACATCCCCGGGCAACGCTGGGCTCTACTGCTAGTTGATTATACAGGGTGGGGCAGAGCAACTTGCTTATTTAAATTTGGCGCCCTAAAGCGATGGTTGCTCCAAGGATGGTAGGGATGGACTTATTTGAGAGGCTGGGGCTTAAAGTTTGGTTCTTAACGTGCGTTATTTATCTTTTGTTTATTCTTCAGGAACCCCAGTGAGCATCATGGAGTGGATGAAGTTGGAATGTGCTTTCGCTGTTGAGGCATTTTTTTTCAAGTGGTCGCTCAATCGTCGCAACGCAACGTGCATTCCGTAGACATTTCAATATTGCCCCCCGTGGTCGTGTTCCTGGCCGGCAGTCGATTGTTTCATGGGTAAACAACTTCAGGGAAACGGGTGATATGAAGAAAAAGAAACCTGGCCTCCCACGAACAGCAAGGTCACCCCAAAACATTGACTCAGTGTATAGGGAAGAATGGACGCCATCTTACTGATATCATCTTTAAAACTGGTAGAAAATAAAATTTAAATGTTGAACTAGTTGCAGTTCAAAGAATTACATGTGTACCTGCATTACTTGTGTTTTAATTGATATTCCAAATAAGCAAGTAGCTCTGCCCCAATCATATCAATAATAATCAGATCAATCCTTCAAATGTTCAAACTGTTTGTCCCAATCATTCACACACTTGTCTTTACCTGCAAAACATTATTACTAAAGAATAAAAAAATATAATAAATGTATTATAATAAAGGAGGCATGGTGGAGTAATGGATAGTGGCTCAGATTGAGGAAGCAGTAAGCAGAGTTTGAATTCCAGTTGAATCCATTACATTCACTTTTACGTACTAATACCCTTGGGAAAGGTATGAATCCTCTTCTCTTCCCCCAGCTATGGGTATATAGCAGGACAGGCTGGGTTCTATAGCTTTGGATGGCAACTGGTCTACCACAGAATGAAATGGCAACCTACTGCAGGAAAAATATCTGCTTCATCAGTCATGTATCGAAAGATACATGATCGCCTAAATGTGTATCATGCATAGTACATAACTGACTGATTATAATTAAAATGAAAAATAAAATATTAAAAAGGATTTTTAACGAATTAAATCAATTCAAGTTTTAAATGAATCCTAGAATCATTATTAAACCCTACCACCCTATCATGTGATAGCTGCAGACATCTCTTCAGATCCAACGTAGAGCTCATTTCACACAGAAGGAAATGTCAATGAGCATTCCAAGACTCAGCAACAAGATCCATTAATGAGAACCACTATTATAATACTGGTAATAGTGATATAATACTTACTGCATATCTAAATTTGCAGTCCTAGTACTGGTAATAACTTTATGTATACCTAAATTTACAGCCCTCTGTATATATGTGTGTAACACTAAGGCTGTTTATAGAACCTGTAATAGGATTATCATTTTATATTGGAGAATGTATCATTTAAGATAGTAAGTACTATAGTGATAGGAGGCAAGTTAAAGTTTCTACAAACAACAATGTATAAGAATAAACATACAAACTAATAACACATTTTACTGCCTGAGTAAAACTAAAAACAATGCAAAAAGGTAAATAAAAGGTGTCTATACATAGATGTCCTTTATTTGTATATGCAAAATTCTATCAAATATGTTGAGACATTTCAGAAAAGTACCTTCATTTGGTTTGCTAGAATTATTAGATATAGCCATGTGCAGTCCAGTAAGCGTAACACATTTATACAAGGTAATTTTTGTGTTGAAAGGAAAAAAGGATTTATTTCTGAAAATACAGGAAGATTTAACATTTACACCCTTTTCTTATATCCTGTTTTTGGCAATGCCATCTTGTGGTCATTAGTGGAAGTTATTTAGTATACAAATTCCATAATCTCACAAACCCAGGATATCATAGGTAGATTTTATAAAAAAAATACAGCAAGAAAAGGTTCTTTGAATGAGTTCACATGCAAATTCTGAGACCATAACTACAATTTTTTTTTCACCGAGAGGAAAAATAATCATCATCATCATCATTATTATTATAAAAATTGATTGAATGATTTGTTTTTCACGATGTATCAACATTTTGAAGCCAAAAAATATTTTCCTACTGTAAGAAGTTTTTTGAGATAATGATTTAGTGATACAAATCTTACTAGTTAACCTTTAGTGAGAGGGGGAAGTGGTGGGTGCATACCTTCGGATAGCAGCTCAGATTGAGGTATCAGAGAGCCGAGTTCGAATTCCAGCTGAATCCATTACATTCACTTAAGTGCTAATACCCTTATGAGAGGGTATTAATCATCATCTCCCTCCAGCTATGGGTAAAACAGCAAGGCAGACTGGTTTCTATAGCCTTCAATGGCAACTGGTCTAGGAGAAAGACAACTCTGAATTCAAAACCTGTGGAGGGCTGTTTGGGGGCCTTGTGGCACAATGTACCAGATCTCTGTATTCAGCCCTTCAAAAAGGGTGTTTGGTTCTGCACAAGGCCTTCACCACTATAATCAGATCATGTGTGTTGGTGTCTGGGCTGTCAGTTCCTAGGAACTGAGCTGTTTGACCCTCATACATGACAGGAGAGAGGGTCCACCATTTATACATAAGTGAATGTGCCAAACCTGAATGGAATTGAAACTCAGCTCACCTCTTTCCAATTTTGAGCCATTATACCGTACACCACCCACACATTCAAGCTTGTTCCCAAATGGTCACTCATCTAGGTAGTGACCAGGCTCAAAGTTGCTTAATTTCAGTGATCATATAAGAACTGATGTTTCAGTGTGCCTATTATAAAAAGCAAATTATAATATTATAATAACAATTACATTTCATTAAGAAAATAAAAACAACTATTGTAAAACCCATAAAAATTTCATTGTTCACGTATTTTAATTTTCTGATGGATGATAATTTTTAATAGATAAATAAGAACATTGCAAGTTCCATGACTACTAAATGCCCATGGAAATCTGATTACATCATTAAGTATTTGAGCTTGACAGCTTTAACCAAATATTGCAAGAACAATGCTAAATATGAATGCAGATCATTATTTAAAGAAGTAAGAGGGTACAAATGAAAAGATCTGAAATTGACAAGTTTTTTTGTTTTTTTTTCATTTCTTTGAAACAGATGTTAAACACATCAGAGCATTATCACCACTGTCTGTTCATTTGTCTCGAAACTCTCGCTGAATCCAAACAGTCTGATATGTCTTTTCCATCTTTCTTCCCGATCAAAATGTAATAGTCCATCATTTATGAGGTATTAGCTAGACGTAAATTACATGCTAACCAAAGAACAAGCAGAATTACATGATAATACACTAACCTAATCAGATTAGATTCCCTATCATGGTGATTATCACCAATGTTTCAGCCATTGTTCTCTCTGGACACCTTCAGATTTGTCATCTTTCACTAACTTTTAAGATTCTGCATAGAACAGACACCTGAAGAATTATGGACAATTTTTATATTCAATATCAAGAGACTTACATTTCATTAAGAAAATAAAAACAACTATTGTAAAAAAAAATTTTTAATTTAATTAAAAAGTCCTTTTTAGTTATCTTTATTTAAACAATTACATATACTTTTGTAGGGATTCAAAAGGCTACTATCTCCCTTTTGTTCAAAAGAAAGTTACAAGAGTCATGTGACACCCAGTCAGCAACATCATTTTGCGGACGTAAGCCACTCAGACTACAGATGTCATCACAAGCCCACAGCAGTAAAGCAAACAGAGAACATAGCCGACACCACCGGCCTAGCCATTTTCCCCTTGAGGAAATATTAAAAAATCCTCTTGCTTGTCATCCTTGCACACTAACCTCTCAAGGTTTTCATCTTCTGACATAGGTACAAAATTTTGTATGGTCATTGTAGGTAATATATTTAGCCACATACTTTTTAGAATAGAATTGGCCTTGGTATTATCTCCAACCAGCAACCTCATGTGGCGCAGTAATTGAGAGGGTGTTCTGTCACCAAATTCTATGTTATTAAATAAATCATGTAGCATGCTTTCTTTAGATTTTTCTATTCATTTAAATTTGGCATAAAATGTCATATGGATGGTCTTTGAACATAGTTTCAAATAAGTCCATCACCTCCATGGCTATTTCAGTGAGTAGTTTTTCGACAGCATAGCAATATCATAGATACCAAGATGTAATTTTTTTTTGCATTAAAAATTGCTTGTAGTTGCAATAACCATATATCTATATTATCAGAGTTGAATGTTGCAAGATTCATCATTAATGTGGTCTCCATGGATTGCATGGTTGTAATCTCTTCCATTATGTTATAAGTCTGTTGAATTTGTGGTCTGCTAATATGGCTAGGCACCTCTTGTTAGAAGCAGAAAAATGTTGTGTTGGTGTCGGCATTCACAAGTTGTTAGAAGCAGATGATGCAGTGTTCATTTCTTGATGGATTGTCACCATTTGTTAGGGAAAGATTCCATTGGTCACCATTTGTTGAATAAAAAAAAAAAAAATGAAAGATAGTTGCATGTTCAAATAAAATGATATTTATTTAAATGTAAGAAACACAAATTTTAACTGTAATTACTTATGAAAGTTAGAAAGGATTTTTTTTTTGAATGTAAGGAAATGAACATGAATAGTCTTTCAATGAAGATAGAAAGTGGAGTTGGGAGACAAGATCAAAAGGAGTCTGCTGTTAGTTTGGTGAGAAAGACAGGACAACAAGGTTGATGAGTGTCTCTGCCAAGTTTAATGAATCCTTGGTTTTTTATGGTCTTGTGTAGGCACCAGAACACTGTTTATTGGTGTGAGATGATTTTATTGGCTATTTATTTTTATTAAACTGAAAATTTGAAGTTTGTTTGAAACATGGAAGGTTGTGTCATGTGTTTAGTTTTGTCATTTGCTCCTTTGATTTGATACTGTTCACTTCTGCTTACTCTACAGTATTGTTAGAATTTCTCTGTATAAAACAACAGTGACATATATATATATAAAAGAAATGGACAAGGTCCGACAATTTATTTATTAAAGACATTTTTATGTTTAAAATTATATATATATATATATATATATATATATATATATATATATATATATATATAATTACACAATATATTTTATATATATATATATATATAAAATTTCTTGTATGACATTGAGGTATAAAATATCTCGGAACAATACAATGTGGTTGGCCCTGATCTGGCATCTCGTTTACAGTCACTTTCTCACAGACATGCCATCACCTCCCTTTGTCTTTTCTACAAATACTTTCATGGTAACTGCGCCAACAAGCTACTTTCGCTAGTTCCCAAACTGCATGAATTTAAATGTGTTACTAGGGTGGCATCTCAGTCCCACCCTTTCACTATTGAAACTGTTAAATGTAGCCATCTCTTCTACTCCAATAGCTTCAAGTCTCACACTTACCATCCGTGCAACTCTCCTCCTCTTACTTGTTTCCCCTGATAGCTATAATCTCCAACTATTCAAATGCAATGTCAATTGACATCGCCAGATGCCTTGATCTACTCCCCGACCTTCTCTTCATCCTTTCCTCTATCAAGCCTCTTTACTCTTGCTCCCACTCTGTAAACCCTTGCATGCTAGTGGCACTCCCCACCCTGCTTGGGTGAAAAGCTTAGAAAAAAAAAAAAAAAAAAAAATGCATGGTTGTCATTTCTTTCTTTCAGCCATCCATCTATTATATTAAAGTATTATTATATCCCAGACTAGCAGCATGGCCCGGCTTTGCCCGTGCTCGATTCAAAAATTGTACAACTCATACAGTAATCGCTATCACTTGACTTAAAATATTTTTGCTTCCTTGCCTTTAAAGGAGTGCCCTTTGCCGTGCTGATGTTGCTCCATGCTTTACTTCTTGCCTATCTCACACTGCAAATTTTTTCTAAGCTCTATACTAAACATTAAATCTGTTACAAAAAAAAAAAAGAACTAAACAAAATGAACACAAAACGATCAGCTTTAAAAAAGGATTCATAACTGGAAAAACCGAATGAAAAAAGAATGTTAACAACAAATACTTTTTCACACCCAACCCAGTTCTGCGGAATAAGAATCAACGTCAAGTTTAAGCAAGCGAATGAGCTAATTGGAGTAAAGTGCCATGAAGATTTAAATTTTTCTCACTTGTGATGAATGCAACTATCGATTTTTTTGCATGCTAGTTAACATTCATGTCAGTCAGCTGTTGCCTCTCACGCTGGCCAATAGAATCTTCTTGCCTATTCGTGGCAGCCAGCTATAGGCTCTCACTGTGGCCAGTACAAAATGGCCGCAAACTACATGAAAACTGCCGTAGAAGCATGAAAAAAAAAAAAAAAAAAAAAAAAAAAAATCGATTATTTCCACTATCAATGGGAGTTGAGAAATGCAAAGTCAGTCTTAGCCTTCCCGCTAACTTGGAGCATGTGCATGTAAATTTTGGTGCAAATGTGTCAAAAATTACGGCCGTGCATTCGTTACAAACACACACAAACAGACATCCTGCCTTTTATAGATAGAGATATACTAATGCTTATAATGGGGCAATAGGAAATATTCTCTTTTCTAGTAACCCGATTACTTGCTTTGTGGCCTTAATTCATTTTTAATGTGGTTCTACAGAAGGATACTGTGAATTCCATGGATGGAGCTAGTAAGCAAGGAGGATGTCTTAAAGAAAATGACAACAAAAAGAACACTTATGCTCTGAATCAGGAAGAGGCAGCTGAAATTTCTCAAGCACATAATGACAATTGAAGGAGGATTGGAAAACTTAACCCTCACAGAGCATATTGAGGGCAAGAGAGATAAGGAAAAGCAATGAGCCACCTGCCTAGCAAGTTTGTGTAAATGGATGGCAGAACACTTTGTAACAAAAGTAGTTGCAAGGGTTAGAAAGTTTTGGAGAGCCATGATTGACCATGTCCTAAAGAGATGTAATAAATAGAAAAAGAAGTGATAACTTTGTTTTTCACATTGAGCACAAAATTTATATGGACATGTAGCATGTTCAGTGTTATAAAATATAACATTGTATTATTATTGTTGTAGCATACCTATGGACGATAATGGGTATGTCCCCCATTCACATAAATACAGTAGTAAATACTGTATGTTGGTTTGCAGTTGCAAATTCATTGTGGAATTCACTTAACTCACTTCTACGCGCCACTGGCAAATCTTATATGTGTTGTTCGTGTCCTAAGTATTATCGTTCATTACCAACCTTCGTGTGATTATTCTATTCAGTAAGCTTTCCTAGGTTACAACAATTATTATTCTTATACATGTTCAATATTGTTTAGTTTATTTACAAAATCTAGAAAGTTTCTAGAAATTTTAAGAAAAAAAAAAAAAAACAAGCTAAAATATTACTAAGAGGTAAATCCCTAATTAGTCAAATGCTACTAAGAGCCAATCCCATATGCAGTCAGTACCAAGGTTTTGTAAAGTGTTTAAATGGGTCAATAACGTTCATGATCACTGATAAATTTGAGCAAACGTGCCTGTATCAGACATTGAAATTCAGCAAATCTGCTATAAAGAGCCTCAGAATGTTTTGTTACGCACGTTTCAAGATCATTCAAGAGTCATTTCAACATGTGTTCAAAGCCATTAATATTCAAAATGCAAAAAAATGTGAACAAATAAATAAATACATATTAATGAATGCATCCTTGAAAATCATCCATCAGGTGATCCTAGTCTGAGAACATTTGCTTAACAGCTTAACTGTAAAACATTGCCTAATTCCTATTTAATATAATAACACCATTCTTTAGCATAAACAATTATACACACACAAAATACATATTTTCAAACATGTCTGGTTGAATAATAATTGGCATGTTTTATGTATTCAAATTTTATTAACTTTTTAAAATTTCTGAATTAGTAGTTTTTATGGTGAGTAAATGTTTTCCTTATCCTTGTTTTTCCACCACAGAGTTTTATATTTATGTAGGTGTTTTATTAATGCTTTAAAACCTAAATTTAAAAGTATATACAGGATGTGGCAGAAACACCTCCCACATAAATGTAAAACATTGGTTAGATGAAGTAACTATTGTCACTAATATCTTACCATTATGCCCGGGGGGGGGCGTATTTCTGCCACACTCTGTATATACTTTTAAAATTTACATTTTTAAAGCATTAATAAAATTTTGTACCACGGCTTCATTAGATCTGTTACGATAATTGTAGTGAACTAGAATCAGTTACCCACCAAAAAAAAAGTTTGTGTTCTGTGTGCGAACTGAAGAAAAATTACCAAAAAGTAGTTAGCAAAAAATCTTGAATGACTAGAATCTATGCTAATGTTCTCCCCTCCCCTGAATTGCATGAGCAATCAGAAAAACCTCTCGATGAACCAAAACCATTGTTTTTTCACTTAGAAAAGCAGAAGATTTTCTGAGCTGAACACGCGTTTTTGCTCGTGAGAAGTGAAGGTTGGACGTGTGACCCCATTTTGTTGTTTCTACTTTGCTTGTTGGACCGTTACGACGGGCTGTCATTTGAACTGCGATTTGGCTACAAGTGTTGCAGTTGAGAAACAGAAGAAATCTATTGCAGTTGCTACTATAAGTTGACAGTCTTTTCTTTTCTACAACAATAATTGTTCATAAATTTGATTAAAATTTATTGATGTTGGATGGTTTGGCTTTTATGATTAATGCTTCTAGTATTTGTAGTCCTTTTTCATTATTGTTTATGTGAACAAATGGTGAAGATCAGATGCATATTTATTATTAGTATAAATACACTAAACACTGTTTTTATTACCACCAGTCTTCATTTATCCATCATACCCTTTATATCTCAAGTATTAGTGTAAATACTAGAGATATTAAGAATACAGATCAAAGAAAACTCAAAAATAGATAATTCAATAAACTAAACATCTGTTTAACCACAGGAATAGGAAGCAATAACCGAAAAATCAACAAACTGATGACTATTGAGCAGAAAGCGGCAAAGATATCGATTAAGAATAAGAGCAGCAAAGTATCATAACATTTAAAAGATGCTAGACATGTGCATTAATAGAGCCACTGATAACAGGGTCAGTGCATTGGCATCATGGACCCCAACTTACTCTACTACATAATACCATTTTTATAGGGTAGTCAGTCAGTCAGTTATTTACCATACATGATACATGCTTAGGTGATTATGTATGTTTCGATATGTGACCGATGAGGCAGATTTCATACCCACCGTACCAGGTTGCCATTTCTTTCTGCAGTAGACCAGTTGCTACCCAAGGCTATAGAACCCGGTCTGTCCTGCTATTTACCCCTAGCTAGGAGGAGAAGAGGATTCATACCTTTCCCAAGGGTATTAGCATGTAAGTGAATATAATGGATTTGACTGGTATTCAAACTCTTTGATTCCTCAATCCGAGCCACTATCCATTACTCCAACATGCCTCCCTATAAAGGTAGTATTAATAAAAAATACAAATTTATCGTAGCCCAATTATATACAACAGTGGATCAGATGAAATATAGGTGAACAATTCAACTAGAAAAATTGAAAATAAACACAATGTATCAAAATACAAGTTAGACATATCATAATAGATCATTCCATCTTAAATAAATCACCAATGTTTGCATCAATTTTTAACATCAACTCGAGATTTTGTGTATTTGATAAAGTGTGTTTTTTTTTAAATTATCATACACAAAAGAAATTCATGAATTTGGACAAAAAAAAAAAAAAAAAAAAAAAAAACCAGAATGACAGCAAAATCTGAAAATATTTCATCCTTTAATAGTCATTGGTTACATTAGTTAACTGTTCTTAGTTTAATCTGTAATATATATATATATATATATATATATATATATATATATATATATATATAGAGAGAGAGAAAAAATGTTGATAAGATAGCAAGGATCACAAAGCACTACCCCAGGCCACCAATCAGACTTAGGCCTCCCCAGTTGGTGTATTCAGGAGTAATACACACTGGCACTGGGACTGATAAGGCTACTTATTAGTTTACTTTTGAAAGCTCAACAATATTGTAGATTTAAAAATTAAAAGTGTAAAAAAAAAAAAAAAAAAAAAAAAAAAAAAAAAAAAAAAAATTAAAAAAAAAAATTAATAAAAATATTTTAAAAAAAAATTTAAAAAAAAAAAAAATAAAAAAAAAAAATAAACCTATTTATTTATCCTCAACCTGCTAATTTCCAGTCTTCATGCCAAAGCTGAAATATCTCTCAAGGTATGATTTTTCTCTCGCATTTAAATTGTATAAATTTTATGACTCTCAGAGATGACAACATGCCATTATACACACCAATATTTCATCTTGAGTTTTTTCACCTTCATTGCAAAACATTTCATACTAGTAGTTAAATTCATACAAGGTTAGTTTCTATTACTGTTGCTATAACCATATGCATACATAATAACTAATGTAACAAAATGGATGGACATTCTCCTGTCTTCAGATGACTACTTCTATCCAAACATTTGTCATCCGTAGCACTTTTTTTCTGACCTCAGTGTCATCTATGAGTTGATCAATGAAGACCTACTTCATATTTTCCCATGATATATAGCTTCTCGTTTACTTCATTAGTAATGTCCACTAAACAGCCCTCACCTGTCACAGATTATGTCCGTTATCTTTGGTAGGTCCCCCATATTAGGTCTAGGTTTCCAGCCGACATTTAGTGCTGTTCTCAGTAAACGATTATATGTACAATCTAGTCTTTTCACCAGTACAATGTACAATCTAGTCTTTTTCTTGAAGCTTTTATTTTAGTTTTAATGTAAAGCTAATAGATTAAATTTAATATTTCCAATAAGTAAAATATTTGATGTATTTCATAACTAATTTAAATAGACTGAAAGCAATTTTCCTTTTGAAATTGCTGAAATTTTTAGCACCATTTTTAGCCAATTTTACACCAGAATGTAACTCTTTATTAAAAAAAAAAAAAAAAAAAAAAATTCCAAAAACTACTTTCTGAAACTTTATTTGATGAAGATTAGCTAATTTTAAATTTTAATTAATTTGATTTGAAGCAAATATTACTTAAAAAAAATGCATTTCTGTGATATTTTAAACTTTAACAGAACAGTAACACTTTATTTAAGGTGTTGACAGCTTGAATGACAGATGGAAGTTTATCCGTTTTTCTATGATGGATATATCTGTAAAACAAGTAATCGAGGAATATAAGCATTCGCACCATTTTTAGATAATTTTTAAGTACTCAGTAATGTCAATAATTCATGAAAATATTCCCCATCATCTAATGTTTATTAAATTTGAGATAGTTTGGCTTTAAATTTACTATAGTTATCACTATTATTGTCTAATAATATCATGTATGGACATCCATATCTACAGAAATCAGTATGTATGTACATTAAAAAAAAAAATTAAAAATTCATTTTAAAATACTGGGGGCAGGTCACTAAATTGTAATAAGCTTTTCTATTTATGATTAATAAATATAAATTATACTTAACATTATCACCTTTACAAATTAATACAGATTTTTTAAAAATATTTAAAAATTTATTAATTATTCCGAGTAATTTTTTTTAAAAAAATGAAAACATTTCTTGTAACAATTCATTATTCATCGAAAAAGTATTTTTTTTCTCTCACAATATTTACTTAATATATCTTAATAAAAGCAATTGAAAGTTTTCCAATTAAATAATATCTTACTGTTATTGCATTTTTATTTTATGATTCAGAAGATATTTGTTAAGTGTAGGTCCTGTTTCACAAAAAAAGAAATTGATGATTTAAATTCTCCAAGGAGTTCTGCTTTTAAATATAAAAATTAAGTAAAGCAAAATTTAATTTGTTGAAATTTCATAAAATTATTTGATTTTTGCAATAATTTCCAGCTTAATGTTTTCTCAATGATCATGCATACACACACAAAAAAAAAAAAAAAAAAAAGAGAGAGAAAGAGAAGGAACTATATGACTGATAAGGCATCCTAAACATTAAGTAATGAAATTACATTATCTATTTATAGTAAGTGAAGTGATTCTCTGTATATCAGGAAGCTTCCACTGATAAATTACTTATGTCCAGTTATTTCTATCACCACATGTGTTCTACCTTTCTATACTTACCTAGTTTTCATTAAGAAGATCGAATAATCAATTAAGAGTCTGTCAAGAGTTAGACAGCTCACTAAAGCAGCGAGATTCTCATGGGGATATGCCACACGCATACACCAGAGATAATTATCAAAAATAATTTGTGTAGCCATCATAATCATCAATAGTGTAGAATAACAATGGTTATCAAATAGAGTTGTTTTTTTTTCTTTATGGGGGTGAGGGGGTATCACAATAGAGGAGTTGTCAGCAATTTTTAGAACACTTCCGTCTTGGCGAATTCAGACCTACACTCATACTGAACCAAATTTAGTAACTTGATGACTTAGATTGCTGCAGAATTAACAGTCCTAGTAGTCGGTCTTTAAACAGGAATAAAAGCCAGAATTTAAATATGCTTGGTTTTTCAATGCAAGTAGACCCTCCCTATTTGAAAAATTAGCACAATACAATCTTCCTTTTCTTCTCATTTGTCTTATACTATATTAGGATAATGTAATATGTAAAAATTTCAGATACAGTATATCTGTAAAAGGACAATATAAATAAAGACAAAAGGAAAACTTCACCCTCAGAGGGACTTTATCAAAGCACATTTTCTTTAATAAAGTCCCTCTGAGGATGAAATGCATCAGATAAGTTTTCTTAATATTTTAAACAGATTAGTTTGACCTCACAAGGTAGGCATTAAAGTCAAGAGTCATGCAATGAAAACAAGATGTAAACAATTTGCATGAATTTAACTATACGTGTAATTAAATATTTTTGACATTGTATGCACACATATTATATATATAAAAAAGAGAGATGCAAGTAGTATAAGGGTTATTGACATAGAAAATGAGTTTGATGATCCGAGTTCAATTCCCACTGTATTCAGTTTCATTTGCTTTGTGCTAATGCACAAAAAAAAAAAAAAAAAAAAAAAAGATATTATTGTTAAAGAGCAAAGCAGACTAGTCTCTCTTGCCTTGAAGTGGCAACCAGTTTAGGAGAATGAAAACTGAATTTAAAGAATTGCAGCCTAAAGAGGGATTGACACTATCAAGATATCTTGCCCAAAATATACCACAGCTGCTATTGTTTCAGTATGGTGTCCTTATGACTCTAATGGGTCATAAGACTACTAACAGGATATAAAATATGCCATTTAACCATTTGGTCATGCAGATCAAATGTTTCAAGTGAATCAGTCAGAGAGATCTGACATTTGGCTAACATGGCCATCAAGTGTCAGCCAGAACAAAACAGTGCCAGTCAATATCAGCAGACAAGCGAGTCAAATTGTACTGCAGGAGAAATTCCGACCTTATTCATCTTCATACTCTAACAGAAATTAAAAATTAATAATAACCACAAGTGAAAAGATGCTCTAGTTGTATTTTGTCAGTCCTTGCACAAAAACTACTAAGTACGAGAATGAAACGGTGACATCCCAAAAATTAAAATGCAGAAATGTCTAGGAATTTGATAGTGAAATTTTAAAATGTTGTTGTTTAGCATTCTGTTGTGATTACACTAAACTTAGCAAATATAAATCAAAGACTGTCAAGCTCAGATGACTTTGAATAAATATGACAGCATTTTGGTTTTTTTTTATAATGGCAGTGATATGTAAAAAGCCCAGGCTTTGTTCTGTAAAATAACTAAACAATGAAATATAAAGAGAAAAAAAAACAAAAAAAACTAAGATAACAGCATCAAATATATATATATATATATATGTTTTTAATTTTTTTTAGTCTAAAAATATAGATTTCTTTTTGCAAGCATCCACATATTCTTCAAACAGAACCATTTGAAATATGAAGAATTTGGTTTAATCAGTTCTTTTAAAATGATAAAAGCAGAACAAGCAAACTTGATTTGTTATAACAATGGAAAACCAATTTGTCACTCCTTAAATATTTCTCTATAATTTTCAAATCCATAGATTTCTAGTAAAAAAAAAAAAAAAAAAAAAAATTCAAGATAAACAAAATGACTTACGAAAATAACACTTCTAGTTTGTACATTTCCGTATCTCAAGGTGAAGTATATTTTTCTGATGCTTATAATATTGCAAATATTCAATAAAAAACAGCTGAATCCTTGGTTTACAACCCAATAATTAATAAGAGAAGATACTGTAAAGTTCTTATGCCAACCAAAATGCCTATATAATAAAATTAGAAAATAAATTGCATACTTGGCCATTTGATCAGATTTTGGGAATGGAACAAACCAAAAGTTTTTTTCAGCATCATCTATAGGGTAAAAAGAGAGGAAAGTCATTGGCAATCCAACAACAACGTTGTGGTGGTGGCGTTATAATAATAATTATTAGTCTTATTATTCTTCTTATGATGATGGCTAATACATGTTTTCTGAGCAGACCTGTTTACCAGAGCAGCTAACGAAACCTTATTAAAGGCACCTGCTTAACCCTTAGAAATGACCTGTGGTTTTTACTATGCTGAGTAGACATTAGTTACAGTTTCTGGGAGAGAGCACAATCTGGTATGATCAATTTTTTGAACTTGGCCAGTAATTTCAAACACTCAGTCACAATCACTTGTGACTTATGTTCTAGCATAATCATCAACAGATTCAAAACATTCCTGCTTATTCAGTTTCACTCACAAGGCTTTGGTCAACCCACAGTATGGTTGTCAGGCACTTTCCAGTGAGATTGCCCTCTCAGGCCAATAATATCAAGTCAGCTTCACAACAAATCACTTGTACTGAGATTCAAAACCAAGTTTCATGCTCAGAAAGCAAATGTTCTAACCACTTGACCACAAGCATATAACATAACAATAAATCATAATATATACATGTATATAAGAAATTAATATTTGCACATTTCTCTAAAACATAAGATATGACAAAAGGAACTATCTAAACTGTTTGGAAAACCTGATTTATTTGTGAAAGGTATTACAATAATCCAGAACATTAACTAGGAACAATCAGCCTGCATACAGATAAGTACACAAAAATAGGAAAGTCGCATAACAGGTTTCTTATCACTGGATTTATTTAACACTAGCTTAAAAGCCACCCAACTGAGCAGCACTCCACTTCTGTGGAGGGTGCTTGATTAGGCTTTCATCACAATAAGCAGGGAGGAGTAGATGCAATAAGCAACAATAAACTACTGAAAAACTCAAAATTGATCATTGCATTTTGGTATTGCATTAATATGTAAGCTTACCTTTTAAAAGTTCAATGATAATTCTTCTACTATCACTTAAAGACAATTTTATGTACATAGATCCTTACTTTCCATATGAACAATTATTTGTATCTCATGGGTGACTTCCACATTATAAATATTTGTTATAAAAAAAAAAAAAAAAAAAAAAAAAATTGCTGAAAACAATTGCAGTAATAAAAACTTGGGAATCCAAAATTTCAGGATTGCAGATCCAGATCAGAATGTTTTAACTTGCTCACAGGGTCAACCTAATTCCAAAATATGTTGCACTATGACCTCTAGGAGTAAAGTTGAAAAAGCATGTGACACACTGACATTTGCATTTATTATATAGATATACAATTCAGAGTGTCTATATTTCTGAGATGAGGTATTATGTACAGTATTTACATTAATCGGACTATTGTCCCCATCTTTGTCACAACATCTCGGCCATTGTACACTCTGGCCTTCTTCAGGTGGTTGGAATGTCAAACTGAACCCTTTATTTCGATCACTGGGGTAGACTGTTCTAGTTCCACGTGCCATGTTTAATGGATGTCAGTTGTCAGTTATCTCCTGCTAATGTTCAATACCCAGTTAAGGCAGTGGAGAACTTTCAGAGGGAAAATTAGCAGGAGATAACTGACAACTGACATCCATTAAACATGGCACGTGAACTAGAACAGTCTACCCCAGTGATCGAAATAAAGGGTTCAGTTCAAATTCCAACCACCTGAAGAAGGCCGGAGCGTACAACGGCCGAAACGTTGTGACAAATATGGCGACAAAGATGAGGACAATAGTCAGACTAATGTAAATACTGTATATACAATTCAATCCTAAGAGTACAAGAAGTCTTACTAGGATTTATTATTGATAAGCATGATCTTAACATAAGATACACATATGATACCGTGTTGATGGCAGACACAGAAAACTAAAAGGGGTAGCAAAAAAAAAAAAAAAAAAAAAAAAAAGCAAGAAAGAAAAAACTAACCATCAATTGTAAGAAGACAGAACGTATGGTCATGAGCAAAAACGACAGGCCAAGATGCAAACTACAAATTGGAGATGGCAAAAAACAAGCAAGTACAGAAATATAGGCATGGGAAACACAACACAATAATTAAAAGGGAAGAATGAAACAAGGGCCTGGTAGAAATAATAAGGGGACAAACATTGCTTAGAGCTACAGAGAATAAGAAGTTGAGGAAAGCTAAGATTGCACTTGTTCTGAAGGGAAAAAAATCATATCAAAAAGGAAGAACATCTATTTATAGCTGTCTGCTCTCAAATACATAGGGAACAACACACACACGTCATATATATATTATTTTTATTATAAGACATTATAACAAAAACATGCCAATATCGCTACACAATAGCTTTCGTGTTTCGGCAAAGTTTTCCCATTTTTGCATAGATCTGACTTTTAATTGGTTGATCAAGACATACCCACAAGCCTATTAATTCTGATCTTGTTTTCTCCCTCTCTTCCCTTTATTTTTCAGAAAACATAACACTTTGCTTTTGAAATTTTCTTAAAAATCATTTAAATCACCAGTTACTTACCATTGCCTGAAGAGGCAAAAAGTTGCCAAAACACAAAAGCTATTGTGTAGCAATTTCAACATGTTTTTTATTATATATATATATATATATATATATATATATATATATATATATATATATATACACACACACGTAGTAATCTGCTGGTATAATCTAGGAGAGTCCTATTAACACAACATAGAATTTGAAATATGTTAAAACAAACTCACAAAAAAAAAAAAAGATGTTTATTTTCATTAAACAGAGCAAATTTTCTTTACAATTGGAATTAAGATAACTTTAATTAATGACTATTTTCACCTATGAATTCTAATTTTAAAATTTGCAGGATTTTTCAAACTTTATGGTATCAGTTTGTAGTTGGATACTGGTTAGTTGAAGAAAGAGAGGGCGTTATAGGGGACTTAGGAGATATGGAGAGAAGAAGGCACCGTTACAAGAATTATATTATGAAGTTAGGAGAGTCTTGGTCGGGGAGGGAAACTGATGAGCTGACCTACATCACATCATATATATATATATATATATATATATATATATATATATATATAGTGAGTGTTATTAACAAAATAAGACCACTTAGCTGCAACAAGGTCATTTTCATTGTTTTTCCATCATTTTCTATTATGAGATTATATGTTGTAAAAGTGTTTTGTTATTGCATCACCCATTATTCACACATGATTTATGGTCAAAACATTTTTGCTATTGACAAATTACCAGCCATTGTGACAGTATTTGCTTAGCGAATTAAGCTTATAATATAGGCAAAAAAATTTCACTTCACCTACATGAAAAGTCTAAATTGTGATGAAATTAATGTAAAAGCAGGTTGTAGCAAAAGAGCTACACACACTGCTATTATGAATTTCCAAAATTCAAAGTCATTTGGCAAGAAAGAGAGAAGTGAACATCCAAATAAAACCAAATAAAACCATTGCTAGAGATGACCATTTGATGAAGCATATTGTTATATGATCCCCAAGTTACAGATACATGCTGTATTGTTTCAAATTGGTACAAGTGTCAGTGTTATGTATGAAGTTTTCATGCTGAGATTTTAGTTTGGTCTGAATCATTCAAACCAGCTCATGAAACATAGCTAACTGCAGTTATGAAATTCAACTGTCTGGCAACATGAAACCTAGATAACTGAAGACTGAAGCAAAGTCATGGTTTCAGACAAATCTACTCTGAAACATTTCTTTATGCATAGAAAAAAACATTCTAAGACCTCCTGGTAAAAGACTTTATGAAAAGTATACAATTCAGACTATGAAGCAACCACCAAGCCTGATTATTTGTAGTGCTATATCCAAATCTGAAAGAGTTGGACCCTACTTCTTGCCTTCAGGACCAATGATGAATGGTGCACCATATGTAGAACTACTGCAGAAGAAACTGGAACTCTATAGGCACATTAATCAGTGCACAATATTTACACAGAATGGAGCTTTATGCCACCAGTCAAAAGACGTTCAGTATTTTTTGAAGATGATCAAAATGATGACACAGGACTGGCCTGGGAACAGCCCAGATCAGAAACCAATTGAAAATTTATGGGAAATTGTCAAAAGCAAAGTTACAGAAAAACAACCTTCAGGTACCGAAACAGTGAGAGAGGCTATTGAAGAAATCTGGACAAAAGAAATTTTGGTTGACTACTTTAACAATTTGATTCTCAGCATGTCCCACTGCATCCAAGCAGCAATCAAAAACTTGGAAAGTCATGCAAAATACTGACTTTTTTTTATTTATTATTATTAATACTATTTTGTTTGAAATGAATAGAGAACATTATGTACATATTAGTGAATATAAGCGAGTTAGTCTCTAAGAAATTACATGTTACTCTGTTTTTAACTTTAAAATAGTAAAATTCCAATGTGGTCTTAAACTTTAATGACACACACACCATATATTTTTGTATATAATACAACCCCAGGTTTTCAAAGCTAAAAAAAACAGTGAATAAATTACATCCTTGAGTAGAATACATCCCTTCAAATTTTTTATGTAAATATTTTTGAAAACTTGTATCAGATTATTCATTAATGCTGTATCCAGATAAATTATTGTAATATTTTGCAATTTAAAATTAAATGTACCAGTCTACACCCGGGTCATTTACATGCATTTTGTATTGCTTTATTTTTTCCTGAATCATTTAAAGTTTGCAAACTGGATACTTTGCATCAAGAAACAGAAGGATATGAAACAAGAACCTCATAGCATTGGAGTTATTGCACCATATTTCAAGTGGAAAAAACAAATAAAAAAATTATACAATAGTCAGGCCTTTGTTGCAACATTAATGTTACTTGAACATGACTGATATTGTGTATTCCCTTTATTAATTCTTTTAATCAATTCTGGTGAATTTTACCCTTTAGTGCAATGAGGGAAGTGCTGCTATGTGTAACTGTTTCCCTGAGACCAGGTATCTATCAATATTTTTTGGTTGTGCTCTGTCTGAAAACAGAGGCACAACTGAGAGATGATCAGAGAAGTCTTGAGTCTTGGGAAAACTCAGCTATGGATTCCATTTGTCAATAAAGCGGCGGTTCCATAATGGTAAAGAAAGTATTCACACAGCAGAAGTTGATCCACTTGTCTGTTCATGGATCTGTAACTGCTATGTTGTACTGCTTCCTGACCCTAAGAAGAATTGGTTTGAGGATTTTGGAGGCTTCTGACAAATGGTGCAGCTACCACATTCACCCATCATGAGCCCAATCAAGTATTTACAAGCCATGGTGGAAAGTTCTAGTCACTTACTAGATCCTGTACCTACAAATATCAGTGAGTTGCGAATAACATGGCTCAACATCAATCCAGAGATCTTCTGTGGATTGATTTTTTTTAATGGCTTATCAAGCTTTTGTAGGTTATTTAATGCTAGAAAATATTTTTAGATTTTAAGAATCTTTTCGAGATAATGATTTACTGATACAAGTTCTACTAATTAACCCATAGCTGGGGAAGAAGAGGTGGATTCATACATTTCCCAAAGGTATTTACATGTAAGTAGATATAACGAACACGAGTGGCATTGATTCCCCAATTTTCAATTCAGAGACATTATTCATTACATCACCCACACATCCAAGCTTACAGCACCTGGTATTCCCAAGCAGTCACCCATCTAGATACTGACCAGGCTTGACATTGCTGAAGATCTCTTGTGGAATCAATACAATACTGATGCGATATATTTAGCTGTACTAGAGAGGTCTTACATGATAGCAGGGACCTTCCTCATGTCAGTATATACATGCTAAAACTAAAAGCCAAATTTGGTATATTTGAGGAGTAATTGTTCTTTTAAACCTGTATTCACACCTCCAACCTTTCCTGATGATGACCCCCTGTGAGTCGAAACATTAATTTTGGCCAATTTATCTACACAGCAAACCAGATTTGTGAAAAGATATTTGTACATTGGAAAAAAAATATCATTAAGCAAACATGAACTTTTGTACTCAACACTCCCCCCCCCGAAAAAAAAACTGTCAAAAGGACAGTTTTTCCCTTGACACTGCTATTATTTTGTATTACCTTCACTCCCTAAGCAATGTTTATTTACAAGATTATAAAAATATGTGAACCAAGTACAAGGCAACATTTATTACTTACCATTTTATAAATATGAAAACAAGTTTTTCATTAATAATTTTATAAAAATATCAATTGTTTTAATTTCTGAATATTTTAATCTTTTTTTGCATTTTTTGTTTGTAACATTGTTTTTTTAAACTTAACTTTTTTTGTATGGGATTCTTTTCTGAAACACATGAACAAACATTTGAAGTTCATATTTATTCATCTTAAATTAATAAATTGATGCATAATTTTACTAATTTATGTAAATTTTTATTCTTTACTTAAAAATGTATATACCATTTGTTCATTTAAAAGATCTTTTTGTAATCCCATCTAAAAAAATAAAGTGTTTTCACATGTGAAACAGCTAAAACTAATCCTACTGTAAAAATCAGCAATCAATTTGATACTGTATCTTATGGACATGATCCTTTTCTAAATCCATAACAAATCAATATTTTTCAATTCTGACATGGCCTGGGCAAAGTTAAAAAATGCTAATCTACAAAAATTATTTTTTTTTTTTTTTTTTTTTTTTTTTACAAGTGGACCAGTCTAGTTAAGTAGTGTCTCAGCTTAACCTCCTCTTAATTATTGTTATTTCCAGGTCTACCTTGACTTGGGGTGGTAGCATCCATTAGGGTCCAAGATTTGGGCAAATAGTGACCCCCCCCAAAAAAAATCAACAATATATTTTTATAGCAAAATAACAATGCAACACTAAAAAAAAAAAAAAAAAAAAAAAAAAATTATAAAAATAATTTTTATAGTAAAATTACCAACAGTACATTTTATCATCTACAAAATATATATCTAAAAAAAAACATACCTTTACTCTGAAATCACAAAATATCTGTTGTTGAAAGAATAAAATTGTGTACAAAATATTTAGATTTCAGCATTAAATAACCCATAGAGGTAGATATAATGCCAAACAAAATCAACCAACCAAACAATCAACATGAAAGAACACTTTCAAGGCATTAATCCATATAATATTCCACAATTTCTTAAATCAAACGGTATTCTATAATATAACTTCAACAAAACTACAATATAAAACACACGTTATCACCTCTAGTAATTATCTCCACACAAACATACATATGCACAAAAGCTACCATGTATTCAATTGTGAAGACAGAATAACGTACATCATATTTCTATTACTTCAAAACCCAAGAAAATTAAATTTTGGCATTAAATGACCCATGAAGGAGTTGATATGCCATTAAATAATACAAATCAATCAGATACTCAACATTTTGTACAGGGTTTTGTGTAGCAAAGAGATTGGACTAAACTGCAGGCACTACTATGGCTTACCTGAAAGCTTTCACTACGTTTTGCAATGAGGATTATGCCCATCAGCTGTAATAAGAGTATCAGCATATTTGGTTTTGTCCTTATTTCTAACAGTTAGCCTGCCACTATTATTCAGGTCAGTTTCTTTTTTCTTTCTAGAAAGGCCATTAACTCTACTGACACATCTCCTTACAGTGCTTACTTCAATCCTTAAATATTCACAAACCTGTAAATGTTTGCAGCAACGTTCCCCTTCCAAAAACAGAAATTTCATGACAGTTTTTTTTTTTTTTACTTTCATTATATATCCATAGAAGCATCCAGTTCGAGATAGAATTATGGGTAAGGAAAAAAAAAGTAACTCCAAATTTTTTTTCAAATATACAAGACACTTTATAGTTAAAATCTTACGATTTTTACTAAAACTTTTTTGTGATGTCAATGAACACTCGTTGCCACTTTTGTAATGTCAACAAATTTTTGTTATCACTGTCGTAATGCCCAGCGTAGTAAAGACTTTGTATTCGCAAATACAACTATAGTAATGCCGTTGAACAATACTGGTGTCAGACACCTTCGAATAACACTCACACTAATAATACTTGCTATATAATACTCGTTTGAGATGTAACCACCAAACAGCAATCCGTATGATCACTTAGATGCCACGCTAATTCTCATATATACATTTCCTTTACCATCACGTGATCTACTTATTCAAAATGGAACTGCCTATGTTTGCTCTCTGGTGATCTGTGTTCAAACTCCAGTGTCAGCAATGATACTTTATTCCTATATAACTCTTTTAAAATTTAATTTAATTTTCAAACTTCTGCAAAATGGGCATTACTTTTTGACTGACTGTTTTAGCTTCTTCACATTTACATATACACTTCTAGTCCATTACAGATTTGCATATTCATGCAATGAAATAACCTGCCACCCCCATAAGCGGCGGCACTATAGGTGGTAACCACCTATAAGTATCTGTTAGGACAACGGACAGGAGAGTTGAGCTGGGATCTGCGAACCTAGCGGCCTTCCAATAACAGCACGCACACAACTGTACTGACTTGCAACAACCATGTGTATAACTATTACTTCCTTGCTTGGTGTACTAGTTTCTACAATAAACCTGTTACTATTTATCCACCATGTTTGTCTATTCCATATTCCTATTAGCATGGAATATAACACACATATATATTTCATATACTAAATATTAACTATTACAGGACAGTAATAATATTAATTTTTTTATATATTTTATACTATCTTCAGGTAAGCAAAAGCCTAAATAAATAAACTCACCTGCATTTGTGTTACATCAATTTTGTTTACCTTCTAATGTTCCAAACATTTAATAATTAATATTATAAGCAATAGTGAAAATTTACGCAACTTTCACATTTTTATTTTTTCTTTCTTTTTCTCACTGAAATCAGACAGTGTTTCTAATATGTCTCTTCCATCTTTCCACATGATCAAAATGAAATAGTTGATTATTTATGAGGTATTGGCAGGTCGTGCTAACTAAGGGAGGGAGAAACAGAATTATAAGATATTTTCATGAAAAGTTTACCATTTTAGGGGCTTCCAACATAAAAAAATATATATATAATAAAAAAAAAAAAAAAAAAAAAAAACACACCAGCAAATCTATTACATGTTCACCCTCACTATTACATAATCTATTGCGTGGTCGCCCTCACTATTACATAATCTATTGCGTGGTCGCCCTCACTATACTCACAGAAGCAGAAACTACAGTGAATATCCATGAAATTGCACCCAATCATAGCAGCAAACATGATAACTGATAATATTCCACTTTCCTGGCAGAGACAGAGAACCAAATACAAAATGATAAATTTTGCCACAGTGATTTTACAAGGGAACAACAGCAAAATAGTCTGTTTAATTTTTAAGAGCAGATGAATAGGAATGATTTATATTAAGTCAATTGCTAAGTCTACTGCTAGAAAAGTAGAGTCATGCTAGACAATTTTTCTCACCAAAATCTACCTTGCACATTTATAAGTCTACCATTCACCCATGCATTGAATATTGCTGTTAGCAGGGGAATACCTGACAAGATTTAAGTATCTAGAGAATCTTGACAAAAATCAAAATCTGCAATGTTATAAATCCTGACCTGGTATCTCAGGTTCAATCACTTTCTCACCACCATGACATAAGCTTGCCTTCACATTTTCTATAAATATTTTCATGGCAATTATTTGGATGCAGTTTCCTCTTTGTTGCCTCGACTTGACAAATTCAAAGTAGTAGATTAGCAGTCAGGTTTCACCATATTACTGTTGAAAATGCTAGATGAAACCAAAAGTTCTTTGCTAATGGTTTCTTCTTTCACAGGTCACATCATATTAAAAGACCAGTTCCCACACTATCACCATAGTTAAGCAATGTCAAGCCTGATCAGTACCTAGATAGCTGACCACTTGGGAATACCAGGTGCTGTAAGCTTGAATGTGCAGTCAGTGTAATGGATAACAGCTCAAATTTGTTTAGAGTTGAATTCCATTTCCCATTGCACTCATTCTAATCCCTTACTTGCAAATACACTTCAGAAATTTATGAATCTACCTATTCTCCCCACAGCTATGGATTAATTAGTAAGCCTTGCATCACTAAACCATTATTATGTCAAAAAAAAAAAAAAAAAAAAAAAAAAAAAATCTTACAATCTAAAAATATTTCCTGGCTTTAAATAACCTGCAAAGAGTTGATAAGCTGTAAAAAAAAAAAAAAAAAAAATAAAAAAAAAAAAAAAAAAAAAAAAAAAAAAAAAAAATAAAGTATCACAGTTCTCACTTGTGGAGGTCATTTCCGGCTTCTTGTTTTCTTATCAAATGATCTTCAAAAGTTTTAATCATCATCATCATCATCAATCTCCTTAAATCCTCTCCTCAATATTGTTTTCTCGGCTTCTTTCAATTTCAGTAAACCCTAGTGTCTTAGTGGCTTTATAACCTTACCTATATGAAACAAACAAAAGGAAAATAATAGGAACAATGGAGAGATGCATCGAAAGTTCAGAAGAGAATGAAAATGCCGGAAAAATTAGATTATTACATTACATAGCATTAAGTTCTAGTAACCTCTCCCTCTTATGTTATTTTGTTTTTCCTTATTTTTTGCAGGGGGGGTGTTAAATATTTTACACTTTCTTTTTCTATTTTCAGGCAAATAAAAGCCTAAATAAACAAACATTTTTACCTGGATTTAGGTTACATTAATTTTATATGGCTCCAATTTCTCTGAGGTTCCATTAAGCTACAAATATTTCTTATGAATTTAACTTCAACTCACTTTTCTTATTAATACATTTCAGTCAGCAATGTCTCCAACTGCTTCCAAATGTCAGGAGGTGAGACTACACCTATACATCCACACTAAGAGATTGCATGTTAGAAAGCAATATGCATTCAGATTCTTTGTAACAAGAAAGAGACACTGTTAAATTCTTGGGCTTTCAAATATGAATAACATTAGAATTTAAAAAACTCACATCAAAACAGGCAGGTTTTTAAAACAGTAATATCTCCATAATTTTCCCATGATCCTTTGCAGGATTCCTCCAATCATGATGGAAGTAATTGTATTAAATTTCAGCAAGTCAAGAAAAATTCTTGGAATGTGTTCTTAACTGTCAGTATAAAGGTATATTCTCCAGAACAAATCAGGGAACCTGTAATTTATGTTATATTAATGCCAGTGCCAGTTTTAAGATTTAAAACTAGACAGATTTGGCAGTTACCATTTTCAATATAGAAAATTGACTCAAATATTAAATAATAATTCAAATGGATAATAAAAAAAAAAAACTTCTCTACTACAACTGGGGATTGTAAAAAAAAAAAAAAAAGACTAAATACCATACAGTTTTACTTTTCTTTTTTAATCAATTCCCCCACCCCCAGGTAAGGCAATAATGCCACTAAGATGAAAGGGGCTACTGAAAGTGAAAGAGAATGAAAAGAAAAGACTTTAAAATTCTGGAAACCCAATCCCAAACGGGTACTAAAGAATAAACCTCTACTTGTATTCAAAAGGCCGAGGAGGAGTGAACAAAAGAATAAGCAAACCTATCTACTTTTATTAGAGAGAGAGAGAGAGAGAGAGAGAGAGAAAAAAAATAGTAAATAAAATTTCAGTGTTTAGGCAGAGACATTAGAAGTAGAGGATTGAAGTAGACTTTAGAAGGAACCAGAAACCGAATCCTAAACAGGAAACAAGGGATAAGCATCTTTAAAAGACCACACAGCTGTTGCAGATCTCGTAAAAGACAATGTTTAATTAAAATATAATCGTATAAAATTAAGTGAATTTGTTTCCTCCGTTTGTTCTTCTGGAATGCTTGATTTTCAGTTTCCATTTAGAAAATGCATTTGGATAAATTTATTTTTTAAAATCCAGAAAATATCAATACTTGAAGGATAAAAAAATGGCAATGTAAGTTTGGCCTTCTGAATATTAGGGTGCAAACAACTGCTTTTTATTTCCCACCACAAACTCTTCCAAATATAATACTGAACTTTGTCACTTATATATTCATTAAATGATTACTTTTTAGCTGGGTTGTGTTTTTATTGGGAGAGTTTACTGGTTAACAAATTTGGTTTTTAAGAAATTCTGCTCAGTGTCATTAACAGAGATAACAAGACAGCTTACAGGTAAAATTTATAGTAGCATCAAGCACTTTAAGATTATATTTTTTTTATCAAATCACATAAACAGGAGATATGAAATACAAATTCTACTACAACAACCCAAAGTGTAGAGTTCCCTAACAAATTTCAGCAGCTAACTGCATGGCTGATATGCTAATTTCCAAAATTCTGCATATTTTTTTTAAGGAATTGCAGAGAATGAAGAATGTTAAAGAAAGTGTTGTAGAGTAGCTGAACACCTCCACAAAATGGAGTGGTCTAAGACTATTTAAACAGCACTCTCTTACTGAGAGGAGTTAACAATTAATTGTTACTCTGCTTGTCAACTCTGTCTTTGGGTGGAGAGGAACACAGATGAGGCTATGCCTATGGGCAGAGTTTTGTCTGGGGAGGTAGACATCTGCCCAACTCCATGTATATGGTGTCTACGGCGAATTTTTGCCCAAGCATATGTGTGCAGAAAGCGCCACGTCAAAACTAGCCTTGTGCCACATCCCGCCTTGTGTGGAGGTCTCAGGTAAATACCAAGGAGTTAACAATTAACTGTTTATTATATTAGTCTGCATCCTCAATCAAGTACCATATTATTCTCCAGAATAAACTACTACTTTTTTTTCTATATGCATGTTAAACTTTCCTTTCAGTACAGATCATGGACATAGCAAGCATGGATAAAAAAAGACAACAGAAACAGAAGGGCAGAAAACACTTACTGATAGGATCCATAAAGTCTAGAAAAAGAATGCTCATAATAGATAAAGAAAAGATATGCCAAAGATAGAAGAAATACACAGGAAAGCTACTCAAACAGAGGAAAGAAATCTACAATCGATAAAAGCATGGAAGGACTAGTAACACTAAAATTTAGATTGGTACTGACCAAAATGAGCAGGAACAAAGCAGAAGAACCATATGGGGTTGTAACAGAGATGCTGTCAGCCATAAACAATTTAAGGATTGATATGAGTACCAAAGTAATAAATAAAATATATGATAGTGGTGAAATACTAGAAGACCTTGGCATATCTATGTTTTTAATGATGCTAAAAAAAAAAAAAGGCAGGTGCAAATAAATGTGAACTTTAGATACTTAGCTATATAACTTATCATTAGGAGTCTAATAAATAAAGCCTGTAGCAAAATTGAGTCAAAAATAGAATGTGGCTTTTTCATTATTTTTTTATTTTTTTTTCAAAAAAAATAAATATGATCAGAATGATATCAAAGCAAGAAATACAACTGCAGAAAGACTTACACTTTTGTTTGATAAATTAGACAAAAGTGTTTGATAATGACCTACGTGTAATACTAAAAAAGCTCAATTTACATTGGGAATGATATTTGAGTAATTCATAACAATAAATAGTTTACAGACAAATAATGGACAAATTCACTGAATACACAAAAATAGAAAAAGAGGAGTAAGACAACAATGCATTTTGTCACTGATTATTCAACCTATATATTAGGGCAATCCTGGACATAATCCAAATAATGTTAAGATATGCTGATGGTGGACAAAACTGTGCTGAAAGGAAACTGAAAGAACTCTTAGGCAAGTGAGTATTGGAAAGCAAGAAGAAGGAAATAACTATTAAATGTAAAAAAACACACAGAATACATGGTTATATACAAAAGAGATATCTGAAGGTGTGAGCTATTTATTAGGGGGATGTCAAAGTCAAGCAGATACAGAACTACTAATCTGCATAGCGTAGTAACAGATGATGGAAAATGCGAGAGAAACCTGAATGCACATAGAAATAGAATGTCATTTAAAAACTAAGCAAAATATTATGAGATAGAAAAAAAATGTCATTAGAAATGAAGAAAAGAATGAAAGTGTTCTAAGCTGTTGTGTTTTGGACAATTTCTTCACAAAGAGCACTTTAAGTGACAACGCTGTGGTTCTATGCACAAATACCAAGAATACCGTGGTTAGAACATGTGAACAACAAAAACAAAGAAGTTTATATTTACAATAATGAAGAAACAGCTGAAATTTCTGAGACATCATAAGGAAAGCAGGCCCAGAGAATTTAACACTCACAAGACAAGAGATGCAAGAGGGAATAAAGCGTAACAGTCTTAATGAGTATGCATGAATGGGTAGTAGAACATGAACAAAGAAAGAGGTTAAATGGTCTAAAATTGTTCATGCTAGTTTAGGGCTAATCCACCTCATCTGCAAGGGGACTTCTCTTAACACCTGCTAGGTGGCATCGCATAAAGCAGAAGGAGAGGAAAGAGAACAAACATTCTCTCTTTAACCACAGGATGCCCAATGTCAAGAGGTGTCTTAATTTCATGACAGGGAAACTAGATATCACATTGCTTGCAACATAAAGCTATCTCTACACTACAATATCTCATCTAGAACTGATCACATAAGTATATATTCAATTCTACAACACAAGAAAATATCCTATTCCAGCAAATGAGTCACTGCAGCTACAAATTGATAACACCCATAAAACTCTCTCACCCACAACAGATGGTTGAATGGATTTTTCTCTATTCCTGAACTATACATACACTACAGGTCAAAAGTTTGAGAAAGCTCATGGTAATTTTTTAAAATTGGTCCAAAAAGTAATTGCTTTGTACTTTAAATAATAATACTTTTATTATACATGCTTTAAAAAAAAAAAAAAAAAAAAAAAATGAAGTGGGACCTGATTTTTTATTACAAATTTTATTATGACAAAAAGAAAAAAAAAAAGCATTTCATGATTTAATTTTGCTCTCGTCAAGATATCCTCCTTTAGCATTAATTAATGCAGCACAAATTTTTGGCTTTCGTTTCCATTCTTTTTTCAATGACTCGAAAAACTTTTTCATTTTTTTTTTTACTCTTCTGTCAAGTTCATTCCATGCTAAATAAAGGGTAGGGGACTTCAAATTTTTAAACTGTAGTGTAGTGTATAAAATCCTTGTAAGAGTTGAATTTATTTTTGAAATTGTTGGAAAGAATCTAAGTTTTGTCAGTGGGACCATGGTTAATTTATACAGGCATCCATATGAATATTAACTTTATTTTTAGAATTTTAATAAAACCCAAGCATATGAAAATGGGTCTATGCATTTCCTTTTTGACAACAAAAGAATTAAACACTGTTTAGATAAAACATCCAACTGTATTTCGCTGATTAGGCTTCATCAAATCGAAGGCAAAAAAATGAGTTGCGTGCGTGTATGTATCATTAATTAAAATAATGAAATCTTATTTAAAATTTTAAAAAAATAGAAGATTGTCTAAAACACCTGGATGTGCAGACAGTGAAACTGAAATGAATATCTGTGTTGAAAGTGGAAATAGAATGTGTGGAGAGTCATGATCGCCTACGCCATGGAAAGGACAAGCCATATTCCAATTAAAAAAATATCCTCTTAAAAGATGCAAAACTAAAAGTATTATTTTTAAAACAGTAACTTTTCGTCGAAGTTAAGCGTGAAGATTTTACTAGCTGAAATCGATCATTGCTAAAAGACAAAACCTGCAAACTTTTTCAATTGAACCTCGCAGATACGCATTTTGTATGTAAGGCAGAAATAAAAATTATTTCTTAATCTAGTTTACATTTTCAAGGTCTTCTTTTGTAAGATATGGAAATCAGAAAAGAAACTATTTCTTCCAGCTTAGAATTAAGATAAGTGTTCAAATTTAAAATAAAATTTTTTTTAAACTAGGTTGAATTTTACTGAAGTTGAAACCCGAAACAAGGCAAAGAAAATATCGTTATTTTATGGTTTATCGGGTTCTATGTGGTTCTATTTCACCCCAAAAAGTAAAACATACACATGCAATAAGCTAAGCAGGATTTTAGTAAGCAATAATTAATTAGTAACGCTTAAAAATCTAATATACCTTTCTGCACCAAGAAGTAAATAAATATGACAATGCTCTCTAATCTCGAAATTGCAGTCTGCTCTTAAAAAAAAAAAAAAAAAATTAATAAGCATCAATTATCGTAACGGATCAAGAAATAGAAATGCGATCGACCATGAAGCGAACTGAATTAAGGTTTGAACTGATTTCATCTCTTTCTCAGAATTAAGATATTAACCGAATTTTGTTTTCTTTTGTTTTTTGGGGTTTTTTTGTGGATCTGTGCTGCAATAATGAGTTACAGTAAGCTAGAGAGGTTTTAGAGTTCATGTCTTTCTTTTTAAAGATAACGTCTCCCAAGGTATTTTTAAAATTTCATTTTTTAAAACGAACTCACACCTACACTAAAAATTAAAGTTGTTGACTAAATTATAAAGAGCACCCCCCCCCCCAGCAAAATCATTTTCTTTAGAAAAATTACAGACAAGAAAATTCCACAATGCAACTTGAGGTTCCAGTAATTAAATCAAATACGTTCATTTAAAACAAGTTGTGGACCGGTTATAAAAAAAAAATAAAAATAATGAAGCAGAAGCTTGAGGGCAAGAGAAGATTTTTTTTTTTTTTATTGCACCCCCGAAAAATAATTACTAATTATTTCCATTGTATTTTTTAACAATAGAAAAGATCCCGGGACTAGACCTCATCCCACGCAGATAAAAAGACAAGACAGTGAGTAACAAGTAACAACAGATGAATGAATATCATGAGGAAAATAAAAAGTGGGAGGTTTTTATCGCAATATAAAGTAATAATTAAAAAAAATATCTCCGTACGTACACAGGGTACAGAAGTATTCTCAAGGTATTTCTAAGGAATTTCTCCCTAATAAGAGCACTTTTTAAACAGTGACAACGTAGTCGTAGAGATCTTAAAAATTTATGTTTTTATCGCTTTAAATTAAAAAAAAAAAAGCATAAAAGATCGAATCATCATTAATTTAAAAAAATTTTTTATTATTCCAAATTGATGCACTATCCCTTCTTTTTTAGGAAATACTGTACATTTTTTAAAAGAGCGACAGAAAATGCGTTTTAAAAGTTAAAATTTTAATTAACACCTTTTTTAATACACTACAGAAAGAAAATGAAAACCTTTTTAAATGTTATAATTCTAATTTTTTTTTTTTACATGACGAAAAATTAGTTAAATGTTCTTAAAGAAATTTACATCATAACAAATTAATAAACGTAAAAAAAGAAAAAAAACATCTATTTAAAAAAAAAAAAAAAAAAAATGTTAATTAAGCATTGGAGGTCATCTTTCCGGCCTCCCGGGTATGGATAAATGTTCGACAATCATTAAGGAAAAGTCTGAATTCAAACAGACCATCCTAGAGAAGGTTAGGCCCCTTCAGGCTATCTTTCCTAAAAGACACACCACCACTGCTGCAGTGCATGTGGTAAAGTGAAGTTGTGCTTCTAAAATCCTCAGGTTACAAAACTAGTGATCGGGATCTCATAAATAAACCCTTTTTTTGTTAAAAATGAGGAAAGTTATGACGGCTGCAATACAGTGCATCAAGCGCTACAAAATAAAGCTGTGGGATTTCCTGACTCATAATGATCGGATCAGATCTCGTCACATTTATTTTTTATTTTTAAATATACATTTTCTCTTACTTTTTATTTGTTTTGAAAATTAATGGTAGTGTAAAATGATAAATACATGACAGATCACAGTTCATCACTGTCATCGACTGAGACTAAAGGACAATAATAGTCTTCATTTTTATTTTTTTCAGTTTCAACAAAAAGGTGGGGTATTATCAGCTCCTTACCCCGATAGCGCCGTAAATGCATGAAGGTTGAAGAAGGAATCTAACATTTTTCGCAACGAAACAAAAAGACGCAGTTTTCACAGTAAGAAAATCTTACGTCGAACGAAAATAAAAGCACGCAAAAACGACAAAGCCTGAGATAGATGTTTAGAAACAAGTTAAAACCCCGTATTTTTAAGTGCTTTCGAAGCTGAGATAAGACCTCCATTTTAAAGATTGGCGCAGTACCATCTTACAACTATTTTTCTCATCTTTTTAGCTACGACCAACCCAACGACTGTTTTTGAATCAACCAGATAAAAAAAAAAAAAAAATAAGCTTGTTTTTCAGTTTAACAACGTTCTCCATCGTGGAAAAATTATCCGGGTTTACTTGGGTAGGAAGGGCACCTGGCCGTGAAGCTACACTACACACGCAAACGGCAAACAATTGGCATTTAGGAAGTTCGAGTCTCACAAGTGCTCCATACTTGAGGCCTTGTGCCGTAATTCAGTTCCGCTTAAAATCAATTTAACAGCCATAGAAAAGAAAGTGATGATTATTTTCTACACGAGAAATAATGGAACATGCTTAGCTTGTTGTTTGTTACTTATTAAATTAAATTTTTTTTAAAATAAGGAAGACACTTGTTTATCAACAAAATGCACACTCCACATTAGTGGAAATTAATACAGTTTAACAAACAACAGCTGATGAATCGATAGATTAATTTAGCCAAAAGAGAGTGTCTATAATATACTCAGTACTCTTAAAACTAAACTACTTCTGGTTTCATGTTTAACCTTACGAGTCACGATATTTGCAAGTACTGTAGTTGTCAGTCCAACTAAAAAGTCATTCATTGAATATGCCTACTTAATCCACGCTATAAGAAAAAAAGAATAGATAAACAAAATGTGGCAAATTATTTTATTTTATTTTTTTTTTAAAAAGAATAAAACAGAATTACACGCTTCCCAAAACGACAAGGAAAAATAAACTATTTACGATTGACACTCAACTCTGCGTTAGGAGAACGCTTTACTGACCTACTTATTCCGACTACAGAAGCCCAATCGTGAAGAAAATTAACAATGTTACTATTGAGCAGACAACCCAGACAATATTAAAGAAATTAATTTAGTATTTGACGTTCAGATGATACAAAATAGTGTATCAGCATTCCGAGGCAAAAAAAAAAAAGCATTGCGTTTTTTACGAAGATAATGCTTTTAAGACTAAAAAAATAACTTTTTCATTTCAGTGAAAAGAAAATCAAACAAAACAATGAATTATGAATGTAACAAAAAATCAAGACAAGACAAAACTTAAAAATTTGAATTTATTTTAAAATTAATTTAGTGAAGGTTAATTTTAAAAATATAAACCTTAGGCTTAATAATTAATATCAAATAACTTGATTCAAGTTTCTTTTGGTTTTGAAAACCAAATATAATTGTTACTTTAATAAGGTTTTTGTGTTTGCGTGTGTGTTCTTTTTTTTTTTTAAATGTAAAGTAAAGAAGTTCTACAAGCTTTAACCACAAAATTCTTTAATTTTAATAACTTACACTGAAACTAGCAACTGTCAGTTTTGCTCTCAACAAATAATTTAGTGAATTAAATTTTATACCCGTCCCACCCCGACTATATGATCTCGTTAGTTTTTTTTAGGCGTTGTAACTGTAAAAAAAAAAAAAAAAAAAAAAAAAAAAAAAAAAAACTGAATTAGCTTCCTTTCTTTAAATATTCTATTCAAGAAAAAAAAGAAAAAGAAAAAAAGAAGAGACTCAAACAAAACAAAACGAACAGTTTTTTTTTTTATAAATGTTCCGTGTGTATAAAAATGAAAGTGAAATTCAAATAAACCCGGTTGACACAAGTCAAATTTTTTGAACAAGGAAACCTCGGAACTAGAAATAAAACTAATAATATATATATATATATATATATATATATATATATATATATATATATATATAATCGACGTTTCTTTAACTTTTTGTAGTTTTTGATTTTATCACTTTCCAGACACAAAATAATAAGAGAAAAAAAAAAGAAAAAAAGAGAGAGAGATCTGAAGAAAAAACACACACTTTAACAAAACGGGAAAATTACTTCACACTCACAAGTTAAAAATAACAACGATGAAAATATTCGCCCCTTTTAACAATAATGAAATTCATGTTGTTTCATACTGAATTTTCGACAATTGACAATTACGTATCTTTCCTCTTTAAAAAGGTAATCCAGTCACGTGATCTTACATATTTCTCAAGAGAAAAAAATAAATAAAAGAAAAGAAGTTTGTTCTATCTTCTGGGGATCCACAAAGAGAAAAATATTATTAATTTTTATTTTTACTAAAGATGAAATTAATTCCACCATTTCCAATTCCTAAACAAATAATTCCTCCAAAATTTCCTTTAAAATCCCGAATATGAAACCAGGTGAAAAAAATAGCGGACACCATCGCAGCGTTATCAAATCCTTAAGAAATATATTAATCTTTATTTCAAAAATTCAAATTCACTTTTTACCGAAAAATCCTCTTGACTTTTGGTTACCCTGGAAAACGATAGCTGCTTGAAATATTTTTGTTGACCACATTCTACACAAGATCTTTCTTCTTTCATGCAATTGAATTTTAAATTACAACCATAACAAAATTTATAATTATATATATTTAAGAGTCATTTTAATTTTTTTTTTTTTTTAAGAATCTTAGTTTTCTCGTCTTTGCGCCAAACAAGGTTTTCTTCCTTAAACCATTACTAAAGTAACACGCTTTTAAAACGCACAGACAAGTTGCTTATAGTCCTTTCGACTTTCCGTAGACGGAAAAACCCGGTCAGTTTCGCACTTTTCAATTAAGTGTATACTCGTGTTATAGAAAGGGGAACGTAATCTAAAACACCAAGCAGCAAAGAAATACTAGAAATGAAAATAGACACACGTGATTTATCACTTTCCGTTTTAAAAGGATATTATTTTGTTTAAAAAGAGTAATAAAAGTAGAATTAGAGATGTTTTTGTTACACCGTTTAAAATAGTGAAACCTGATTTCTGGTTTAAAACGTGAAATAAAATTCCAGCAGGTCTATTTATTTTTTATTATTATTAGCTTTCGTTTTGCTAAGGGAGTGTGTGAAAGCCAGGGTTGTGTAGTTTCCGTGTTGTTAACAGAGAAGTAGGTAGAGGGCGTAGAAATGACACGGCTGTGTATTTATTAATAAAATACTAAAATTAGTAAAAATAAAACATACAGAGAAAGATGATGACCTACCAATGGTCAAATACTGGTTGTAGATCGACGATGTTGCTTCTTGTTGTTCTGCTGCTGTTGTGGTTGTTGTTGTCATGGTGGTCCTCAGGATGCCGGCATGGTAAAAAAAAAAATTCCCCCATGAGCAGAAAAAAAAGAGAGAAGTAGTCCTGAAATTAAGGTACACTTGATCCCGTGTCGTCGCTGTGTCACCCAAGCAGCTGACGTCACGCCGCGCGAAACCTAGTGCAGTATCTGTGACGTCAGCTATCACATGATTTATTTGTATCAGACAATCAAGTACAACGCAGTTTCGAACTCTACTCTCGCACTGCCAGATCTGTTGAATCCCCCCCACCATTTTTTTTTTTGTTGTTATGATGCTATTTTCCCTTTTTCTTTTCTTTTTTTTTTTTTTGCGTTTGGCTATACTCCGTTAAATGACACAGAATAGACTTTTCCTTGATATATTTTTTCTGATTCAAAATTATTTATTTTCTTCTAGCTTTTTCTTGCTGTTTTTTTTTTTTTTTTTTTTTTTTTTATGAGTTCTCAGCAAAGAAATCATTTTGTAATGCCTTGATTAAGATGTTCATTGCTTAAAAAATATATCTTTTATTATTCTCAATCTCAACGATGTTCCAAAATGTTAAAAAAAAAAAAAAAAAAAAGTATTTATAAGTTCAGTTTTTAAAAAATCGTTCTTGAGGGGAAAACTTTTTTTTTAAGAATCAAGAGCAAAATTCCCACACCATTTGAAAAAATATCCAAGATTCTAAATTAAAGTTTTACATTCAGTGGCATAGCTAGCGTTTATGCTGTCCAGGGTGGTTGTAGAATTTGTCGCCCCTCTAAACAATATTCCAAAATAGGGTAAACTACAAAAACAAAATATAAAGAATGATTTTTAAAATTACGGTCATTTATTTTGTTCTGATTGCAGGCAAAAATAGCAACGCCGTAACAATAAGATGAACAAATTTTTTATTTTTTTAAATAATTAGAAAAAAATCTTTTTTTTTTTTTTTTTTTATCTATATAATAAATGCGAATGTCAGTGTGTCACACTTTTTCAACTTTTACTCCTAGTGGCCGTAGCCCAACATACCATACCATTTTGGAATCAGGCCGAATCCGTGAGAAGATTAAAAACATTCCGGCCCGGATCCGAACCCGCAATCCTGAAATTTTGGATTTCCCAGTTTTCATTGCTGCTGCGATTGCTTTCGGCGATTTTTTTTACGTTGTTGCTTTTTTTCTTTTCTTTTTTTTTTTTCTTTTTTGCAACGCATTTTTTTGTATGTTAGCAATTTTTATAACTTGGAAATAAACTTGTGGATAATCAAAAGTAATTGCGAAATCCAGCGAAAGTTACCCATGAAATAAAAAAATAATTGTTTGTGCAGAAAATAAGGACCTACGTACATCATATTGTCTTTAAACTGTGGCAGCAGTAGAATTATCGTTGAACTTTTAAAAGGTAAGCTTAAATAACAATGCAATACCTAAATACAGCGATCAATTTTAAGTTCTTCTGTAGTATATTGTTGCCTATCACATCTACTCCTCCCTACTTATTGTGACGAAAGCCCAATCAAGAGCCCTCCGCAAGAGCTAGCTTAAATACCGCCCGATAGGGCGGCTTTTAAGCTAGTTAAGAATATAGGCACTATAAAAATGTCCCTAGTAACTGACTCATAATGTAACCTACAACTCAAAGTAAATGTCCAATGTATTATTATTATCATTATCATTATTATTATTATTCTATGTGCCATGTCTCTTCAGAATGTAATCGATCATGGCTCTCTACAATTTTCTGTTCTTTGTGGCTCTTAATATTTTTTTGTTTTTGTTCTCTCCTAAGCTTTCTTCCGCCATGCTTTTTTTTTACTCAATGTCAAGTAGGTTATGCGTTGTTTTCCTCCTTCCATCTCGCCTTCAATCTATCCTGTGAGTATCTGATTTTCCAAGCCCTCTTTCCTCATTATGTTCCCTAGAAATTTTAGCTGCCTCTTCCTGATGTTAAGTATAAGTTTGCCAATGTATTACTTAAAGATAAAGCGGATTTAGGTAAAAAAAACTTTAAAAAAAAAATACATGAAGAAAATGCAATTAAGATATTTTGCATATCACGTAACAGTTCAGTACTTTTTTCTTCGCTTCTAACAAAGTTTTTTTTTTCTATTTGTTAATACTCTGTTTAGCTTTTGGACTGTATCTTTGGCTATCCCAATGCGTCTTAAGATTTCAGTGTTGCACTTTCCATCTTCTGTTAAAAATATTCATTGCCTTAACTTTTAAAAAAACATTTTACCTAAATTTACCTTTTTTGGTGCTGCGAGATAGTCGTTATTCGCAACCTCCCTGTCACCAGGCTCAGCTTGTCCCATGACATAAACAACCGAAAGACAACAAGAAGGAGACGAGACACTATACTCGACAGCTGTACTAATGCCTAAATAAATCGCCTCGTTCTTTTTTATACTTGAAAATAAATATCTCACAACTTGAGAGAAAGAGTTAGCTGACCCCTTATTGGTGGAGCTAGAAGGACGATCTGCCTTGAGCAGCATTTTTGTGAGTTAGTATATTGAATTAGCATACAAGACTATTTGTACTATTTTCCCCTCTCATTCACTTCGTGCCATTTTCCACTCTGCTTGTGCCATTTTTATCTAAATCCAGTTTATGGATAAGTAATATACTGAACATTTACTGTCTATATTTTAACATAATTTTATTCTAGCTAACTCAGACATTCATGAGTCTATTACGCTAACCATCACAGTCCTGCATCAAAGTCGGAAGGTCATTGTGTTATAACATAGCTGATCAATGTAAGTGGTTGCTGGGCGATCAACCCGTCTTGCAACACGGCTAGGTATCCAGAGCAGTAGATCTGTAATGATACTAAATAAACACAGAGAACCGGATGTTAACCTTAAATTTTTCAAAGAGATAATGTCATAAACTGGTTTGTACGCATGAGGCTTCATGCATTTGTTTCGGTTAAAAATGAATTAAATATGAAGTTCCAATAAAAAAAAAGTCTTAACCAGTCAAAAGAGTTCGCGCCCAAATAATAAATGATTTCAGCTGAGCACTTTTGATCCCCAAAAACAAGTATAAAGAGACTTTTGTTTTTTCAATCAAAACAGAGAGGGGGAAAACAGACTCCAAAGAGGATAGATCACATCAAAGGAATCCCAACTGCAGCCACCGCTTACCTCTCTCACCTCCTCACATATCAACCCAAAGAAGATCTTACATCAAAGGAGACTTTTCACAAATCTTATATTACAGTGTAACCCGGATATAAGAGAGATTTTCTCTGGTCCCAAATTAGAGCCTGTGTTATTAATGTATATAAAATAGACCAAACCCGGATATAAGAGAAACCCGGATATAAGAGACTTCTTCTCCGGTCCCGACAACTCTCTTATATCCGGGTTATACTGTATCTTAAACTTAATTCTTTTAACTCGTCTCTTTAATTGGACACGATTTTGTCTACATATACATACAGCCTTCAAAGAACATTTGCCACTGACTTTAACAATTTGTATTTTGAAATATAAATCTTTTGTTGTTTAGAATACTTAACTTATATTATTTCATATTTATTCTATTATGTGGATTAATCTATTCAAGACCTAAACGCCAACCAAAAATTACCCCACAATCACCATAGATCACTCGCAAGTTTTTGTTTTGCTCGTCAGTAGTGCCCTCCCTGCAAAGCGCATTCTGCGTTTACGTAAGATTTTAGAAATATCAGAGATGGGTCCATAGAGATATGATTTAGTTGAATTTTGTCTCCAACAGATGTTAAGTATAGCTCTCAGCATCGGAGTGTTGGTTCCATCAAGCTTAGACTCAATGGTTTTAGTTAATGCCCAAGCAGGGGCTCCATAACTTAAAGCGATTCTACAGTGGCGCAAAAGAAGCTTAGTTTGAGGTTGCCTGATAGATAGGATTTCCATATTACAGCCGTTTTATTCAAGGCGATCCAAACTTTAACTAAGCGAATTTTCACATCCTTTTCAGTAGAATTTATTTCGCTTCCGAGATATGTAAAAGATTCGACAAATTTTATTGATTCACTTGAGACAGTTTGTATTGAGCCTTTCTGGTTGAGGCTTATGAATTCAGTTTTAGAGGCATTGATATAGAGTTCAACATCGTCATAAGCATTCTCTAGATGATGTAGGAGAACTGTGGCATTGGTAATGGTGTCTTCAGTGATAGCTAGGTCATCTGCATAGTCAAGACCGGTCAGCTTTTTTGCAGGATATCGGTTCGAGAGTCTTGGTGAGCATTTAATTAGAAACAGCCATTTTTTCTAATTATTTTTTAAAAATATTTTTCCATTTTCTTATTTTATTTTTTTATTTATTTATTTATTTTTTGTTTGCCTGATTTTGTCGGGGTTAACTCCTCCTTCAGTCCGTTAACCCTTTCACCAGGGGTCTCTCTTCCCTGGCTATAAATAGCCGCTGACCCTTCACCTCTCTCTCTTTTTCCTTCAGGATTTCAGCTATCAACCTCGAAATGTAGGCGCTAACACGCTAAGCACAATATTCACACACGCACGCACATACAGAATATTCACACACACTTCGTCCTTTGTATTGTTTCCATGTATTGTAACTTGTTATTAATATATATTTGTATATACATATATTATCGGTCTTGTGTTTTGTGTGCTTTCTATGCCTTCTTCTTTGGACTTACTCAAAGTCCAACCTTTTTATGTAGTTGGGCCCGGCGGGCAGGAGTATCTGAACCTTACTTGCGTTTTTTCTACGTCTGACTTCTATCAACAACATAACAGCCACGCCATGAACCCTCAACAAGTGGTAACCGCCACGGCCCCTCTACAATTTTAATCAAAACAAGGCAAATGACCGCAGTCTTAGAATCTTTATATTTTGTTGATGCTATCCTGTTTTGGAATCTTGTTTAAAGAGGCGGCAAATTCTACGACTGCCTAAAACCGTACACAAACACTAGGTTTGCAGCTGGAACCACTCCCAAACGAAGTACAATTGCTATATCTTGACCGGAGCTTCCCAGTCCTCACTTTCTTGTCATAGAGTTCAGAAGAGTTTTCGCGGCTTTTTAGGCGATTATTTTCCACTCTACAACCACTATGCCACAGACGAAACATTGTAAGCCTCTTGTTATTCTATTCTTATTTCCAGGGCAAATATTCTGGTGAGCTAGCTTCACTAGTTCTGACCTCTAGAGCTAAAACCCACCATTCCAATTACACAGGAACGAATCACATCGTGTCCCTTGTATTCTGTTAGTAAGAAGGAAGTTACACTTGAACAGCTTCTTCCCAAGAACCGCTATTTTGGGGGAACAGATTCCTTTGAGGATGCTTCTTCGATCACTACAACCTCTGTAAGTCCGTTATCTTTTCCTCTATATCCTCATAAATTACCTCCTTTTTTTACACTCATTGATAACCTCAATCAGTAACCATCTACCTTGAGTGGCTCTTTGGCCTTTTATTTGGCCGAACAATTAGTAAAGAAAAAAAATCCGATCACTGCCAGAAAGAAGGCTATCGATTATTAGCTTTTCACAAATTATATTCAGTTGTTAACTTATCTATAATTAACAGCTCTTTCCCAAGTCACTAGAAAAGGTCAGACAGAAATAGACGCCAGACTATTATGTAATTCTGTGTTGTGGTCGCTTAGTTCAATGAAAAATATAAATACAAATTCCAAATTCTGAAACATCAGATAGATATATACTAACTCATGACCAGATTGGCACAAGGCTACAAAAAATGGAGAAGTCAACCAGTACTTTCAACATTTTAAAACTATATTCATAGTTTAATACTTGATAACGAGAAAGAAGCGTGGACGGTTGCTAGGGAACTATTTTTAGTAACTTTGCATATCGTTGTGTTTTAGGTAACAACCATTGGTAATTTACTACTGCGAGACATCTCAGAATGGTATAATGGTTTACTTGGTTGATCGTTACTACTGTGTAGTGAGTTCGATCCTATTGGGCACCTCATACAAAATTTGACATTAAATAACCCAACGAGAATTGACACCACATAAAATCAACCAACCGAAATTGTTATTGTGACTTTTGAGTTTAGAGCAAAAGAATGATACAGATTAATAGTGAATGGATGTAAAATAATTGGCAATGATTACATGTAACTGGAATAAATAATTATCTAGTAAAAAATTTACTTCCTATAGTTCATATTTGAATTCGTCACTAACGAAACAGATTTTAGTTCTGGTCTCATAACCTATAGCGTAATTAGCTATGGTTAAATGTAATTGGCAGAAATGTCCAACAAACAAAATTGACAAAGTTTGCAATAAACAAAAGAAAGAAGTAATACTAAGCAAACAATATTGTTGAAACTTGAATAAAACATGGAATAATAATAATACAACACAAAATGTACTTAAACAAAATGTATTGACACAAGAACGTGTACACAATATTTACAGATAGTTTGGTATATTCTTGGGAAGACCGTTCCTGTAGAATGGGTTGACTTAGTCGCAGTCAGGCAGAGTCTCTGGATTGGATCTCTTCTTCCTCCGTCTTCCCGGTACCAACCATATTTATATGGTCGGTACTCCACTATGTAAATTAGGTGGATCGTACCACAACACTCCCTCCCAAGCCTTGGAATCCTTTTTGGATTTCAAATTGGCTTCCTATATGGGTTGATGATTATGGCTATTTCTTTGTAGATCCATTTGCCTAATTTTAATATTTTTTTCCGTTTTGGATTCGTCCAATGGGTCCGTGAACTTCCGTTTCCTACCGGATCTTCTTGGTTCAGGAGTATTCTGTGGAGGTTCTACCTGAAACATATCATACATTATATCAATGGGATCTTCGTCCTCATCCGGTATACACTCTTCTTGCTCTATACCGTAATATTTTTTAAGTTGGTTCTGGTGCCTTTTATGAGTATTCTTCGGCCCTTTAATTATGTAAATCAGGTCACCGATTCTCTTGTCCACTATGCCTCGCTCCCAGAACTCAACGTTGTTTTTGTAGCACTTGAAAAACACCTTCTCTCCGGGAGTGTATCTTTTTCTCGCTGTATACATGGTATTCTTTACTCTATTTTTCCTGGCAAAAGCTTGTCAAACACTGACTTAACTTTCCTAGCGAACATTAGTTCAGCTGGTGCCATGTTTGAGTGTGTTCTCTGGTTTGGCGTGATTCTGTATACTTGTAAGAATTGCTGAAGCGCCTTTTCCGTTGGAACTCCTGAGGGCTTTCTTCAGAGCTCGCTTTAAAGTATCGACAAATCTTTCTGCGAGTCCATTAGACCTCGGATGATACGGAGGCGTCGTTATGTGGTTAATTTGATATAACTCACAAAATTCCTTAAATTCTTCAGAAGTGAATTGTGTACCATTGTCACCACAATACACTCCTTTTCCGAACCATGCAAATAGTTCATGCAAAAAGTTGTTGTGGTATTGGACGTAGGCTTTTTACAGCGTATTACTTCCGGCCATTTCGTAAAACTATCTACCACTATTAAGTAGAAAAAATCTTCTACTGGACCAGCGAAATCAATGTGTAATCTTGTCCACGGATGATCCGCCTTGGGCCATGGTTTGTGTACTATAGGTGGTGCCTTAGCTGCTAACGCACACCCTTTACATCGATGAACCATGTTTTCGATATCCATATCCATTCCTTTCCAATACACAAAGCTTCGCATTAAGCTTTTTGTTCTATTAATGCCCGGGTGACCCATATGAAAGTCCCGAAGTATTCTTTTCTGCAACTTTTTTGGTATTACTACTCTCTCACCATATAATAACACTCCGTCACCTATTGAATAAATCTCCTGCACTTTTTGGTCATTTGCTACCATTTTGCCTTTTATCTCTAAAATGAAATCATCGCTTTCAGCTTCTTTTTTAATTTCCTTTTTTCCGGTAGCTCTCTTACCATGTTGTTTACCATGCTTTTCACCTCATAATCTGCTCTGATATTTGCAATAATTGATTCTTCGAATCTTTCTTCTTGACTCGGTACTAGTCTTGATAAACTATCCGCATGAATTATATTTTTGGATGATAGGTGCTTTATGTGAAAATCATAATTGAGAAGAATGGTTCCCCATCTTAACAGACGATTTGCTGTATAAACGGGTAACACTTTCTTTGAACCAAAAATAGTGATCAGTGGTTTATGATCCGTTTCAAGCATAAAATGTCTGCCGTGGATGTACCTGTGAAATTTTTGTATGGCAAAAATGATACTCAGTGCCTCTTTTTCTATCTGAGAGTAACTTCTTTCTCCTGGGAGCAAAGTTCTCGAAGCGTGTGTTTTCTAGAACCATCTGGCATTATGTGTTGAATACACGCTCCTATCCCGTATGAACTAGCGTCACTTGCCACTACCATATCCAGTTTTGGATTGTAATGGGTTAAAAAGAGGTCGGACGTAAGCATTTTCTTTATTTCATCAAAGGCTTTCTGACATTCTACCGTCCATTCCCATGCCTTGTCTTTTTTAGCAGTTCATTCAACGGAGCTCTTAAATTATACATTCCTTTAATGAATGCTTGATAATAATTTGCAAGCCCTAGAAAACTCTGTAGCATCGCCACATTAGTGGGCGTCGGCATGTCTCTAATCGCAATGGACCTTTCCGGATCTGGACATCTGCCATTTTTGTTGATTATGTGCCCTAAATACTTAATTTCCTCCAAACCAAATTCGCACTTTGACTCTTTGACTTTAAATCCAAAATCCTGAATCTTTTTAAATACTTGATTAAGATGCTCTCGATGTTCGTCGACGGTTTCGCTCCTTACTATGATGTCGTCTAAGTAAGCGCACGCGAAGTCTAAATCATTCAACATGACGTCCATAGCTTGTTGAAAAATGGCTGGTGCCACTTTAATACCAAAAGGGAAGCCTGTTGTACTTGAATAACCCTCTATGCGTTTTATCCCTAGTAACTTCGAACATTCCTCTTCGACGGGAATTTGGAGATAGACATCTGATAAGTCGATTTTTGAAAATATAACTCCACCATTTAGCTTGTTAAAAATCTCCTCCGGACTCGGTAACGGGTAATGGTAGTCCTTAATTACCGAGTTCAACCCTGTCGAAAAATCAACGCAGACTCTGACTTGGTTTGATTTCTTTTTTATGCACACAATCGGCGCAGCCCATGAATTAGATTCTACTTTCGAAATAATTCCCATTTTTTCCAACCTATCAAGTTCTTCGTTAATTTTCTCTACACTTGCGAAAGGCACATTACGTTTCTTTTTAAAAATTGGCATAGTATTTTCCTTTAATTCGAATTTGGCTTCAAACTTGTTACATCTTCCAAGACCAGGTGTGAAGGTTTCCGGAAACTTTTTCTTTAATTCCTCTTTAATGTCCTGTCTTGTTTGCGTATTACTTTCTACTTTTCTGCAGAATGAGTTTAACGGTTTATCCCACAATTCGAATGTTTCAATAAAATCTGTACCCATCAAGTTTTCTCCATTTTTCAGAATGAAAACTTTTATTTTTTTAACTATCCCGTTCAATTTCATGGGAAGTACAACCTCGCCTTCGAATTTAATTTCCTTTCCAGTCACTGTTCGAGCGCGTTTCGTTGACTTCATTATTGTATGCCTTTTTAAAATTTTCCATGTTTTATAGTTCATTATTGTTAAATCTGAACCCGAATCGAGTTGAAATTAGATATTCTTTTTAAATATTTCAGTCGTCACATACTTCCTCAAATCTCTATCTGATTTGATATTTGAATTTGTTTGTCTAATTCGGCTATTGACTTTTTTCGTTTTACAACACGACCCTTTGTGACCATTCTTGTGGCACACGAAACATTTTTTATTCTATATGGGCAATTTACCTCCCAGTGTCTTTCGTTGCACCGTCTACAATTAAATGGTGGAACCGTTTTTTTCTCCTCATTCTTTTCATTTAATTTTTCTTGTCTATTTTTAAAATACGCCGAATTTTTTACTCCAATTTTTTTTTTTCTGATGGGTAATTTGAATGTTTTTTTACTTTTTTAATATAAGCAATGCCAGCTTCTTCAATTTTTTGAGACTCTTTCTTTAAACTTACGGCCCGCTGACACTCCTCTGCTAACTTTTGCAGGGTAAGGTTTTGTTCAGATTCGAGTTTAGACAAAACTCTACGTCTTATTTCGGCACTCTTACTGGATACCAGTCCTTGAGCAAAAATTAAACACTTGAATTCTTCAACCGTAATCTCTGCCAATCTGAAATTGTCACAATGTCTATTCACTATAGATGCATATGTTAAGTAATCCTGATCATCGGATTTAGCGACATTCATGCATAACCATCGCTTATGCCAAAGCGACATATTTGCTCCAAACAACTCCTTTAGCAATTTCACTGTTTCCGAGAATTCCAATTCATTTGTTCTTCTCGGTAGAATAAAATCTACAAATTTGCTATGTTCCGCTGTACCTAGCTTACTTAGTAATAGAGTGACTTTTCTTGAATTCGACCAGTTTTCACAGTCTGTGTAGAAAATATCTTCATATCGATTAAAGTACGCTTCAAACGTTTTTCCTTCGTCTGGCACATAGTTGAAAGTTTCCAGCGAATTAAATATGATGTTATTAGAATATGAAGAGTTTCCTTCATTTGCCTGATTGTTGTTTAATTTCTCCAGTGTTAACTTTTGAATTTCTAAAACCTTGATCTGCATTTCTTCCTGTTTTTCCATTCTTTCCTCTTGTTCCCTTTGACGTTGCTGACTCAACTCCTCTTGCTTTTCTTGATATTTCTGCTGTGCTATTTGCTGTTCCCTTATTAATAAGGCAAACTGTTCACTTTGTTGTTGCAGACTCAACTGCTGGGCTTTAAATAATTCAGCTATGATTTTGGATAATTCATCCATCTTTAGCTGATAGTGTTCATGCAACAAAGAATATACTTTTAAATTGTGTATCCACGAATATAATATAAGCTGACAAAAAAAAATCGAAACAACTTACGACTTTTTAATTTTATGTCTTGCTTCATAAAATATTGTTGAGCAACCAACAAAAAAAAAAAAAAAAAACAATTTTTTTTTTACAAGTTCGTTACCTTTCAAAATCGACACGTTGTATTTGTGCTCCTTTTAATTCCATGCATGTTTTTGTAGTCGGCCAGCTTTTTTTCTTTTTTTTTTTTTTTTTTCTTAATTCGCCATTATTCGTTTACGCCACCTTTCAGATTTTTCTGAGTGAACGTTCCTTTATGCTTAGTCGTCCTTTAACGAGTTTTAACTATCCAGAACTTCAGAATACTTTTCCTTTCTATTAGATGTTGGACTTTTAATTAATAATTTTTTCCTTCAGCCTGGGTTCTTCAAAGACTTGTCCCAATTGTTGAAAGCTATCAATTCTTTTTTTTTTCGTAAAGTTCTTTATACCTCGTCGCCATTGTTGAAACTTGAATAAAACATGGAATAATAATAATACAATACAAAATGTACTTAAACAAAATGTATTGACACAAGAACGTGTACACAATATTTACAGATAGTTTGGTATATTCTTGGGAAGACCGTTCCTGTAGAATGGGTTGACTTAGTCGCAGTCGGGCAGAGTCTCTGGATTGGATCTCTTCTTCCTCCGTCTTCCCGGTACCAACCATATTTATATGGTCGGTACTCCACTATGTAAATTAGGTGGATCGTACCACAACAAATATATGCAAGACAAAAGTAGGCAAAGCAACAGTGATGAGGCAAAAAGTTTATGAAGAATGGCGTGAACACACAAAAGGGATACAGTCAAATGCTTGCAGTGTTCTGACTTTAAGACAAGAAAGAACAGAAGATGTGACCGAGTGATCGTATCTTATTGGCTAGGAAACAATTCCAGTATGCATCTACTGCGATTTATTTATAAATTTGAGGAGGGTTCTTTTTTAGCATTCATCCCAATACAGATTGGAAACAAAACCAAAGGTTGCTGTTGGTTAATAACTCATAGCGCTGGGAGTTACTACTTTTTTACGGTTGAGGTGGAAAATTTTCAAAGGAAATTGAATTCAAGATTTTCAAAAGAACATGTGGATTTGTATACATATTCATATAAAGTACAACACAGCTCACAAAAGAAAAGAAAGAGAAAATTTTATTTACGCGTACCGATCGCTAAAAAAAAAAAAAATAAAAAATAGGAAAAGAAGGAAAGCATAGCATTCATGTACTTAGCCGTAATGTGTATTTGTGCGTGCATGCGATGTCCACGTACTTTGTTTGAAATTAAATTGTCGGTTTGCCGGAAACTAAGAACTCTATCCAGAGAGGAAGAATGTCATGTTTTCGCTACCACATCTTGAACAAAAAAATAAGACGAAGTGAGTCTTCTCCTTTTATACTGAGGATAGCCACGCTATCTAGCGGGCGTTTTAGCAGACGAGGTGGAAGTAATTCCCACAAGTTTAATAAATATGTGATCACCTTTCAACTTCGAAGACAGGCTTTGATCTGGAGTTCACAAGGAAAGGTCCAGAAATACATGGCAAAGGGACACTGAAACTGAAATACGTAGAAGCGGCCATTCATGAAGGAATCTGTAGTAGATTACCAAGATTCGAAGGCACAAGCGAAATGTTCACGATAAATTATGCTCCTCAAGTGGCAAAAGCCTTAACTAACTTTGCCCTTAGAAGGTCAAAGCAAAAATGACAGTATACAGATAGAATCCAGAAGTCTAAAGCAAAACATTCGGTGGTAAAATGTTTGATAGAGTTCCCATCCATTCAAATGTGTCACTGAGAAACTATTTCTAAATACTTCCCTGAAGTCAACCCCAAATATCTGTCAATAAACACAAATAAATCACTGGTTTTATACCAAAGTGCGCAAATATACCTACACACGTATAATTTAATATGAGAACGTGATACTTTAACAAAACTTGGTGAAAACGCAAACACTTCTATGCAGATGTAACATTATTCAAGCAATTTATTCTTTATATCACAATCATACAAATGACTTATTTTCTATGTTACAACACTACAAAGTATCACAATCCTAAAAAAGACTTACTTTCTATGTCACAACATTGCAAAGTATCACAATCCTAAAAAGGATTATTTTCTATGTCACAACACAACAAAGTATCACACTCCCTAAAAGGACTTATTTTCTATGTTACAACACTACAAAGTATCACAATCCTAAAAAGACTTACTTTCTATGTCACAACATTGCAAAGTATCACAATCCTAAAAAGGATTATTTTCTATGTCACAACACAACAAAGTATCACACTCCTAAAAAGGACTTATTTTCTATGTTACAACACTACAAAGTATCACAATCCTAAAAAAGACTTACTTTCTATGTCACAACATTGCAAAGTATCACAATCCTAAAAGGATTATTTTCTATGTCACAACACAACAAAGTATCACACTCCTAAAAAGGACTTATTTTCTATGTTACAACACTACAAAGTATCACAATCCTAAAAAGACTTACTTTCTATGTCACAACATTGCAAAGTATCACAATCCTAAAAGGATTATTTTCTATGTCACAACACAACAAAGTATCACACTCCTAAAAAGGACTTATTTTCTATGTTACAACACTACAAAGTATCACAATCCTAAAAAGACTTACTTTCTATGTCACAACATTGCAAAGTATCACAATCCTAAAAAGGATTATTTTCTATGTCACAACACAACAAAGTATCACACTCCTAAAAGGACTTATTTTCTATGTTACAACACTACAAAGTATCACAATCCTAAAAAAGACTTACTTTCTATGTCACAACATTGCAAAGTATCACAATCCTAAAAGGATTATTTTCTATGTCACAACACAACAAAGTATCACACTCCTAAAAAGGACTTATTTTCTATGTTACAACACTACAAAGTATCACAATCCTAAAAAGACTTACTTTCTATGTCACAACATTGCAAAGTATCACAATCCTAAAAGGATTATTTTCTATGTCACAACACAACAAAGTATCACACTCCTAAAAAGGACTTATTTTCTATGTTACAACACTACAAAGTATCACAATCCTAAAAGACTTACTTTCTATGTCACAACATTGCAAAGTATCACAATCCTAAAAAGGATTATTTTCTATGTCACAACACAACAAAGTATCACACACTCCTAAAAAGGACTTATTTTCTATGTTACAACACTACAAAGTATCACAATCCTAAAAAGACTTACTTTCTATGTCACAACATTGCAAAGTATCACAATCCTAAAAGGATTATTTTCTATGTCACAACACAACAAAGTATCACACTCCTAAAAAGGACTTATTTTCTATGTTACAACACTACAAAGTATCACAATCCTAAAAAGACTTACTTTCTATGTCACAACATTGCAAAGTATCACAATCCTAAAAGGATTATTTTCTATGTCACAACACAACAAAAAGTATCACACTCCTAAAAAAAGGACTTATTTTCTATGTTACAACACAACAAAGTATCACAATCCTAAAAAGACTTACTTTCTATGTCACAACATTGCAAAGTATCACAATCCTAAAAAGGATTATTTTCTATGTCACAACACAACAAAGTATCACACTCCTAAAAAGGACTTATTTTCTATGTTACAACACTACAAAGTATCACAATCCTAAAAAAGACTTACTTTCTATGTCACAACATTGCAAAGTATCACAATCCTAAAAAGGATTATTTTCTATGTCACAACACAACAAAGTATCACACTCCTAAAAAGGACTTATTTTCTATGTTACAACACTACAAAGTATCACAATCCTAAAAAGACTTACTTTCTATGTCACAACATTGCAAAGTATCACAATCCTAAAAAGGATTATTTTCTATGTCACAACACAACAAAGTATCACACTCCTAAAAAGGACTTATTTTCTATGTTACAACACTACAAAGTATCACAATCCTAAAAAAGACTTACTTTCTATGTCACAACATTGCAAAGTATCACAATCCTAAAAAGGATTATTTTCTATGTCACAACACAACAAAGTATCACACTCCTAAAAAGGACTTATTTTCTATGTTACAACACTACAAAGTATCACAATCCTAAAAAGACTTACTTTCTATGTCACAACATTGCAAAGTATCACAATCCTAAAAGGATTATTTTCTATGTCACAACACAACAAAGTATCACACTCCTAAAAGGACTTATTTTCTATGTTACAACACTACAAAAGTATCACAATCCTAAAAAGACTTACTTTCTATGTCACAACATTGCAAAGTATCACAATCCTAAAAGGATTATTTTCTATGTCACAACACAACAAAGTATCACACTCCTAAAAAGGACTTATTTTCTATGTTACAACACTACAAAGTATCACAATCCTAAAAAGACTTACTTTCTATGTCACAACATTGCAAAGTATCACAATCCTAAAAGGATTATTTTCTATGTCACAACACAACAAAGTATCACACTCCTAAAAGGACTTATTTTCTATGTTACAACACTACAAAGTATCACAATCCTAAAAAGACTTACTTTCTATGTCACAACATTGCAAAAGTATCACAATCCTAAAAAGGATTATTTTCTATGTCACAACACAACAAAGTATCACACTCCTAAAAAAGGACTTATTTTCTATGTTACAAAACTACAAAGTATCACAATCCTAAAAAGACTTACTTTCTATGTCACAACATTGCAAAGTATCACAATCCTAAAAAGGATTATTTTCTATGTCACAACACAACAAAGTATCACACTCCTAAAAAAGGACTTATTTTCTATGTTACAAAACTACAAAGTATCACAATCCTAAAAAGACTTACTTTTCTATGTCACAACATTGCAAAGTATCACAATCCTAAAAAGGATTATTTTCTATGTCACAACACAACAAAGTATCACACTCCTAAAAAGGACTTATTTTCTATGTTACAACACTACAAAGTATCACAATCCTAAAAAGACTTACTTTCTATGTCACAACATTGCAAAGTATCACAATCCTAAAAAAAGGATTATTTTCTATGTCACAACACAACAAAGTATCACACTCCTAAAAAGGACTTATTTTCTATGTTACAACACTACAAAGTATCACAATCCTAAAAAGACTTACTTTCTATGTCACAACATTGTAAAGTATCACAATCCTAAAAGGATTATTTTCTATGTCACAACACAACAAAGTATCACACTCCTAAAAAGGACTTATTTTCTATGTTACAACACTACAAAGTATCACAATCCTAAAAAGACTTACTTTCTATGTCACAACATTGCAAAAGTATCACAATCCCAAAAAGGATTATTTTTCTATGTCACAACACAACAAAGTATCACACTCCTAAAAGGACTTATTTTCTATGTTACAACACTACAAAGTATCACAATCCTAAAAAGACTTACTTTCTATGTCACAACATTGCAAAGTATCACAATCCTAAAAGGATTATTTTCTATGTCACAACACAACAAAGTATCACACTCCTAAAAGGACTTATTTTCTATGTTACAACACTACAAAGTATCACAATCCTAAAAAAGACTTACTTTCTATGTCACAACATTGCAAAGTATCACAATCCTAAAAAGGATTATTTTCTATGTCACAACACAACAAAGTATCACACTCCTAAAAAGGACTTATTTTCTATGTTACAACACTACAAAGTATCACAATCCTAAAAAAGACTTACTTTCTATGTCACAACATTGCAAAGTATCACAATCCTAAAAAGGATTATTTTCTATGTCACAACACAACAAAGTATCACACTCCTAAAAAGGACTTATTTTCTATGTTACAACACTACAAAGTATCACAATCCTAAAAAAGACTTACTTTCTATGTCACAACATTGCAAAGTATCACAATCCTAAAAAGGATTATTTTCTATGTCACAACACAACAAAGTATCACACTCCTAAAAAGGACTTATTTTCTATGTTACAACACAACAAAGTATCACAATCCTAAAAAAGGCTTACTTTCTATGTCAAAACACTACAATACTACACAACACTTATTCTCTATGCCACAAAGCTACAAAAAACTTTATTCTCTCTCTTAACTAAAAAACAAAAGACTTTATTCATGGCAAGAGTAGTTTTTTAAAGACTGAATACTTCACACACAAATTGTACTTTTCTCTTGTAGCGGTCTTCAAAGTCCATTTGGTGAGTGGTTGGGGTCGTTTGTTACATTCTCCGTAATCTTGCCCACGTCGAATTTTAGCTATGGGAAAATATAAATGTTATAAGCAGCTAAATCTGAACTATAGATGGTGGGGCAGGTGTCCACAGATTTGTGCGATGCGTTGTTTTACAGATTAGCCGTTAAAGATCACTTAACCGACCAAACGTGGTGCAAATGAATCAGAGAAGAGGAAGGAAAGTTAAAACAACACTGATAATTTTTGTATTCGACTTGTCGCCTTTCATTAACCGTTCTGAATAAACAAGAGAGAGAGAATAGAAATAACTGAAGAAAAAAAAGCCATACAAAAGCCATGAATTGAAGAACGATTTCCATCGTCACGAAATATATGCTTCTTTTTCGATTCTATTTTGAAAATGACAAATTTTCAGTTTGCCTTCGACTTCAGATGTTAGCCGCGTAATTCGTGCAGAACATAGGCACACATTCAGTTACCACCATGTGGTCTTCAATGTTTTAAAATATTTATCCACAACAAAAAAATACAACACATTACACACATGTAGTTTCATCCACAAAAGGAAAACGAACAATATGAAACTATATATATATATATATATATATATATATATATATATAATCCTTTTGTTAAGTGGATAATCCCAAGGAGTTCCTAAGAAAAGAATATCCAGGTAAAACTCTAGTAGAGAGCTCAATCAATGAGAATAATAACAAATCATACAGAGCACTATAATAATGAAAAATTCAAAAAGAGACATTCTTTGATTTTTTTTTTATTTTATATATATATATATATATATATATATATATATATATATATATATATATTTTAAAGAAAAACAGGTTCCATTATAATAATTTATTTCACCAGAGTCCTTTTAAGGGACGCTGGATCATCACATAACACTTCCAAAAATGAAATGAAAGATGAAATGAAAATTCATACTTTTGACGGGTAGTATCAAGTTTATGTAATTTAACAGAGAGGATAGGGAGGAGTGGTGGAAGAGACATGGTTGAGTTTAGTTTCATCCTCCTTGGGACTACCTATACGGATTATATATATATATATATATATATATATATATAGCTGATGAATGTTTAAGATTTACTTGTGGGAGAACTGAATGCCTTATAATTGTGTGTATAAAACGTATTCATATGTACGCTTATGTTGAGTGACCAACATTGTATGCAGATGTACAAATTGTAAGTAGTTATTTGTCTGCTTGCCGTCAAAAGTGAAGGAAAGCAAAAGACTCGTGACAGTTTGTACTTTCTCTCTCCTGCGAGAGAAAATAGATTAAGTTCCCAAAAATCTTGGCCATTCAACACAGGAAAATGTTAAAGATACGAATGACGTAGATTTTTAGTTAGGCACCAGGTAAGATTAACAACTAAGTTATAAAATTACTTGCATTTTTGTATCTCTTTGGGGGATTAGAGACTTTCAATTTTCAATTTCTAATTTCTTGTTTTCCATTGGCTGAAATATCTTTCTTAGCTGTCACGTGGTATGTTTCTACTAGGTCCGTAATGAGAATTACGTGAGATATGAATTACCATATTTGGCGCATTTTTTTACTTGATGAAAAAATTGCTCCGTATCTTATATGCAAAGTTGACATCTCCTTTAGGCTAATTTTGTTCACAACACTCACTACTGTAGACTATAATTTTACTTCAGTCGGTCACTTCTACCTAGTTTGACTTCATAATATTATTATATACTCAAACATTATTATTGGTCTTTTTGAACAGCTTAGTAGATGTGTAATAATGTCATGTTCAGATTTCCTCTTGTTCATGTTCTTTTAATTAAATATCTGCACTACGACAGATAGATGGATAGATCTTTTTCTATTCATTCTGCATGTCGGCCGGATGTGAACGCCACGAAGGCAGAGAAGAAAATAAAAAAAAAATCGTTCTCTGTGCGTAGTCTCCGCGCATCACACCTGGTTACTGAAGCAAGCCCTAGCAATGAAAGCGATACTGGCCAATCACGAACTTTTCCGCCGAAAAGGATATGTCCCTGGCGACAAGACCTGATTAAAGGTAGGCCTCCTACAGCGACCAAGAGCAGTTGCGGGCCGGCGGGACACCTGTGGACACGCGGGACACTGCCACCAACATGACCTCTTTTCTCAATGACCGGGTTTGACAAATCATCCGACTCACTACACACGAAATCCAGAATATCATCTCAACGTCGTCACCACCCAGATTACACAGTTACAAGCCCTTCTGGTCGCCAACGCCATCACCTCGGGAAACCCGACTCACTACAGTAGCCGACTATCCAGCTCCGACACCGCCTGGCCCAATACGTCAACCGTCGCGATTGATAACATCTCAACGTCGACACCACCCAGCTACTAGCCTTCCTCGTCTTCTCGACATACCTGACTCGCTAAAGACGTTCATTCAAAGTCGTTACCGCGGCCCCGTTTCATAGAACAGGCTTACCAGCCACGCCGATCCAACGTTACCTTGACTACCAACAAATCGACCATATCCTGTGACCTCGGCCAAACCAACACAATAATTCCCGGCGCTACACTTACACCTGATCGCCATCCTGACAATAAACAACATAAATTGACATTTCACCGATTTTCGGACAAGTCTATAAGACACTCTGTATATTAAACAAATCCACGTTGTTCAAGAACTTAATCCTCGTTATTCCTTTCCTCTCGCAACCAAACGTTTATTATGACAGTAGATAGATAGATACCGAAGCCGCTTGGCACAGACTGGCCTTAAACTCTGTCGCGCATGCACACTAAGATATAACGCTCTCGCTCACTTCAATTGTTTACAGCAGTGCTTGGAAGAAAAATGCGTAGAGTGTGAACGTCACAGTGGTTCCATCAGTGACCATGACTTGTGCAGCAGTTTTTTGGCAAAGGACAACATTCTCCAGGTCCGACAACTACCATATTTGACAAATTTCGCTCCTTGCGGCTTTTTCTTAAAAAAATCAAATCCTACTTGAATGGAACAAACTTTCCTGACCTAAAGAAATTCCAAAAAAAGGCGACGAAACAGCTGCTCGTTTTCCTCAAAAATGAATTCCATGAATACTTCCATCAATGGAAACTACGCCGCATAAGGTGTGTGGCTTTAAAAGGGAACTACTTCGAAGGAGATTAAATATCGAATTTGTACGTGTTGTAGTTTTCTTTTCATAGCACCAGTCCCAGTAGGGTTTTTTTCTGACCTCATAGCTAGATAGCTAGAAGTAGACTAAAACTCATAGAAGATAGCTAGCTACCTACCTAGCTAGGTAGACAGATTGATTGATAGAAATAGACTAAAAACTGATATCTATCTATCTATCTATCTATCTATCTATCTATCTATCTATCTATCTATCTATCTATCTCGTTCTATTCACTATCTATCTATCTATCTATCTATCTATCTCGTTCTATTCATTATCTATCTATCTATCTATATATATATATATATATATATATATATATATATATACGTAGACTGATTTATAGATGAAGACTAAAAACTTACATATAGTTAGCTAGCTAGCTAGATGCTAAAATCTCATAGATAGATAGATACGAATAGAATTAGATATTAATAGAATTACATAGATAGATAGATAGATAGATAGATAGATAGATAGATAGATAGATATTGTATGTCGTTACAATCTCAGAACCTTTACATGAATCGGTTTTGCTGTTCATCCATCAAAAACGTTATTTTTTTTTCTAATCGGATATGTTCAGCTTTGTCAGTGCTTGAAATAGTTGCATATTTTTCACAAACACCAGCAGTCGTGTCAGGATTTCAAATAAGCTTTAAGGTAGACGGACAGATTATCTCCATTTATTGAATTGGCGCAATATAATCTACCTCTCTGCTAATTGCTGTCCATTTAATCTTAGATGAAACGATTATAAATTTGCTAAGAGACTTTTTATTTGCCTATCTTCACCTTAAGTTTCTTCCTACTAAACAGTCAAACTAGATTTTTTTTTCTTCAATTCTTCAATATTCGATAATTTTTAATCAGTTACTTCTTAGTAATGCACTTGAAATCAGTTTTGATAGCTCTTCCGAAAATGTATTCAGTTGTCTATAACCTTGAGAAGAGTCATTCATTGACATTCCAAGCTTTGTTGTGTTGCTGATGGATCGGCCGAAAAGTTATAGTAAAAACATCGACAATGCAATGATGGAATTTGTTTGTATAAACTAAGCTTGGAATTCTGAAAATGTGTATTTTAAAATTGCCTCGCCATTATCGTGGTCAGACAAATACGAACAAGCTAAAAAAAATGCCACTACATTAACAGCATTCGAATTCTGATGGCAAGCTAAATTCTTGTCTTTAGTGAATATTTGACATAAGACACAATAATTACATGTGTTATAGCTTGTTAGTTGATATGATAATGGATGTAGTGGAGTTTCTTCAAACAGGAGAGTAAGAATGAAAAATTACGTACAATTAACAATATATTTTATTGCCTGAAAAACTACGAAAAATAGTAAATGAAGTATATAGACATGTTCTTTTTCGTATGTACGTGTATGTGGAAAGATTACGTAAGATTTGCATTTCAATAGAGATCTCCGTTTGTTTAGAGAAGAATTATTATATAATTCTACGTGTAGTCAAGTACATTTAGAAGATTGTATTCAGTGCACTATTCTGTGTTGTGTTCAATGTGAAACGAAGTTCGGTGAAGAGTGAAAAGTCTGCCAGAAGGGAAACGAGATGCGTCTTATCTGTAAGGAATCCTGTGGATATAACAAAGAAAATGAGACTTTTTCGTTCCTTTCTTATGTAGGGCTTTGGCAACGCTTTTTGGTGATAATTAGCAGACATTTTTTTTTTTTTTGCAGATAAGTCGAGTCATTCTCCGCGTATATTATAGATAGGTTGACCATATTGACGAAAACAAAATACAGAATATCCTACTCAATGTGTTTCGTGGCAAGAAGCTGTTCGAGTGGAACTTACATCTCTGCAATGGAATGCGAAGAGAATGACGGTTGTTTGCTACAATGTTGCATGGCATGACAGGTCTTAGATTTACGTTAGAATTGCTGGAATTAAGGAATGTGGTTCGTCCGAACACATTTACGAAGTCTATCCTGGTGGGAGAAGAAGAGGATTCATAACTTTTCCAAGGGTATTATTAGCACGTAAGTGAATGTAATGGATTCGACTGGAATTCAAACTCGGCTCTCCGACTCCTCAGTCCGAGCCGCTATCCAAGCGGTAAATACAAATGGTTTATTTAATAGGCATACACATGTTTTCTTCATTTTTTTTATTTTATTATTGTTTGGATTTCGGACTTACGGATTTTTAATTTAAAAAAAAAATCTGGGCGACTGAATTTCCTACAGACACAACATTACAGTTGTTGCGAGACATTAATATTTTTGGGTGAATATTTGTCATCATTATGTTGTGTGAATCAACACTTTGGACAACAAATATTTACAGGCCGTTTGTATCAAGATTCATCGACCGACTTTGTGCAGGCGGAAGGAGAACTTTCTTCGTTCTCTGTGTCCCATGGGTGGGTCGTGAGTAAATCTTTCTGTTTTATACTCATTAAGGGCTTATTTACACCGATTTGTTTGTTTTTAGTAATAAATTTATTTTTGTCGTGACCGAGGGTTTGAGCGTGCTGGCCCTGTTCAGACTGTTGATCACGTTAGATAACATGCTTTCTCCCAGAAGCTATAACTAAGGTCTGCTCAGCATAGTTGCAGTATAAACCACAAGTGTGCTATGTGGGTGTTGAACAAACACAAATGTGCCTGAACGGGAGCCTGCAATAGGGATTGGCTAGCCGTCCTAGTAGACGGGAATCCTCGAATATGAGTGGCCAGCTATGTGCCTGAACGGGAGTCTGCAATAGGGATTGGCTAGCCGTCCTAGTAGACGGGAATCCTCGAATACGAGTGGCCAGCTATGTGCCTGAACGGGAGTCTGCAATAGGGATTGGCTAGCCGTCCTAGTAGACGGGAATCCTCGAATACGAGTGGCCAGCTATGTGCCTGAACGGGCGTCTGCAATAGGGATTGGCTAGCCGTCCTAGTAGACGGGAATCCTCGAATACGAGTGGCCAGCTATGTGCCTGAACGGGCGTCTGCAATAGGGATTGGCTAGCCGTCCTAGTAGACGGGAATCCTTGAATACGAGTGGCCAGCTATTATTATATATAAAATACAAGTTGCAGGAGGATTCGGTTTTTGAATGTGTATTATATTACTTCTTTTATCGCCTGACAGTTGTACGACTGTAACATTAATCAGCTTTACCTCCACATGCAACTTGAGTGTAGTAAAATCTATGTACTATTTTTACTTATATATTTTTTATGTTTCCTTTGTCATTGTATATATTTCATATATCTTGCATTGCACACTGTGTTTATAGTGTCTACAAAATTCAGTCTTTATACTGTCCAGGGCATGACAATAAACTACATCCGACAGCAAGGCCTCCGATTGGAAGATTGGAGATTTTGAGCTGCTGGAAGCACCGCTTAACCTGCAGATATAACGCAATTTTTAGGCCAATCAGATGGCCTAAAGATTTCGTTCAAGCATGAAACAGATTTCCCCCACGTGGTCTTGACCTCAGTGTTAACTTTATATCAGTGGCGAAGGGTGAATGTGAAAGCGAGGCACGGGTTTCATGATGACCGTTAATGGTTGCAAAACAAATAACTATGTATTTAAAAAATATTTGTTTATAAATTAATTAATTTTTCCTTTCGTTTCGGTAAATTCTTCGATCACTTTGTTGTAAAATGTATCAGTACAGCCCTACACTTTTTCTTCTTCTTCAAAAGATCATTATTCAAGGAAATAAAAACCGAAATTATTCAATCTATATTCATGTTGAAAATAAAAAGCAACAGCTAACTTTTTCTTTTTCTTTTTTTACTTTTCGCGCTCATTTAATCATGACCCTTCAACCTTCTTTCACTCTTCTCTGTCCCGGTGCATACAATTAGAGCAGGACTTGTATACGGAAGCAGGAGTTTTCTCTGTTTACACAACTCTAATTAATGTCGTTTGTTCACAATTTATTCTAAGAAATGGGATTTTTTAAAAATAATAACGAGTGCAAAAGGGATAATAAAAATAATTTTCATTACACAAAATTTGTTTAATCTGGAAATTGGAAGGCATACAGCTGCATCCGTTGCATAAATGGAGCCTTCGCCAATGATATATACACATTACGACCACGTTGTCTCGGCAGCTGAGTTTTCATTTAAATGATATGCCCAACATTTCTAAACATTCACATCAGAATACTTGTCCACATTCGCAATTCAAAAAAATACACCTATAGTTTTTCAGGAAAATAATAAACATAAACTAAAAATTCTCGAAGCTATCTATATTAAAAAAAAAAAATTGGAACCAAACCTTAATAAAATTAATAATGTTCACTGCAGAAATGTTTTAAAATGTTCACAATGGATAGTTTAAAATATCAGGGTTTGCAATAATAGTTTTAATACTTATTTCTTAAATACTCTCGACATACCATACTTAGTTACCTCCCCTGAAGCGTGGGTCAAGCCATCACGTACTCACTCAGCGTTTTTCACTTCACAAGTAAAAAAAATGACATTCAGTTGAACATAGCAATTTTGTCTTTGAAAATAATGAACAATACAATATTTGTCTTGAAATAAACAACACCCAGATGATGGCATTGTGCTATGTCAAAAGTTCTCGGAATAAAATCAGATGTATGAATACTAGTAATGACACTAAAAAGCTTGTCCGTGAATATGAAATGATCCAATTGAAAAACAAGTAGACAAAACTTGTCTAAATTATTCAATGAAACATGTCTCAGTGAAAACATGCTGCTAAAATGTGTGCAATACACACACACACACATACATACATACATACATATATATATATATATATATATATATATATATATATATATATATATATATATTGATGCATTTTTCATTAAATGATATAGACAAATTTCGTCTATTTATTATATGCAAATTTCTTTCATATCCTCTGATAAGCTTAATAACATTACCATTGAAAGACGAAAGAAATCACCATATTGATACATGTTTTTAATCCTATCCAAGCTTTCGGCTTACATAAGCCACCACCAAAGATGACAATAACATTATAATATATTAAAAAAATACACTGACATGGCAATAATTATAGTCTGTTTTTGTTTGCATGGAAGATTTCCAAGCAACGACAAACTAGTGCATGCCACACGCTGGAAACGAAAATCTCACCGCGGCTCATGATTTCACACATGATCACGTGAGAGTGATAACGAGAAGTGTTAAGTATGGGAGCCGTTGGTATAAACCAATGGCTTCTGTTATCAATTATAGGCATTTGAGTATACTTGTGGAGTTTATATAGTCTATTTTGTTCAGGTTAGGTTTCAACTGTTTTATGTATATAGCTCCAAGAATTTTTAGTTTTTGTTTGTTTTCACGTTTAAGTATAGTTGTGTTTTCCACAGGGATTTTCCGGAATTGTGTATGCGGCCAGGCATGTTGTTTTAAATGCCTAAAAATGTTAGAGTTATTATTCAAATGTAGACCCAAGCGTCATGAAAGCGTGTTTGCGATGTGACCAACATAAATAGTATTTAATCCGTTGGAGATACAATCTCCCAGAGATATGTCAGGAAAAAATTGGAAATAAAAAACGAAGAACTAAGAACATCAGAACAAGACGAAACAAATCGGCAAGTGCTTTAAGTCCTTGGTCCAACACCAAAAAACACCAAACGAGTAGAAAGACTAAAACGTAGAGTGCTCAATACGCTAAATAGAGCGATAAACTAGAATAAATCCTAAAGAGCTAAACGGATCTTCAGGGTAAACTGGCTAAAAAAGGAAATGACGCGGAACAGTATTAATAAATACTTTTTTAGTTAGTTTACACTGAAGATCCGTTTAGGTGAAACCTAGGTAGGTTTGCCTGGCTCTTTAGGATTTATTCTAGTATATATATATATATATATATATATATATATATTGCATTCTTTACGTTAGCATTTTTTGTTGCATACATACATACATACATAAATAATCAGATTATTGTATTATACAGACTTGCTGTTTATGCAGGATATCAAATAGTATATATTATACAAATCAAACGCTGGCTTTCCGACCATGTGACCCTGGTTCGAATCTCACTATAGTCGATTTGTCAGCCTTCTTGATGTTATCCGGGAGGAGATACTTGTGTCAGGCACCTTTGGAAAGTGTCTTTAAACCATACCACAAAATGAAATTAGGTTGTGGAATCTCCCACAACACAACCAGCCTTACCTCTTTGTAGGAAATGCACTCTTTCTATCTAGTAAGCCAAATTCTACTTTCAGACAATATAACAAGTATTCATTGGTCAATCACCTCCAATCTGGCTTGCTGATTGGTCAGTTCCGACCAATCAAACCGCCTGCATGCGACCAATCTGTTTTCCCGCTCATATGCTAGGAGCCACTCAGTGATTATATAAATCGAAAACGTGTGAACCTTCAGAGTAGTAATTACCAAGTTTCAAGATGTAACATTCACCGACTCCCGTCTTAGTCATTGCTGACCAGACGTTAAAGACAATTACCAACTTTAGACAGTCAGAGACAAACACCCACAGAGAACTTTCCAAAATACTCCACGTCACTAAGAATCACGATTTTGCCGCGCAAAAGATACATCATCGCTGACTCATCCCCGATCGAGACTTAATCAACTCTGTGGATATCAATTCTCAACATTGCTTATCTAAAGTGAATCATATTCACTACTTATTAAGTAAACACTAACGAACGACCTTAGGAAAACATTACATTACAGTTAAAGGTAGATCACTCTAAAAAAAACTCCTTCTAAAAGAACATTTAATATCGACAATTACAAATATCAACACGAACTTAAAAAGACTGTAAATGAACGAACAATTACAAAGAGAGATATTCTGAAATCTAAAAAACTGCATACACATTTCGCCTACATAACACATATCAATTATCCTGTTGTATATAGCATTGATTTGTATATAAATGTTGTGTTGATTTCTAATTGAATATGTCTCGTTTTTCAATTGCATTTTAAATTTCGTTTATTTATTTGTTTGGGATGCAGAAACACACGCAACCTACTCAAATTCCTTGATTCTTTCTAACATAATTAATAAATTCTGCACGTCCCCAACAAGGTAAACGGAACTATTTGGAAGCTGTCGATAGTTGTGCTAGCACGAAGCCACAAGTCAACGTGACCGAGTGTTTGAGCGTACTGGCCTTGTTCAGACTTTTGATCACGCCGAATAATGCGGTCTCTCCCAGAAACTGTAACTAAGGTCCGCTCAGGATAGTTGCAGTTTAAACCACAAGTGAACTTTGTGGGTGTCAAACAAACACAGACGTCTGCAACAGTGATCGACTAACCGCCCCAGTAGACAGGCATACTCGGGTATGAGTGGTCAGCCATTATTATATTAAACAAGTACATCAAAAGATTCAGTCTCTCCAATAAGCGATGACATCGCAAATATTAAAAACAGATATAGAAATGCAATGGAAACTATTTTACTTCAAAAGTGGTGAAATTTAGGAAGTATGTTTTTAAAGTCGCTAGCGAGTCGTGCAAGAGTCGTATTTTGGCTATGGGTATGTTAAGATGGCCGCAGCGTCAGAGAAGGTTGATTTTCAATCTTGCTAGATACATATCCATAGATCCGCTCCAAAAGTGCCGCTCCTCAAAGGATTATCTCAAGGACTTATACCGTGGTTACGAAAGCTTTCTAGTTTATTGTTTGAAATATGGTTTTGTGGCCTGGTGATTCTGAATATACATCTATTTTTAAAGATAGTGAAATTTTAATCTCCTTGTTATCATTTATTTATCATTAGTTATTTTTCTGTCGCTAAAAACATATGATGAACGTGGAAGTTTGAAGGAAAATAGGAACCACAATTAGAAAGAGGCAGCTGAAATGTGTGAGACGCATAATGATGAAAGATGGCCTGGAGAATTTAATACTCACAAAACATAATGAAGCAAAGTTGGTGTGAAATGATAACAGAGAAAGGACAAAGAGGTGGAGTAAAGGCTCAAAAGTTACTTAGACCAACAAAAAAAAAAAGAACTTTTGGAAAGCGTCCACTTATCGGAATAACATAAAAGAAGAAAACTGATAATATATTGACGAAGTAAATTCTAAACGTGATTGAACTATAAACTGCCAAGAGGAGACTTAGTGCATAATTAAAAATGAGGCACATAATTCGATATCCGATCTGTATCGACTGGGTCACCGTGGAGAAGGGGGTATAATGTTGAAAAACCTGAAGCCCCTAATGAATCTCAGCTAAAAACATCACTGATTTGTGCCAAAGCATCAAATAGGTGTATTTCACGAAACAGTAGCAGTGTGGGAGGTGCCAAACGATAAAACAATAATCACGGTTTTATTTATGCACCGACTGTAATTAAAACTTTAGACCGTTTTGAAATTTTGAACCATTGAAATTTGATTTTCCATATCCCTCTCTCCTTGTTTAGCTTAAATCATTTTCGGCAACTAATAAATATTTTTAGCGTCAATTGGGAAGTGAGGCAAAATTGATGATTAAACACAGAATTTTTCAAATCTTTTCGACGAAAGTTTGTTTTCGGAGGTTTTGACATACAGTTCGTAGGCTACATATAAGAAATAAGAAAGAAATTAATTTTTCAGTGATAAAGAATGAATGCAAGCGTTTCTGACAGTAGAAGAATAATAGTTACACCGTTGTTTCATCTGACGACAATGCTCGGGTATCAATGACTAAATCATTACACTTGGAGCTAACCCTTAATCTACATTAGGCGCCATTTTTTTTTTTTAGTTCATCCCAAGCCGGCCGATAATGCAGCTAAAACACGTGGGGAACAACTGGGAGTAAAAGAGAATGAGTGGATTTTAGAAGGAACCGGAAACCGAATCTTAAACAGGAAACAAGGGATGAACCTCTACCCCTGTTCAAAAAATAAGGGAGGGATTGTGAACTGTACGATAGGCGAACCTATCTATTAAACTTATAAAAGTAAAGACGTACCGTCGATATCAAAGACACTGGATAAAACATAAAGTCAAAAGTTAACGATTTAAGCTTGGCACTTGATTAAGCAACCAATTTGTAGCAATTTTGACCAAGTATTATCATTTTGGAAGCCGATATATATTCATTTGGTAGGTTTCAATGGACATAGTATTGTGGTCACGTATTTTAATTTTTATGATAGTCTTTTGATAGTATTGTGCTGTTAGAAACAAATTGTTCGCTGCAACTAAGTAGATCCTCAGAAGGAAACCGGGACACGTCTCGTCCCTACGGCATAAAAGCGGGAGGAGAGAAAGAGAGAGAAATAAGTGGGGTGCGCGTTTTCCTTTTATACGCCTTTATATAATGCCGCCTGGCGAGCGTTAGCAGTCTATCGGTAGACAAGGTGGGACAATTCTATCCATTATATCGCTCGTGTTTTTTTTTTTTTTTTGGTTCTCCTTTTTCCGTTTGAGAGACAAAGTCGAGATATTCTCCCTCTAGAAAAATTCATTCATTCATTCGTTTCGTCAGGAGATTTAAAAAAACACAGTTCAAAATATTTTTGTACCTGTACATAATTTCTCAGGGAATTTGATAATCGTCGATTTCGTTAAAGAATAGCAGCGAAGTAAATTAATTATTTTCTCCTACATGGATATTTGAGAATTTTATTTTATTTTATTTTTGGGGGTGGGGACGGATTTGTTTTAAATTTGTGTTTTACAGCTTATCAACCTTTTGCAGATTATTTAAAGCCTGAATTTTTTTTCTTGAAGATAGTAATGATTTACTCATATAAGTTTTACTAATTAACCCAAAGTTGGGGGAGAACAGGCGGATTCATACCTATCCTAAGTGTATTTGCGTGTAAGCGATTATAAAGAACCCGAATGGAATTAGAACTCGACTCTCCAATTTCCAATTCTAAGTTGTTTTCCATTACACCAGACGCACATACGGCACCTGGTATTCCCAAAAGGTCACCAATTAACTTCGGTGATCTTGCGAGGACCGCTATTTCGATGTGATGCGACCGTAATTCCTTTTTGGATGGAATCAAAGGTGATTTTATTATAGTACAACCACTGAATGATCTGAATATTATTTGTAATTATTGCTTTTCAATGCCAACATATTAACTGCTGAATTTGCATTTAGAAATATCTTTATTTTCTAAATGAATATTTTGTCTCTATACATTTGTCTCATTTTACCACCAGTAAAGAGTAAGCCATCGCTTTTATTTGGCTGCCAATCAAATTTTCTCATAAATTTGCATATTTTTTTTTTTTTATTTTTCGTTTTTATTGCAGGTATCTGTGGGCGGGACTTATAATTTCTTTTATTAGACAAATGAAAAACAAAGTGGAAAAGATTGCGTGTAATACGTTTTGTTGTCCAGAAGGACTTTTAGTGTCCTGCTTCAATTTAATAATATTGTATTTGTGATCTAATTCCATTGGTTAAAAAAGATTCCAATACATTTCCTACGTAACAGTACTGCGATGGACATAAATCTGTAAAAACAATGGATCACAGAACCTTGATATTTCTCTGACTCCTGATTGGTCAATTAATGTCAATATCATGTTTTCCACTACGTCCGCACGGTTAAAATTAATTTACCGCCAAAAACCCTATCTATGTGTTTCAAGCCTATCACGTGGCATACATTATAAATATCGAGAGACATCTTCAACTCTTTCTCTTTCTCTTTTTTACTTCTCTCACACACAAGATGTAACGTTAGAGAGATTACGTTTGTCCCTTAAGAGCAAATGCTGTAAAACACGCATATACACATACACGCTCACACGTACGTACACACATGTACGACATCTATTCATTCCTTCAACTGCAAGGACACTTATTCAACTGCCAACAGTGAAGTTTGCGGTATCAAACAATTCGCTAAACAAATTCACGCCGTTCAAAGCTTTGAAGTTTCTAAGTTGGATTTCCTAACATAGTCCCAAACTTCGAATTCACTCACTCACCAACAAACTACACTTCATTTTAACATCTACGATTTTATCAAGACAACAAGAATTCTACTCAAAAAACATACAGCTTGCCAAACAAACATTTTTACTCAAAGAGCAAGTTTGAACATTTCTTTCATTGAGACTGAACTTTATTTTAAGAACTCTTTTTTTGTGAGTTCAGATAAAAAATATTTTCTCTTTTAAGAATTTCTAGTTAAAGGTAAATAACTCCTGCTATATTATTAATTATAAATGCTACATATTAGAATACACTTTGTAACAATTTGTAACTCAGTTTAAATTACCTGAGTAAATTCATACTTCAGTTTTGTATATTGTTGATATAAAATCTTTTGTTATTTCTATAAAATATATTGTTGTTTTAGATTTTAGATTTGATAGCCCTGTGCCACACCCAAAGTTAAATATTTGTGGAGAAGTTTATTTTCACGCAGCCAACACAAATAATACCTTCTGATAGCTTTCCTAAACCTACACCTCCGCAACAGACTTAATCAGACTAAAAATGTTGATGAAATTATATATATGTAGGTCGGGAGATATAAAAAAGCAGGCGCTGGGCATAATTATGCACCGACAAAAAAGATGTTAGAAGGCTGAAATTTAAAATGTTTAAATTTTTTTAATCTATCAAATTAAAGATTGCAATGTGTAAGGGAAGTAACTCGTGTATCCCTAATGTAAGGGAAATAATCACGGCGTATCAAGAATAAATAAATGTTATGATTTCATGATTGAAAGTAATCTTCAGCCCGAAGTTAATATTTACATACATTCTATACCTGATATTGTGTAATTTTAGCCAATAAATGTAGCCGGCCTTAAAACTATATTTTATTATATATATGTTATAAGTCCGACAATTATTTTAATATATCTATACGTTATTTTTATAGATGCAAGTAATAAGTATGCTCTGTTTAAAAAAACAGTATTAACAACGTGAAGAATGTCGTGGTTATTTCTTCTTTTCGCCGTTTTTTTTCCACTGCTCTTGTTAATTCTCGAGCGTTCTAGTGGTTTCTTGAGATTGGAAAATTATATTTCATTTTTTTTACATAATTTCTCTTTTAATGCTTAAATAATATGATATATATATATATATATATATATATATATATATATATATATATATATATATATATATTTTTTAACGTTTCACCCCAAGCAAGGCGGGAAGCCACTTAGGACGCAAGGGGTTACAAAGATTTGGAGCAAGATCAGATAGGGTGATAGAAGAAAAGGATGGGAGAAGGATAGTGGATAGATCAAGGCAACTGGAGATGTCGATTGACATTACATTTGAATATTTGGAGATTATAGCTCTCAGGGAAACAGGAATAGGGAAGGGACTTCCACAGGCGAGAGGTGCGAGAATTGAAGCTATTGGAGTAGAAGAGACGGTTACATTTAATAGTTTCAACAGTGAAAGGGTAAGAGCGGGATGCCAGCCTCGTAGGGCGCTTGAATTCATGAAGTCTGGGAACCAGCGAATGCAGCTCCTCGGAGCAATTACCATGAAAGTATTTGTAAAAAAAGACAGAAAGAGGCGACGGCGCGTCTGTGAGAGAGCGACTGTAGACGCGATGCCCGATCAGAGCCAATTATATTGTATATTCGCCTCAGGATCTTATCAAGAACCCCGAGGCAAACAGAAGGGGCTCCAGACCATATATGGCATCAATACTCCATGCAAGTCTTCACTTGGCCATTATTTTGTTTTTCTTATTTGATTTGGTAGTATCTTAAGTATTAATTATAGGAGGCTATGTTTATAATTCAACTTTTATTTATTTTTGTTCGAATTTTCTTACATTCATGCATGCTCACACAGACACATACATGTATATACATTGTGTATTTGAGCTGTAATCCCTCTTTTATACAAGTTTCATTAAAAATGACTGACAAGTTCTTTATTTAATTTTTCATGAGTACTTATAATTTTTTCTTTTCTAGACACAAATTACATAGAAATTATCCATTTTCGGTTTAGTAACTTTTTTAAATACCGTGATTTATACGTGGGACATGTGACAGAGAAGCTCGTTCCGAGTGGATTTCTCAGACTTATTCCATTAGTTTGATTATAAATTTTGCTATTATACCCGAAGAACCGACTTTATTATAAAAATAATTCAATTCCATTTCCATCCATCAAACCTAATATTCTTAAAAAATTATTCCATGCCTGCACAACTAAAGTTCCCTTCTACGACCATAATAGCAAAATTTACATGTATAGGAATGTTTTAATATGAGAACACATTCAGTAGGTTGCGGATGTACTCATAATTGATATTATTAAGAGTTGATTTCTTCTTTTTATTGTTAACGCTTCCATTATTTTTAACAGTTTTATAATAATCACACTCAGCAGGGAAGCATCAAGATCTTCTATTCCGCCTCCGTGTGTGTTACAAGATCGTAATCATCAGTGTAAAAGAGATCACGAATAAAAGTCACACGTGTATATATATATATATATATATATATATATATATATATATATATGTATGTATGTATTTATTTAGGCAGTAAATCCTATTTTAGGCATGTCTGATTAAATAAATTATAAACATTATGTTTGCTTATTTTTAGCACAATCCTTTCATATTTACGAATATTTTTCCGTGTATTACACTCAAATGTTACAAGAAATGCACTGTAACAGTGAAAATCACTTTATTTCCCAATTACTTCCCATCACTTTCTGAGCAAAAAGAAAAAAAAGTTACGTAATGGATAGCTACACATAGTTTTTGCCATACCAGTTGCACCTCTGCTGCTGCTGATGATGATGATGATCTCAGAAATAGTTAGAAATTACTTGGAAAATAAAAGTGATTTTTACTGTTACAATTCATTTATTGCATCATTTGATCGTAATACACGGAAAGATAGAATACTAGTAGATGACATAGTATTAAGTAAAAATCCTGCAAAAGCCAGTCCATTGTGGAAACTTGGCAGGGTGACTGAATTTTTCTAAGGAAATGTTAGTTCCGTACACACAGCTAGTCATGGGTAAAACTTTAAACTGAATCCATCCCTCCCTCCCTCCCTTCATCCATCCTCCCTCCATCTATCCCTTCCTCCATCTATCTATCCATCCATCCATCCCTCCCTCCATCCATCCATCCCTTCCTCCATCCCTCCCTCCATCCATCCATCCCTTCCTCCATCTATCCATCCCTCCATTCATCCATCCCTCCCTCCCTCCATCTATCTATCCATCCCTCCATCCCTTTCTCTATCCATCCATCCCTTCCTCCATCTATCCATCCCTCCATTGATCCATCCTCCCTCCATCCATCTATCCCTCCATCCACCCATCCCTCCCTCCATTCCTCTATCCATCCATCCCTCCTTCTATCTATCCCTCCATCACTCCCTCTATCCATCCATTCCTCCATCTATCCGTCCCTTCCTCCATCCATCCATCCATCCATCCATCCATCCATCCATTCCTTGTAATAGTCACTTAGTCCTGGATATGACTTTAAACTGCAACTACTTAATGCTTACTGCTGATCACTCCTTTCTTGGGTAAGACTTTAAACTACATCCATTTCTTAATGATCATTCATGTTCAATATAGTTCTGGGCAAGACTTTTAAAACTGCATCCATTTCTTTGGTAACTTTTTGACCACGTATTGGGCATCCCAATACTGGCCAACTTGGTCCTAAGTATAACTAAATTACAACATTATCCTGGCCATTCTTATCTAAGTCAATATTGTCCTTGATTAAGACATTAAACTGTATCTATCGCAGTGACAATGATAATTATGAGTGAGTAAAGATTGAATCTTCAATTGAAAATCTTCAATGATGAAGAATGGGTATAAAATTAAAAACAATTACTAACATGCACTTAGGAAAACCACTTACTTCACCATACAAAAGTTTTAGATTTAAAAATACAAAATTTTCACAAAATGCAAAGGATCACATGACATAATGCAAACAGTTCTTCTGTTCATCAGTACCTATAAGTTAAGGATTCTATCTGGAATGCATCTACTAAATCCTGGGTAAGACATTAAACTGCATCCATCCATACTTCAATCCAGTCCTGGTTAAGTCTTTAAACTAAATCCGGTGATGAGACCCCACTTGCAGAACTTGAGGAGTGTGGTTGTAATTACTTCCAGGTCCACTCTGACCTGGAGTGATAATACCTGTTAGGGTTGTCCCTGTTTACATGCAATCCATTGGAAAATCCAACACACAGCAGAATTTTTTCATTGCGCTGTATTTATCATCACGGCTGAGGTTTATCATACTTTAAAGAAATGACCCAGCAAGATGTATAAAGGATGTCAACAGGACGTAGCCCAAATAATAATTCCGACTGAAGAAGACACTTTTCAAAAGAAGCATCAGCCAAAGTGAATTTCAAACTATCCATGTTTAATTATTCTGTCTTGAAGACAAACTACCCTTGATCTACCTCATGATAACAGGCTTACATGGAAAAATTATATGGTTAAACTGGAATAACCACAAAGGTATCTAATAGACGAATGTATTTGGATTTCGTCACCAATGCCATGGCTAATTGCTAAAGCAATACGTTTTTAGCAATTCTATATTCCCATTTTCGTTGTAAAATGTATTTCTTATATAAAGTATGTTTTTTAAACTGTTCAGTTGTCTCAGCTTTCTTTATAAGCCACGAATCAATTTGGGAAGACGCTAAATTTCCAACACTAACCAAGCCGAAGATTGAACTCGTTTCCTCGATACCATTCTCTGTATTGGTAACGTTTGTCTGTAAAATTCAGTCATAACAAAAATAATGAAGCGAAGACGATTTTTAAGAGGTTTTAATATTTATTTAGAAAAACCATTAAAAATGGTACAGATAATAAAACCAAACGTGAATTTATATTTCACGGCAAAGATAAGAAAAACAAAATAAGGATTATTTTAAAAAATCAACAAAAAAAAAAGAATGAAACAAAAACGTATACGAAACAAAAACAGCATCTTCATCATCAGCAACAACAATAAATGAAGAACGTTAAAAGAAAGATGAGAAAGAATCTCTTTAGTGAAGCTTAGCCCTGATGTTTTACTATCTTGCTATCTATCTATATATATATTACATATATATATATATATATATATATATATATATATATATATATATATATATATATATATATATATATATATTTACATTTATATATATACATATATATATATATGTATATATCGATCGTTATCTCTCTATGTATCTGTATATATTATATATATGCATATTTATATATTTATCGATTTCTATCTGTATTTCTATTTCTGTATCAATATATATATATATATATCGTTATTACATATCTATATCGACATATCGACATCTATCTATCTATCAATCTATCTATCTAAATATATATATATACCTACATCTATCTATTTATTTAGCAATCTCTTTCTATATATATATATATATATATATATATATATATATATACACACATCTATTTAGCAATCTATATATATATACATATATAGACATATCTATTTATTAAGCAATCTATATATATTTTGTATATATAGACATATCAATCTATTTATTTAGCAATCTATATACATATATTTATATATATAAACATATCAATCTATTTAGCAATCTATATACACATATATATATATATAGACATATCAATCTATTTAGCAATCTATATACACATATATATATATATAGACATATCAATCTATTTAGCAATCTATATACACACATATATAGACATATCTATTTATTTAGTAATCTCTCTATATATATTTATATAGAGAGACATATCTATCTATTTATCATTCTATATGTAGACATATCTATCTATAGATATATATCTATATATATACATTATATATATATATATATATATATATATATATATATATATATATATATATATATATATATATATATATATATATATATATATCTCTATATATACATTAGTTGTCGATATTTTTTATTTTCCGGAGTAGAAAGAAAGGGAAACTTAGTTAAAAATCAAACTCCAATTCAGAACAAACAAAATAATAAAAAGAAAATAATAATTTGGACAGTTAAGCTTAGAAAGTAAAAAATTAAAAAGTATTGTTTTAAACAAAAGAAAAAACAGCTTATTCAGTGCCGATGTATTTAATTATATATATATATATATATATATATATATATATATATATATATATATATATATATATATATGAGAAAAAATGATAAGATGTATAATACACATATTGTGTAATATTGCATTTTAGTGAAGTGACATCGAATTCATATTTGTGCGTTCAAGTGTGTATGGGACTGGGAGTGACTGAGTGAGTGAGTGTGTGTAAGAAAAATGATTTTGCTTATATCTTGTGTAATTTTTCGGTGCTTAGGGAAGGAAGGTATACATTCTTTATTTAAAGTTTGTTTATTTATTTATTTAAACTTTTAAAGATGGGGTTGTATGTCCCCGCGAGTTCCGCACATAAACAGCAGATGGTGCTCAGGCCACCTCAGTTGTTGTAATTGTAGTTACGATAATACATGGCCATGTCTTTCGGAAGGTACTCGTACCAGCTGACTGTCTTCATAAAATCTGCATCCCACCGGATCAGGATACAAGGGTAAAGAGCAGAAAAGGGAGGAGAAGAGAAAAATGAAAGAGAAGAAAAGAAAGGAAAATAGAAAGAGTTATTCAAGTGAAAAAAAATACTGCAGTAAAGAAAAGAAAAGAAAGAAAACAAAAAGAATATAAACACACCACCGATATTCCGGAAACTGATTGTTCGGTACATCGTAACAACAGATCAAATTATAAAAGAACATTTAAATTTCCGTAACTATAGTGATTTATCAAGTGTAGCTTGGATGTGACACAAGGCCAAAAGTAAGGGGCACCCAGAGAGGATCTAAGTCACTACTCAGTCGTAATTGTTCTAACGAGACAAACTTGGTAACCATTACGCCACCTCGAGGTGCCAAATTTCCGTAACTATATGATTACATTATGCAACGTTCACCAAAATGGCGTTGTTTCGATCGCATGCTGGTATTTCCACTACACATAAATTATTCATGTTCTCTCTTGTGAGAGATTTTTACTTATTTTACTTATATTCTATTTTCTTGTGCACCAAATACAAGTGATGATGCGGTTAAATTATCTCCTTCAGTCTCCTTACCCCGGTACGAGGCTTATTTGGTCACCTCACGAGACCAGTAATCCATTAAGGTCGTAGGAACACCAGGTGTACTTCAACCATATTCTAATAGCAAGCTGATTTTGAATTCAGAGTTTTCTTTGTTAGACAAATTGCTAGCTCGAGGCAAGAGGGCCTAGACAGCCGAGTTATGCAACCCATAGCTGAAAGAAGAAAGAGAGATGGACTGATACTTTTCCCAAGATTATATGCGCGAAAGTGATCCAGAATTAAAAATAAAACCTTTCAAAGGGCGGATGAACCTTCTTGTATGATCAAAGGCCCTCTAGCACAATAGGATAGACTGGGCTCCATAGTTCTGTATTCAGACAGTTCAGTGATGGTATGACATTGATAGGAGGGGAAGGCTTTCTAGACTAAAACCAGTGGATTCTAGTGGATGGGTTCCCTAATGAAATCAATGACCACGTGTACGTGACCTAGGCGAGCCTTCAAAATGAAGGACTTCAGCTGTGGTTTGATCCAGAGAAGGATAGACTCCGCCAGTTTTACTTACCCAAGACACGCTAATGTAGATGAATATCTCTCCGGCTTTCAAACCAGATATGTGGTACGAACTGGTCAGGTTCTCAGCTGCGCGGCGACTTCCCTACCTCATCTTGTCATGGGACTGACGAAAAGGAATTATTTGATGACGGAATGGTGATTGAAAATTAGGCCAGAATCTTCCAGCAAAATAGTTTTTTGTGCAAGATTTGGCACGGCGTTCAAACTTCAGTTACCGGAAAATCGATCGTGTACAGAATAGAACAAGACTATTAGACAGGAATTTTAGAACAGATTATAAGATAGAGATATGGTCTTAAAGAGGAATTTAAAAAAAATAAAGGTTAATTTCAGGGATAAAAATATACTTTTTATGCATTCAAGCTGTAAGGAGCATAAGCAACGGTTGTCAAACGACGACTACAAATCTCTTCTGGTCTCTTTCTTGAATGACGTCATCAGTTGTGAGGGACGATGTACCAGATATTCACAAGGTCAGTATGAGAAATTCGTACGGAGCTCGCTTCATGCTGGCCATGTAAATATCTCATAAACCGTCGAGTGCTTCGGTCGGATGACCACTTCTGGTAGACGACTGCAGCGACAAATATCCTCAGTATACTTGACGTGTTCCGTGTTAATAGTATAGCTTGTAATTCTGGCTAAGATGCAAGTGGTGAAGATGTGCGGATTGCGTTCCGTTGTCAGAAATAGCAAAAGGTAAGATGATAATCATTTATATATTATTTGTTATAATCTTGTTTTGGATGCGTGATAAACGCCATTTTTTTTTTAATTTGAGTAATAAATAAGCATGTACATCAATATTTCTGTAGCCTAATTATAAAAAAAAAGGATTTATTTTACGCAATAAATATTTATTTTTCAGCATAATATCTTCTCACGTCAAAGCACTTAATTTGGTGGTGACATTAATCACATAGATCATAAAAAATTATATGAAAAAAATGTCCTTTTACCTTTTCTTCCTATCTAAAGTAAATACATTTCCAGTCGATGAATAGAACCTATTTGATAAGTGTTGTGGTAGGATCCACCTAATTTGCATAGTGGAGTACCGACCATATAAATATGGTTGGTACCGGGAAGAGAGAGGAGGAATCAAGAGATTCAACCAGAGACTCTGCCCGACTGCGACTCAGTCAACACATTCTCCAGGAGCGGTCTTACCAGGAATATACAAAAGACTATATGTAAATATTGTGTACACTTTCTAGTTCAATACATTTTGTTCTAAGTACATTTTGTGTTGCATTATTATTCCATGCATTAGTCAAGTTTCAACAATAAGCCTTGTTTCTTAGCCTGATTTTAGCGACATAATATCTGACTCAAGGTAATAAAAAAATGAAAGGCTCTAGAAGAGAATTCCTTCACAAGATTAATTTCAACCATTCAGAAGGATGGAATTTAGAACCTGAGACAATTTTGAAAAGTAGTTTACTGAGCCGGTCAGAAAAGGAAACCACTCGCCAACCAGTTAAGTCCTTATTCGACACTATTCACGAGTGAGTAATGACGGAACCATATAAGCCATCAAAGCAAGTATCTTTAGCGGCGAGTTGAGAGAAGAGCTTACTAGGTTCTTAGATAACAGTGGCCCGTACAAAACTCCGGGGCAACACGCAAAAACTTAAAAGCAGATAAATTTGAACATGTTTGTCCGAAACAAACGCATAACCAGACAAAGTTTTCTCTGATAATACGAAGACAATTCACTTTCTGCAACTATAATTCTATAAGATAGTGTTAACTTCTGAAAGTTTTTTTTTAACACATGTCATTCATTATGTAACTCCATACGTTTAACAAAGAGACGACCCCCGAATGGCTCAACAAAAAGCACTTCGTGAACCACGCTGACAATTTACTGTCTTTACGAACAACATTCTATGTCTACTAATATTGTAAGTTCCTACTTATTTTTGAATATGTTTCTTTACGTAAGTTGATTTCTTAAGGTTCATAAAAGAAGATTTTGAATAACTCTCATACCCATCTTCCATTTCGCGTGAAAATCTATTGTAAATAAACAATTTCTTTTTGTTTCAATTTCTCAATGATTAGTCTTTTTATGCTGTGCGCTTAAAGAAAAGCAAATTGATATTATTTTATATATGAGAAAATCCCTAGATATTCGAGCATTATAATAGTAAACATTTTAGATCAAGATTCAGTTAATAACTACAGCTAGGCTACGAACTTATTACATAATCCCTTGATCTTAAATTAACAAATATCTAATCTGATATATATATTTACGTATATTTTCATCTTTTTATTTTTCTCATTTCTTTCAAATTCTGCTCTGTCCTTTTCATTATCTTATAAATTCACAAATGCTGTTTCAAAGTTTTTGTTAGCTTCAGGCGTTATTTCTTTTGTTGCAAAGATGCTGTAAGGTTTAGCACATCGAAAGCAAAGCAAAACAACAGAAATAGCTAAAGGCTCAGTTCTTCCAAAACGTTCTCTAAATAAAGCCACGGAAATTTAAGTCATGCACAATATCACAGTCTAGAGAAAAATATATATAGTTTAAATATAAAATAGTAGCTAAGAAACTTCTAATCTGAAATCCTGGCAATACGGCACATGAGTATAAAACTTACAACAAACACAGAATAAAGTTATGAATAGTAAGTCCTACGATATTTGACACCTCAAATCGATTGACTTCCGTCTCGAATCAGTATCATTGTTTTTATTAGGATTTTACAATTAAGATTTTGATCATCTAGATTTAGAGAAGTTCATTTTTCGAGTAATAAAACATTCAATAACTGAATGTTCCAGAAAAATTGAATTCCAGAGATTTACGTTTAAAAAGATTTTTAACTCCTATCCTTAAAGATTAGATTTACTTTGAATTGATTATGTAGACTATAAAAACTTACCGTAGCTCTCATTACCAGTGGAGTCACAGTTAAAGAAGGACCTGGCTGGACTCAGTGCACGGTTAAGGTAGGTATTCAGGAAGTCTCTTGCGGGTTGGTCACAATCCATCATGTACGTACATCTCTGGAACTCCGACATAAGACTAGCGCAAAGAGAAGCAGCACGATTTAATAAAAGGAGCCAGGACAACAACAACAACAAAAAGAATGATTTTTAAATACTTATATAGTACTTTGTATTGGAACACTCTGACTGATTGACGTTTGTTTACATTCGTAAAAAGCAATACGCAAGAATTAGCTGTTTCTCTCTGCCGAGTGATGATGGCTTAGTAGTAGAAACTCTGACTGACACCAAATTGGTTGGGTTTCAATCCTGGCTTGAGGCATTCGGATGTCTAGTTGCACTGAGGAGCTGTGATACAACAAAAGAATACTGTCTGCGGATGACACACACACACACACACGTGTGTGTGTGTGTGTGTGTGTTTCATTTTAATAATATAGACGTCTTACACATTATTTGTCGGATACAAGTTCTGTTGCACAACATCAAGAAGAAAATACTTCTTGAAAACACCAATATAATACACCAGGAAAAGAATAAACAAAAACTTCAAATTCTCGAGGTCCTCCATATCAAAATGAACCTACCAACACTCAACAAAATTTATTAACAGTGTCGCAGCAACGTGTTGAAGTGCATATAACAAACATTTAATGCCATTTTGCATTTCTACTAATTTTCGATCAGCTCCCTTATATTAAAAGGATTGTTTTGCAAAAAAACGTCCCATAACCATAACGGCTAAATTAAAAATTTTAAAACAACAATAACAGAGCGTCTTTGTAATTTACTCCTGAAGATGATCTCGGAAAACATCGAAAGTTCTTGGTTTAGAAAAAAAACTACGGCGCCTTCCTTGATGGATTTCATCTTAATATCAAGAAACGGATTAGAGAACTGGAAAGGATCCATATAAAAATAAATATATCTATATTATTCAATGAATCACGTTTGAATGAAAATATGCCGATATATATATATATATATATATATATATATATATATATATATATATATATATATGTATGTATGTATGTATCGTTGAATATTGAATATGATAAACAAGGAAAACTTTAATTAATTTTTTATTTAGTTTTTCCAGCATTCTTACATTTTTTTTTCATCAATTTTTGCATTCACTTTATCCCACCAATCGGTAAACTGTAAGAATGTTGGAAAAAACTTAATAAAAAATTGATTAAGTTTTTTCTTGTCCGTCATATGCAACAATCATTATATATATATATATATATATATATATATATATATATATATATATATATATATATATATATAGAAGGTAAAGTAATTTTGTTAGCTGTAACACCATTAACTAAAATTAGTCTTCATAGTAGAATTCATCCAATATAAGGCTTGAGAGCCACTTAAGGTAGAGGATTACTTTTAAAATGGTAATGATAAATGAGTGATATGAATGAAAGAGGAGGTAGTAGAAAGTGAAGATTATGATGATAGATAATGATTGCCCGTTATGACAGTAGTGTTCAGAGAAGCACACACACGTGAGTCTGCTACACAAAGTGGCAGTTTTTCTGAGTTGAACTTTCTTTTTACATTTTCTTCTGATGGAGGAAATGGGAGCGATTCAACTCCTTGGAGGTGGCATAGCGTACCCTAGATGTAAACGTATGAACAGGCGGAACTAAATACTGGCGCTCATCTGAACAATTACTTAATATTTGACATCATAGTTTAACCTACATGCCAAATATTGTTCGGAAGGGTTCGGAATATTGAGTCCATTTCTTTTTTCTTGTCGCACAGCCTTTCGCATGATCCCAACATCAGCCAACATCAGGTGTATATTCCATGATATCAAAAGCAATAAACATCTGACGGAATCTGAAGAATATATCGTCTGAAATATTTGGTTAACGTCAAATGTACGAAGAACGGAGCTTAATTGTCCAAATAATACTTGGAATTTTAATAAAACACGTCACACTATCATTATTTCTCTTTATTTGGTGAAAGTACGCTTAAAGTTACGAGCATCTTATTGCGACAGCTGATGTATGGATGACCAAAAATGGAAAAAAATTATATTAAACATAATGGAAAAAGTATATTTTCATCATTAAAACCGCGTCACGAGGGACAACATTCTAGTTGAATAAATATTTGTTTTATCACGGTCAATTCAATAACAAATTTTATTAAGCAATGTTTAGGATTCAACTTCCTGACGAAAAAATTGTTAATTTCAGTCCGAAATTTTGGGAAGAGGACTTTTTATTTGTATTCAGATTAATATCCATATGTTGTTACTATCACAATAGTTCGGCCTTTGTGATCTCCGGTCTATTTTTTTCCAGTAGTCTTCAAACTGAAATCTTTATTTAATCTCATCGCTCCGCTGGCCTTGTTTAGGGATATTCTTTTTTTTTTTTTTTTTTTTTACACCTGCTCAATTTTAGTACTGCTGCAGGATTAGCAATAACTTTGCTGTGTGAAAAAAAAAAATGAACTAGACAATATACGTACAGCAGGACATGGACAATCTGTGTAGATTAAATAAAGAGTTCAGTTAAAAATTACCCAAGATTAACAAATATTTGAAGAAGACTGAAAGGTACAGCTGAAACAGTGACAACAAAGATGAGGATATTAGTCCGAGAGTAAATAATGTAAATAGTTGGTTCTTCCCCACCACAACATGGTTTATATATATATATATATATATATATTTATATATATATAATTTTCTTTTTTAGCACTTTAAACGTTATTTTTACTGGATACTCATATTTGAATCGACGCTCTGTTTATTTATTAAACAGTATATTTATTTATTTTCGTCTTCCGGCCTGGATATTCGAGAAATCTTAAAGAAAACTAATCCAATCTACGTTCACCTGGACAGAGGGAACCGTCGTGCTCTAACCGACAGAGCTACGACGAAATTTTGCCGATCAGGTGAGGCTGAATATTACCTTTAAGCGAAATCCTTCTCGTCATAGACTCTCGAAATTTTCATATCTGCTCAGTTTCATAAACAAAACAATTTTCTAAAGAAGTAATGGATTTTTTTAAATTTATTAATCCGACAGATTTTATCACTTTAAAAGGTACTTTTATGGAAGTAACACATTAATTCCATCTACATTCTACGCGCGCGCGAGTTTTCCTCCCTTCCTTTCACGCTCGTGCGTGTGTGCGCGCGGTTTGCACCCCTTCCTTCCTCTCACAACTAGACGTAGCAGTAATCTGGAGGAGGAACTTCGCTAGCTCCTACTGATGAAGTCAGCCTAACAGATTTTGAATTTTTTCCCGCACGTTTCTCGGCGTCTCAAACGAACAGCGTTCGCAAGCCGGTTGCCTCCCGACTTTCGACCTAACTAGACGGGCAACTCATTTATTCCGTGCCCTTAACCCATATGCGGGCCGGAATATCTTATCTCAACAATGTCGACCTCACACTGTACCAAGACTTCTTCTCGTCTTGAAGCTGCCCGCAGGTCAGACCTTCTCCGTTTTCGACCAGAAGACGTTCGAGACACACGACACAGTCGTGAGCAAAACTTCGTATTCAACAAGTGGCTTATTTTTATCCCTCGTCAGTCAATCTTAAATACAGACAGGGATATCTTATTGACGAACAATGTTGCTATCCGCAGGTCAGACCTTCTCCGTTTTCTGCTAGAAAATGTGCGAGACACACGACACAGTCGTGGGCAAAATTTCGTATTCAACAATTGACTTATTTTTATCCCTCGTCAGTCAATCTTAAATACAGACAGGGATATCTTACTGACGAACAGATATTCTTCGTCCCTTCTGGACTCGCCATAATTAACTTCTCATAGACGATGCAACCAACCGCAAATAACTCTTCGTCCTTTTGGCTAGACGTCCACAGCATTCCGTTAAAATTTTCAACAGTTAATTCAAGACCTGACCAAGCTCTGAGACCCTACTTTGAACCTGAACATAAAAAAAGAAAAAAAAAAAACACAAAATCACATACACTCTCAACGCCAAAAAAATCCACATTGAGTCCTCCTTTCTATCTGTGCGCACCTACACCTCTGTTTAACGAGTTCCTTTTTCCAGAACCTTAAAAAACTCTTTTTCCCGCCTTTTTCACCTTGCTATCCTATTTTGGCGCGGAACTTTTCCCTGATCTCGTACCACGAGATACCTACTTGTTGTTTCCATCTAATAAAAATTACACGTTTTACATCCAGACGCCTTTGTCATTTTATTCCGGCTATCTCTTTGATGTTTATAATTTATGCACTCGTTGATTGACCCTTTTCCTCTCACTTTTCATTCACGCATTTCTTTTTATACGTTGCTTGTGGACTCGGTAGTTTAGTGTGGTGTCTGGCACAAGGCCACTTCGTAATAAACCAGCACTGCACGCTGCCGGGTCTGCAACACTTTTACTGGGCACTCATATTTCAGTAGACCCTCCGTTTATTTATTCGATAGCATATTTATTTATTTTCGTCTATTGATATTTTTCTTTAATAAGATTTCTCGAATATTCAGTCCTGTAAACAAAAATAAATATACAGTTCAATAAATAAACGGAACGTTTACTCAAATACGCGTATCCACTAAAAATAACGTTTAAAGTGATAAAATCTGTTGGATTAATACATTAAAAAATTCATTAGTTCTTTAGCAAATAACCCTCTTTCTAACTAATATATATATAACTTTCATCTTTATCTCTCATTGACAGTGCTCAGTTGGAAGGTTGTTTGTCCTCTGGTGTGATACTGTTCCACTTGAAAATATATTAGATGACGGAGTAATAGGGAAAACTTCACTTACCCGCAAGTGTAACGCATCATGTCACCACGTTGTTTGTGGTAGTAGTAAAGCATCTTGCTTTGCATTAACTCTTTGCACAAGTTGAAGGTAACGTTGGCACTGTGGCTTCTCCAGCACTCATTATGGCTCATAAGGTCTATAAAAAAAATCAAATTAGTGTTATGTAATATATCCATTCATTATGTATTTAAAAAAGAGTATTATATCATTGGAGTGTCAATCGATCTCGATTAATAATTATGGGTAAATCTGGTCAGTCGCCAAGGAAAGTTTTACATCCCTGAAAATAATTTGCCCCTCCTCCACTGTAAAAAATAAAATGAACTAATTTTAGTGTCAGTCAGTTATGTGACATGTGTAATACACGCTTAGACGATCAAGTATCTTTCGATACATAACTGACGAGGCAGATTTTTTTCCCGCAGTAGGTTGCATTTCTTTCTGCGGTAGACCAGTTACCATCTAAGGCTATAGGACCCGGTCTGTCCTGGTGGGAGAAGACGAGGATTCATAACTTTCGCAAGGGTATTAGCACGTAATGGATTCGACTGGAATTCGAACTCGGCTCTTCGACTCCTCAGTTCGAGCCATTATCATTACTCCACCGTGACAAATTTATATTCAAGGCTTCAATGACTTAAAGCCCGAACTCTGCATTCAAAAACCTCTGATGACTTGCCTGGGGAAAATCCTGTGTTTTCCGCACTCGGTTAAAAAACACACCTGTCTGGTATCATCAGGAAACTAATGTATAAAACATGGATATCTAAGCATTAGTCTAGTACCGGTAACTAAGACCCCAAGGCCTATCCATGCCTTACTATCGGAGCATAAAACGTAATGTGATTATTGATGATTTCTTTTTAGGAAAAAGCCTTGTATGCGGAAAATACTTTTTTTTCTCTCAGGAAAATTTAGGAACATTTTTTAATAAAAAAAAAGAAGAAACTATTAATATAGAACTTGCAGCTACATCAAACATTTTAATAGTAAAATGATGAGACCTATTTGACAATCAAGTATTACGTTTAAATTCATGAGGTTGTGGTACCAAAGAGGAAAGCTCACCAGAACAATTGCCATGAAAATATTTGTTACCGTAGTGAGAAAGTGACTGAAGTGGAGATGCCATTTTAGGACTGATAATATTGCAGATTCTTTTTGGGATTTTGTCAAGAATCTCTAGTTATACACCAGAAGCACCAGACCATATGTGGCAACACTATTCAATACACGGATGAATAATCGACTTATAAATTTTCAAGACAGATTCTGGCATGAATAAATTGTCTAGCACAACACATTGAACCATTTTTCTTATCAGCAAACTGAGCAATTGACTTGCTATAATCCTTCCATTTGATATTAATGGAAAACATTAGACCGAGAAAGATCAATGATTTAATCTCCTGAAGGTTAGCATTTTAGCCGTTCGTAGATCATACTTATTATAAAACCCAGGTTGTGTGTGTGTCTGTTCGTTTATATATTGGATCGAATTTCCTACATTTTTCAACCGATTTCAACAAAACTTCACAGGACTACATAAAATTACCTTGCGGTCGTTCTGACAGCGCCAAAAATTGGAAAAACACAATTGTTTTTGCACAAAATCAATTTGAAAACACGATTAAGAAGCATCGCTGTCGCAAGAATGAAAGGGGGACAACTCATATCGAGTTATACTTATTATAAAACCCAGGTTGTTTGTGTGTGTCTGTGTTCGTTTATATATGAGATAGGATTTCTTACATTTTTCAACCAATTTCAACAAAACTTCGCTTTTTTTTTTGGCAGGTAGTGTTTCTTATTGCCTTGCACACTTCAGAATGCTTTAAAAATTTCATTTTCAAGACAATTGTTTATAGTAAAATTCTATTCAATCGGTAGACTCATAACGATTGAAAACAATGTTTTTGTTTGAGTTTGGGTTTGACCAATTCGTTAAAAAAACAAAAAGAAAAAACAATTAAAAAAAATTAAGACATGCATGTCCGTCAACCTTAAACAATAATCCTTGTCATTTTTATTTTTCAGTCTTTATGATGATCGATACTCTTACTGTTACATCCCCGGGCAATGCCGGGCTCTACTGCTAGTGACTGATATTTGCTTACGAAAATTGCTTATTTCTTTAAATAATAATAATATTGAAATAACAGCTTAAAGTAAACTTCAACTCAACCCTTGACAAATATACAAGCTGCTACTCATAAATTATGGAAATTTTTTTAAACGGCACCGATATTCAGAGAACTTAAACCGATTACCTGGTTACTTATTTTACTGTATCATTTTTACTTACAATTATTACCAAGTGGCGCAAAACAAAGTAATTACATTATTTTAAACAAATTAACCGCAAATAATCAACAGCGCCTTTTTATAGTCACTCACTTATATTATTATCGACTAAGACTGCACATTTACATAAGTAGCAAAGTAATCGTTCTTAGTAACGTGGTTAATCGAAATAAGTGCTTGCGTTTTAAAATACTTACTCTGAAACCTAGTCTCCATGGTATCCTTCGAAGTAGTCCTTTTAATTCACAAAAAGTAACCGCAAAAATCCATACTACATTCAGTTCGAACGCATTATTCAAATTCACGAATTTTTATGTGGCACCTCGTACAACACTGACTCGGGTACCATTACTAATGCGAACACCTACCTGTTAATGTTTGAATTATAATAGGAATTACCTTTCAGAACAGGAGGTTGGCAAAGGTAGTTGAAAGACTCTGTAAGAATGCGGAATGGGTACTGGAAGCGAGAAGTGCAATACTGAGTCTCCCTTTGGATACAGGGAAAGATCTGTTTTTGCATGACGCTGCAAAAAGAAAAAATACAAGAACATGAATTTGGGATAAAGCGGAATTAAATAAATTAAGTCATAAAAATAATTTTAATAACTTCGAAACCTATATTAGAAAAGAAGAGCTGATTCTCTGTCCGTCACACACTGTCTGTCTGCATGTAACTTTGTACTCACGTATGTAATGTACATGCGTATATGTTGTTGTGCGTATATATGTTGCGCGCGAATGACTTGTTTGTGCGCGTCCTATTTAATGTATGCACAAACACACGAATACACTCAATTTAACTGAGTTGGAAATAACATATTGGAATAATATATTTCCCTCCCACTCAGTCTAGAAAACCCCTACCCTGGACTGAGCAATAAATAAGTTGGTGGAGAAAAAAAATTTTAATCCCTTAAAAAAATCAGATAATTATAAGATTTTATTTACGAAAATTATTCAAGAGTAAATAGAATTATTTTAAAAAAAATTTTTTTCAATTTTGTCGAAGTTTTAGAGAAAATGGAAAGAAAAATGAAAATTATGCTTATACGAAAGCCCTCCTTCCTCATTATGTGTCCCAGAAATTTCAACTGTCTCTTCCTGATGTTAAGTATAAGTTTCCTCTTTATTTTCTCTAAAACCTTGTCGTTGTTAACATATTCGGTCCCTGGTATCTTCAGCATCCTTCTCTAGAAACATATTTCTGTTGCTTCGAGTCTCTTCTTCATCTCTGAGGAGATTGTCCAGCATTCACTTCCATATATTTTTCCGACAAAAATCAGAAATGTTCTCCGGAGCGGATCATGTGATTACGTTGATTATAAATACCAGGCACAAGTTCGGCCTTTCTCTCTCTTCTCTTTTTGATTTCTCTCGTTTACGAAAATGTAGCTGTTTAAGAAATCGCGTTTCGACCCTTTACAGGCGGACGCTACAAAAACATATTCACACATGCATACTATTTCTAAGGCTATAAACACGAATTGAACGAAACAGAATCGAGAGAGAATTGAACTCGGTGCACTGATTTCAATTTTCGCGCAGATAACCATTACACTGTCGGCATATCTGGCATATCTGCCATATATATATATATATATATATATATACGTACAGGAGATAATTATATATTGGGTAAATTTTATGACAAAGTGGAAAAAGTGTGGAATACCTACTTACAAAGGTGATGGAAGGAAAAAGACTCTAAATGAAGTCGGCTGAAAGAAAAAAAATCCACAAATTCTAAAATTCCCAGCACCCCTCTGTACGTTGCGTATGTGTAGTCCTACCAACATCACAAGTAAACTTTTCCACTTTGTCATATATATATATATATATATATATATATATATATATATATATATATATATATATATATATGTATGTATGTATATAGATAGATAGATAGATAGATAGATATTTCTAGAGAAGTAATGTATTTTTTATTTATTATGAGAAATAACGTTTAAGTAATAATAATTATACACACACACACACACACACACACACACACACATACATATATATATATATATATATATAAAGGTTGCTGAAAATCTATTCAGCTTGTGCGTATTTGGAATGCTTTTTAAGCTAATGCTGAATAGTGTTTATGGACAGCTAATTAACACTGATATACCACAGATAAAGAAACTGTTTGTAATTGAATGTCAGAAAACCCAAAAGGACAGATAAAGTGACAGAGACAATTAAAAAATCTCGTGTGCTATTTTTCTATTTCTCTCTCTCTCTCTCTCTCTCTCTTTCAATCGCACGTATACATACACAGTGGGGGAGAAAGGGAGACCAGTTTTCCTCCAACTTCAATGATATATTTCGCCCACGCAATTTTTTTTCTTTTCTAAGTTCATTTGGGACTTACCTACACATATTACTGAGAGTGTCAGAATCAGCGAACATTCTCATCTCGTTGTCCTTGAAAGAATAGAACCAGCTTTGGAATGGCTGGACACAGGTCAATGCCTCATGGTGATTGCACATCTTGCTACTCATCGTCTCAGTGGCGGCTTCAGGAAGAGGAGCTGAGTTATAGAAAAATAAACAGCATGAAGAATAAACACAAATAATTGGTATAGATACTTAATAATAACTAATTTTTTTTCTGTATGCAATTTTTAAACATAATATGAAGAAATTGGGTATATTGTCGAAATATTGTTAAACTGTGTCTTTTCTTTTTTTTTTCTTAAATCGTACTCTTCTCTAAGTGTTGAAACTATTGAAAGAGCAACGTCAATCCTTTTGTTTATAAATAATAATAATAATAATAATAATAATATGTAGAAGATGATAGTGATGACGAATCAGATGAACATTAAGTAAAATAAATGAATAATTATTAAAATTAGAAAATAAAAATGGAAATAATTGTTATAAATTGATAATATTAATAAATAAATAATAAGAACAAGAAGAAAGATTTGGCAAAGAAAAAGGGTAATTATTATTATCATATTATAATTCTACTTTTTTGTTAGTTAGCACTGACGTTACGCCATGCCAATATATGAATATATATATAAATAATAGACTATTTCGTTTTGATCGCGAGGAAAGACGGAAAAGATATATCAGAGAGGCTGTTTGGTTTCACTGAGAAAAAGAAAGCAAAGGAAAACAAATATCTCTCGGAAGAAAAAGATTAGCAACATAACGACAAAGACAGCGACGACAAGTTGAAACAAGACGATCATTTAATAGACAAAAGTATCCGAGTGCCTCACATGAAAGGCTTGAATAAATAAAACTGCTATGTAGGAGTAAAAAAAAAATGATTAATTAAACTGTGCCTTTTGTTCAGGAAGTAATTTTGTCTAAATGCAAATAAATACTTTATTTGTACAGATTATTAAATCGACTAAGGGAAGCAATCACATATAAATTTACTAACTTACTTTGATTTAACTCCCTTCAAACAAATGGGACAGGAAATATATAAATAAATGCACATGATATATATAAATAAATACACATTGACAATAATTATATGGTTCGATTATTCTAAACATACATAAAACACAGGCCATTAACATGCTTAACAATGATGTGGCAAATTGTAACAGCTGGAATAACCGAAGAAATCTACTCAAAACGAAGGACTCCTTCCCAAGGAAAAGAAAGAATGCCGGAAAGGAATCAGAGTGATGAGCAATCTATTGTACATCGATCAAAACATATTGAAAGAAATTAAAAAGAAAAAGAATACAGTCGTGACATGGATAGGCTAAAAAAAAGCCTACAATATGATCCACAACTCTGGTGAATAGAAAGCCTGAAGATATTTGTAAAATTCAGAAGTGATAGACTTTAGAATGAATTATTTACATGTGGAATATTGTCCTCATCTTTGTTGTTATTATCACAACTTTTCGGTCGTTGGGCCATACGTCTTTCATCAGGTTTTGTGAATCCGGGTAATCCTCTTGGAAATTCGGACTAAACCCTTTATTTAGTCTACGCGATTCTCGTTTCGCTGATCATGTCTAGAAATATCTCATCTATATTTTTATTCAGTTCTACTCAATTACTGTTTTTACCCTGTTTCCACTGAGTTCAAATCTCTACTACCCGGGCAAGGGTGGGAGAATGAGTTCACAATTACATTGATACTAAATTCATGAACCAAAGCTTTAATACAATGGGTTACTTTCCCGTAGTTATAGAGAAAAAGTGAAAACTGGAAAGTGAAAATAAACACAGGATTGTTGTTTTAAAAAGTAATGATTAGAATTGTAATAAAACCTAAACATATGATGAAAATGAATTTATATATTTTTTTTGCATTCTTAAGAATTTACAACAAAAATATTAAACAATATTTACTTATTAGATTGTTTATTTACAAGAATAACTTTATATTGAGAACATTCTAAAAACTAATAGAATTAAAAGTAATGCAATGCAATATTTATCATTTACTAATTTATAAAGAAATAAATATTAAATCAATTTTTTATTCATAAATTTATAAAGATTTAGTAAATGATTAAAATATGTAAACCAACTATAATGAAATCTTTATTATTTACAATTTTATAAAGTTCGAATCTATTGGCAATTAGCCGATGTTTTGTCAAATGTTTCCAGTAATCAATCCAATAGATAAATAGTATTTATTATGTTTGTTGTCACTTTCCAAGAACAAAGACAATGTATAAATTCACTTTCATATGTTTAGGTTTAATTAGAATTCTAAACATGGTTTTTTAAAAGAATAAACATTACCGAGGAAGGTAGTTAAAATAACAGCGGTGTCAATGGAAAAACCCTCCTTTTGGCACTACGTTTTTTTTTTTTTTTTTTTTTTTTTTTGCAGGCACAAACGTCCAAGTTTGCCCATTGCAGGTTACTTGTGTAGTGGTAAATGAAATGGCATAATGACGAGCAATCATATTACTGGAATCTATTTTTTTAGTATAAAAGATATGAAAACCAAACATTTTTTGTGTGTGTGAAACTTTCGATTTTCGGAGATATTCTGTTTTCAGAATTTTAGGTAAGAGAATGTCTATATAAAGATATTTTTTTTTTTTTACGAAATGAAAAACTTTGTGAGCGGTATTATTATTTCAATAGTTTAGTCATAAGCTGTCGTTCAAAGAGAAAAGATGCAATGATCAATCGGCTGTGTGAATAGCACTCGAATCAAGGCAACAAAATCAGTACAATATTATTCCAAGCGCCAAAGGAAAACACAATGCCTGCCTCAAAAATCGGCATTCGTAGTCTTGATTTTTTTTTTTTTTACCAGGGTTCGTGTACTGACCACTGAAAAAAAAACGCGCAACTATCTCAACCACAAACTTACCTTATCTCTATTGATGAGTACTTAAAAAATATTATTATTATTATTATTATTATTTCTTTTGATTTCTGTTGTATATACATTTCCTTACAGGTTCCAACCACAGACCTAAGGTCAGAAATGGTTTACTGACATTTTCCACTGATCATTTTTTTAAGAAAAAACACAAAAAATAAAAATAAGATCATACACATTTTACATAGTTAAAGCTCTTCGTAATATTTGAACTATACTTGTGAGCACAATATTTTGTATTTCATTATTATTATTATTAGTAGTAGTAGTAGTAGTAGTAGTATAACGAATATCGAAATTCAAGAAATATATGAGATTATTTTTGAGCATATCAAGCATGCAGGTACACAACGACTTATCCAAAGTTATGAAAACTTGATATTCTGAAAGGTAATCTCACGTGTGTGTGTGTGTGTGTGTGTGTGTGTGTGTGTGTGTGTGTAATTTTTTTTTAGAAATAGGTCGGTATTAATAATATCTTGCATAAATTAGAAGGAATTGTATTGTCTGCATGGAAAATATACAGATATTAAGTAAATAAAAGAAACTATTAATATGGACCCATTCCAAAGAAAATAGGAGAAATTATATTGTCGACATAGGAAAAATACAAATGTTAAATAAATATAAGAATATATTGGGCTGGCTCAAAAGTTTGTTCGTTTTATTAAGTAAATTTTCTACTTAATAACCGAACGATCCTTTTGTCCAACCAATATATATATATATATATATATATATATATATATATATATATATATATAGGGACAGTGACCGACCACGACTGCTAGTTTCATACGATTTCGCGCAAACATCAAGCGGTCGGAACCTGTATTGTGTGAAAATAGGAACTCTTATACTTCCAGACAGATCAAAAATGGTAAGCCAACCAAACTTACCAGGGGTAGGGTAAACTACCCGGCCAAGATCAAAATAGCCAAAAGAATAAAATAAAATAAAAAATAAAAATAAGAAAAAACAACAACAAAAAAACAGCAAGAATTATTTACCGGTGCGACAAAAAAGTGCTCAATGTCTAGGGAGCAATAGCTTACTGCTTCAATCAACAATGTGCTCTACAATACCGTTCCATGTCAGAGCATTTATAATTAAAAATAATAATAACCAGCTCCCAAAAGTGTCTGCCTAAGATTGCACACAGGAAATAAGAGTGCTCAATGCCATAGTAAATGGCAGAGCTTTACTATATTTTTTAAGTAAAATTCTTAATTTTGTGACACTATATGTGGGTCAGGAGCAGGTTTGAAGAGTTACATGAGAGTGCATAAAACCAGATAAACTTTAAGATGATACATAATTCTTTCGTCTTCGATACATACAGGATAGTCTTCAGAAGTGAACCCAGACATTAAGACACTTACTAACGGCTACTTAATCGAGAACTGAAAAGATAGGCTTCTTCTGATCAATATATATTTGAAACTATCACTTTTCACGGAGCCAACCAATAATTGTGTGCGAGTAACGAGATGAAAGTTCAAATTCTGTCATTATAAAGATTTCGTAATATGATTATCTATGTATTTATTTATATGTCTTCATATAGTGGTTTATTGCAGCCTTGAACAGTTACACATGCTTATATATATATATATATATATATATATATATATATATATATATATATATATATAAGTAGATGAAGTCAGGTGCAATATTTCTGTTACTTACATGGGGTATGTGTTGAGTATTCGCAGTTCATGAAGAGACGTCCAAACTGCCACATCATATTGTTCAAGTTGTACATAAAGTTATCAGATTCCTTATTACAGTAATTCTTCATTTCATGTGAGCACTGCCTCATCTTCATCAGTCCACTGGAAATAAAGATTTAATGAAGATATGATAACAATTTTTATATCTTATTCCTAAGGTTTCTTTTCGAAATGATACCTTAATTAATCATTCAGGAACTTCTATTTATTATATAGAAAACATATTTTCTTGAAGTCAAAGTTTATTTGAAATTATACTTAATAAACAGCTTGTATGTAATATATGCATTGACAATAATGCTGAAAACTTGCTAAACATAAAAACTGACTTACTTGCAAATAGTGTTGCGGTATTGGGCATCGTAATTGTAAAACGCCCAATATTCTGGTCTTCCATAGTTCATGTCATGACGCCAGTAATTCCTGCCGTAATAATAACGATTATTATTATATCTCCAGTCTCTGCCGTAATCATCATAGTAATATCCATCACCGTATCCAGAAGCCTTGTGATAAGGCTGGTCATCATCATAGCCGTAACGGTTGTAGTGTCTCCAAGAGTAATAATCCTGTTCATAACGGTCAGGTCTGTTGTGCATATCATGACGTCCGTAGTCATTCATATTCCTGTAATCGTCATAATAGTCACCACCTTGCGCTGCGGGGTCAGGTTTAGCTTCGGCGTTGGCAGCGGCAGCAAATTCGCCATCAGTTTTTTCTGGAGTCTCACTGTTCAGACGCTCGTAACTCCTGGTATAGTACTCGTTACCGTGAGTATTATCTCTCCAGACTCTGTCACGGCGATTGTAATAACGGTCATGGTAGCGATCGTAGTTCCACTGGTTGTTTCTGTTGTAGTACTCCTGGCCATAATAATCTTTGTTGTAGTATTCACGGTTGCTGTCGCCGCGATTGGGCCAATAGCCGTTCGGGTAGTACTCACGATTACGATATCTGTCGTGTCTGTTGAAGTAACGCCAGTTGCGACGGTTCCATCTCGCATCAGAATCGGCGTCAGCATCGGAGTCTGGAGTGGAATCGTTCTCTGGTTCAGCCTCGGCCCTAGTCTGCTCGGGGGGCATCTCTCCAGCTGGGATCTCTCCATCATCGTCTGTACGGTCCATATCAGTAATGTCGTATTCGTCAAAGAAGGTTCCGAAGTCGCGGCGGAAGTCGCGATTTCCGTATTCGTAATCATGCTCAAAGAAGTGCTTGTGATGGAGTTCCGAAGATGAATAGCACAAACGAACCTTCTCCTGTACTTTCTTTTTGTTATGATGGAAGCAACTCTGGAATTTCTGGTAATCTGTGGGGAGTGAAAAAGGTAGAAAGAACATATTTGAATCATGCTGTAAACAACAGAGAATCAAATGTTACAAAATAAAGGCATGAACCTAATCAGAATATTTATCACATTTTATATTTTTATTTTTTATATTTTATTTTATATTTGTAGGGATAAAATATTCACATAAATTGTGTCTCTTATCTCCTATTTTGCAACCATTTACATCGAGTGGCTCTTGGGCCTTGTACAGAGTGAATATTGTTGAAAAATCAATGTTCTTCACATATTGTAATAAACGTTAGTAGATAGTTCTTCAAAGATTCAATTCACTATTGAAACTTGTTTTACTTATGTTCACCCAAGGATTAAGAGCTACTCAAGGTAGAGAGTTACTGAATGAGGTGTGTAAAATAAATGTGTAGAGTAGAACGCAGGAAGTGAGGATTATGTGTAAATACAGGATAAGTAACAACCAACCTTTGACTTGATGAGGTTAAGATTGTAGCTTTCGAGGAAACATCCACTTGGGACTCTGTTACACAAAGCATTTGTTCTTGGGAAAAGCTGAGTAGACCTAAGAATTGAAAGATTCCATGGACGCAGCATATGTGTAATGAAGAAAAACCAAAGAATGGAGCTCGTCTGAACATTTGCTATGAAAATTGCGATAGAGTAGCAAAGGTCTTGCGATGTTGCGCCTACAGGGTGGAGAATAGATCGTCTCCCACTGGGCCGAGTAAACGACTTTAGACTCTATCAAGGTTGGAATTAATATTTTTCAATAATTTTAACAGCTACATAAGAATGAACAGATATAAATGCAGAGACAGATGACTAAGAGTCTGAGATAGATAGATAGATAGATAGATAGATAGATAGATAGATAGATAGATAGATAGATAGATAGATAGATAGGAGCCCGAGGTATAAGCAAATAGACTACAGCTGATAAAGAAGATAGAAAATTAGATAAATAAATATTGGTAAACACACAGATAAATGTGAACAGACATGCCCGAAAGAAATATATTTTTACCATGTAGACCCTGTAGATTTTACAAGTAGATAAATCTAATTACTACTAAGAAGTACGAAAATTATATTGTGTCAGTTTTTTAAACCGAAGAGAAATTGCCTAGAAAATTTACTTTCGAAATCGCCGCTTTTACTTGAGTGAGAACACCAGAGGCAAATTACCTCATTCACAAAGTACAATTGAAGATGACTGAGAGACGAGTGATGTGCAATATACAGTGACAGATATTAATCTGATGGTAGACTCAGGAGGAAAACTTCAAAAAACTCCAAGAGAAGATAGCAAAGAAAAGGAAGTAGAAAGAACTATTGACAATAAGAAAACAGAATGTATGATTGTCAGCAAAAGCGACAGAAAATGGCTGCAGATTCCAATAAAGGACGCTAGAATCAAGCAGATACAAAAATGTAACCATTTGGGAAGTGTAATAACGGACGGCGGAAATAGTGACACAGAGATACGAAAGTGCACCTAAATAACGAAAGGAGCCTTCCCCAAACAAAGCAGAGTACTATGACAGGAATATTGCTATAAAAGCAAAGAAAAGAGAGCTGGTCTATTATTTTATATCCATTATTCTATATGGTAGTGAATGCTAAACAATTTCTTTACAGATTAAGAAACACCTGGAAGGGAAAAAGACGTAGTTCTGCAAATGGACAGGATATGTAACCAATGAGGAAGTTCTGAAGACAATGGAAACTAATAATAATATTACAACTAAAAATAAGTGAAAATACGAGAATTTAACGTATTTTCCAGGCCAGAATTTAAAGCATTTTTCAGGTCAGAATTTAACATTTTAAAAGCACCCAATAGATAACTAGAGTTATAATATTCAATAAATCAAGAAAAGTTCAATTGGCTCTTCTGACTGACGGACTCAAAAGTTCGATAAACCTTTAAATCGAGCATTTGGCATTGACGAGCGTTTCGACACGAAACACTTGAGTCGTTCAATCTGATGAGTCAATTGAACGTTTGTTGATTTATTTTAAATTGGAACTAGAAACACACGTGAAATTAAAATCAGAAAAAAATACTGTTGCAATATCTGGGACACGTTTTGAGTAAAGACGGATTGGAAAATGTAATACCCACAGGGTATATTGAGGGAAGAAGAGTTAGAAGGAAACAGCGAACAATTTACCGTACAATTTTGTGTAAACCGATGACAGATCAAAGACAATGTCGGATACGAAAGAATCAATATTTGCTTCGAGCTACAAGAGACAGGAAGTTGTGAAGAGTCATGATCGCCTATGCCCTGAAGAGCCACAGCACATAAATAACGATGATTCTAACGTATGCCAACGAAGTATAAAGCAATTGCTGATGGCCACACACACTATTAATGGACGGAGAAAGTCTTAACTGTAGGATGATAAATAATTAAAATAAAACAGAAATATGAAAGAACACGACAGTGTTTACTTCGGTATAGCAGGTCGTAGTCTTGTAGAAGAAGTACCAATAAACTATCTAAAATAAATATGGAATGTAATTTCACTTTTGAGATTGTTAGATTTTACCGCAAGTTCTATGCAAATAGTTTCTTCTCTCGCAGTTCTCACTTCCTGCACTCCTGTCAATTCCGATCTTCATTAATTTAAATGCAATGTCAATCGTAATCTTCTGTCTCCTTGAAACCTGTTCTTTTATTGTCCTTTCCGTTTCTTTCACTCTCAGTAACCCCTTGCATCCTAGTGGCTTCTGTCGCTTTGTTTGGAGTAACAAAACAAAAAAAAGAACGATTTAACTGAATGCACAAAACACAGAAACAGGTGTTCAACAAAGATGTGTGTTTCTAACCGAATATATTTAACCCGTACAGTGAGATGTTACTAAAAGGAATATTATTGGCCCTGATCTGGCGTTTAGGATTCAGTCCCTTTCCCACCGCCATAAAGTTACCTCCCTTTGCCTTTTCTATAAATACCTTCATGGAAAATGTTCGGAGGAACTCTTCGCTATGGCACCTAGACGTTATGAAATTAAGCGCAGTACTAGAATGGAGACGAGTCTTCACCAATTTACAGTTGTATTGGCTAGATATAAGCGTAAGTTCTATGTTAAGAGTTTCTTTTCTGGTACTTCACACTTGTGGAAATCTCTACCGGCTGTAAGCGTTCCATGTCAACTTTAATCTTCAAAAAATTAAATGCAATGTCAATTGCTATCTACTGTCCTCCTGATTACTCTTCTTTTGTTTTCGCTCCTTAGTAAAGTTTTTGTTTTCTAATTCTTCCACACCCAGTAACACCTTGTGTCTTAGTGGCTTTACTGACTTGTCTGGCGTGAACTCGATTAAAAAAAAAAATAGAAAACTTAACAGGATTTATTGTCGGCGGCCCTAAGTTAATAAAATACGCTACGCAGACAACACTATGTTGATAGTAGATTCAGAGAAAATTGAAGATACTATTAGACAACATAGTCGAGGAAAGACAAAAGAAAGGACTAACTTTAACTATAAGAAAACTACGTGGTTGTGAGAAAAAAATAGACAATTCAAGTACAGGAAACATTAAAAAAAATCAATCAAGGGCGGAATTTTTTAGTAGTATAGTAGCAGACGGCATGTGGCATTGGAATCAAAATTAGGAATATTGAAAAATTTAAATTTCAGATATTTTGCGAAGTATAAGGGATTGGGGAATACGGAGAGGTGCTGGACTTCTATGTGATATCTAATCTCCTCTATCGCAATGAATGCCGAAACGATTCTTCACAGATGAAGAAAACCTTGCAATGACAGAAAATGTAGTTTTGCTGACGAATGTTGAGAATAACATGGGCAGAGCATGTGAGAAACTGGAAAGGTTTAAAAAGAATAGAAACTACAAAGAAACAGCTGAAGCTTATGAATACATCATCATGAAAGAAGGCTTAGAGAATTTAACACTCTCAAGGCACATTGAACGCAAGAAAGGTGGGAGAAAGCATAGAATAAGCTATTTGACAAGTTTGAGCTAATGGATAGCAGAACAAGGACCAAAATCAAACAGCAGTCGAAAAAGCTCAAGAGTTTCTTAGAGTAATAAAAATAGGAAGTCGTGGAGAGCTATAATGGTTCACATCATGAAAGTAGATGGCACAAAGAGATCGTACCATCTAGTATGTCTGATTCTGTGTTTGTTTGTTTTTTTTAATTAATTTTTTTTTTTAATCATTATACAAGAAAATTATGTCAATATGCACGAAGACAGTTATGACTAAGTTGACAATCTTGGATAATTCCAATGAAATCATCTGAATACAAGGTGGTGCTCTCATCACCTCGGTAAGAATATGTAAGACTAGCTAGATACCACTTTCGACATACTGGTTGGAAGAAGGGATACTGTTGAATTTTTTCCAATGTCACTTAACCTAATGCCATGTGACTTCAGAATTTGGCGGATTTTTAAAGAGAAATGTTACTAGTCAAAGCCTTGAAGTCTTCAACAATTGAAGGAAAGAATAACAAAAGAAATTGAAATTTGGAAAAAATGATCATGAGTTGCGAAAAACTTGCCATTCTATTCACAAGATTTGCCAATTCTATTTAGGGAAATAAGAAACCATTTCGAATATTAGATTTTTAATCTATTTGACGAACATTTCATTTAAAAATTTATTTTAAATGTGTTAATAAAATAATATTATAGTAATCTTCAGACCACACACACACACACACACATATATATATACATATATATATATATATATATATATATATATATATATATATATATATATATATATATATATATATATATATACACACACATATATATATATATATATATATATATATATATATATATATATATATATATATGTAGCTTTAAATAAAGTGGACGTCATACCTAAGGTACCTTTTCGGTCAACGCTTTTTCAAAGATATTCGTTGGCAATATTAGATATAAATGAATACAAAGACACACTTAATGAAGTGAAGGCGGAGGGAAGACACGTGGTTATCGGTTTTACAGAGCGCTCGATCAACACACCATCTTCGAGTTTCTGAAGCCGTCTATATTAAGTGTCAGCAGCCCAGTCTGTGCAGACAGAAGGAACACTTTTTACGTTCCTTACGTCTTTTGGAGGGTCTGTGAGTTCCCCCTTTTTCTATTTTAAAATCTTGTGGAACTATTTATTCACGTCTCCCCTCGTTGAATTTTAATTTATATAATTAAAATTTGTCTTTTAGTCGAGTTCCACCTTTCCCTCCTCATTTACTTCATTAAATGTGTCTTCATATTCATTTATATCTAATATTGCCAACGAATATCTTTGAAAATGCGTTGACCGAAAGGTACCTTAGGTATGACGTCTGTTTTGTTTAAGGCTATATATAGATATCTATCTATAAAAGGCAGGATGTGTGTGTGTGTGTGTGTGTGTGTGTGTGTGTGTGTGTGTGTGTGTGTGTGTGTGTGTGTGTGTGTGTGTGTGTGTGTGTGTGTGACAAATGCACGGCCGCAATTTTCGACGGATTTGCACCAAAATTTACCTGCACATGCTCCAAGTTAGCGGCAAGGCCAAGACCGAATTTGCATTTCCCAACTCCCATCGATAGTGGAAATAATCTATTTTTTCATGCTTCTACGGAAGTTTTCATGTAGTTTGCTGCCATTTTGTACTGGCCAGAGTGAGAGCCTATAGCTGGTTGCCACGAATAGGCAGGAACATTCTATTGGTCAGCGTGAGAACCAACAGCTGACTGACACGAATGTTAACTAGCATGCTAGCATGCAAAAAAAAATCGATAGCTGCATGCTTCACAAGTGGAAAAAATTTAACTCTGCATAGCACTTTACTCCAATTGACCCATTCACTTGCTTAAACTCAACGTTGATTCTGATTTCGCAGAACTGGATTGGGTGTGAAAAAGTATTTGTTGTTAACATTCTTTTTTCATTCGGTTTTTCCAGTTAAGAGTCCTTTTTTAAAGCTGATTGTTTTGTGTTCATTTTATTTAGTTCTTTTTTCGTAACAGATTTAATGTTTAGTATAGAGCTTAGAAAAATTCGCGGTGTGAAGAAGTAAGAAGTAAGGCATGTAGCAACATCAGCACGGCAAAGGGCACTCTTTTAAAGGCAAGGAAGGGCAAACATATTTTAAGTCAAGTGATAGCGATTGCTGTATGAGTCGTACGATTTTTGAATCAAGCACGGGCAACGCCGGACCATGCTGCTAGTGTATATATATATATATATATATAGTTTTTAACATAAACTTCACATCTTTCTTGTTAAAAATTTGAATATTTTAACGCATTCAACATTATAGATATAAACATCGAGGGAAAACATCGACGATTTTTATCTGGAAAAACATTTTAGTTTAATATTCATTATTCCTTCAAACAATTTTGTATTTGTGAGAATCAGTGTAATGCTTTTAAAAAGAAAAAATTGAAGAAAAATTACTGCATTAGAAATCAGTCGGATAAAAAAAAAACTTAGTTCGGAAATGAAAACTTAATTTTTTTAAAGGAAAATGCCATATTGCTATGCTTTAATTTAAATTCAAATAAAAAAAATGCTTCATTATAATTTGAGGTTTGAAACAAAATCTTCAGGTTGGGTTATTTATAGAATATTCAGACATTATAATTCGTTGGTTTTATACTAAAATCTGACATTGGATAGATATGAAGAGATTAACATAGATACAATCGACTTGAATCGACAGGAACATATTAACGCATTGCAACAGACAGAGATTATAAACGAATAGACTGTTAGATAGGAATACACTGAGATAGACACAAACAAATTGATATTTGATGATGTACTCAAAACAACTTATAATTAAAGTATTAATGATGAATAAACCAAGTTGTTGAGCCGGAATGAAAAATGCACTTGCATCTTTTAACAGATTTTTTAAGGAAAAGCAACACATCCAAAAAGCAAGCAATCGGAAAATGGCAATAAGTATAAAATTAGAAATGTGGTTCTAGAATTTAATAACACAGTCATTATATCATGGCAAACGTCGGAAAAGTGGAAGAGGACATCAACATTCACGTAAAAATTAAACGAATAAAATAGAAAATTATAATTATAGTAATTATAGCTCAATGAAAATACAGTTAAAGCCATTCATCCGGATATTAAATTTGTTTTTTTTTTGTTTTTTTTTGAGATTTCTATTTCACCTTGTCATGTTCACTAGATATTAAGCTTAATCTGATACAGAATTACATAGGTAAGAAAGAAAATTGGATTACGCTAATCCATTAAGGATGACTGACAAAACAAGTACACTACAAAGACGAAGAGAGATTATAATTAGAGCAACGAAAGATAGGAAATTGTGGAGAGCCATGATCGTCTACTTTTATTGACGACCATGCATTCTGTCTTCTTTGTTAATAGTCCTTTCTTCTCCCTTTCGATTACTACCATATTTCTATTAATCAGAAATATCGAGTCATTTTTTTCTATTTTTTATTGTTAAACCCTATATTCCTTTTTGGAAACTTATGGACTTAGCAAACTGCACACGTTAGATTTTTTAATCATTTCACCCCAAGCAAGCTGCTAAAGCCACTAAAACGCAAGAAATTACTGAATGTGAAAGAGTATAAAAAAAAACGAGACTAATAATCAGTGAGAACAATAAAAGAACAGGGATTAAGAAGACAAAAGGTAACGATTGAAATTGCATTTAATTTTTTTCAAGATCAAAGTTGTCCGGAAAGTAAAAAGCTGGAAGAGAATTTCACAAGGGACGAGAATAGAAACTGTTAGAATAAAACATAGCGTTACATCTAGAAATTTCAACTGTAAAATGATGAGACCTTGCCGCCAATCTCGTACTGCGCTTAAATTCATAAAGTCTAGGTACCATAGAGGAATAGAGGAAAGCTCATCAGAGCAACATGAAAATATTTATAGAAAAGTCACAGGGAAGCTACATTACAGCAGTGGGAAAGTGACTGAAGCCGATATGTCAGGTCAGCACCGATAACATTGCAGGTCCTTCTTATCAAGAATCTCTAAATACATAGCAGAAGAAGCAGACCGGATCGAACAGAAATATTCAATACATGGACGAATGGTAGACTTATAAATGTGTAAGATAGATTCTGGAGAGAAAGTTAACTGTATTCGTACACATACATTTATCTATATTTTTTTGTTTATTTAGAAATTTCTTCAGATATCTTGTCAATCTAACAATTTTAAAGTACAAATGCTTAACGTGGCTAGTAAAGCCATAGTTGCATTTAATCAATATTTGTTTACCAAATGATAAAGTAAAGTTTAGTAATATCCTTTTTTTTAATATTTAGATATTCAAATGAAGATTAGAGAACGTCATCTTCACTTTACGTGAGTAAGCATGTTCTTCGGAGTTACTTTTATCCTTCGTGTTAATACATACCCAAAGTCCACGCTCAATGAGGATCAGTTTGAAAATTAGCTTCAGCAGCAGCAGTTGTAGTCACTCAAAAGAGAAGAATGTGGAGTTGAATGTGTCGTACACACATCCACATGTTGTTGACTCGGGGTCGGGAGGGGAGATGTATCAAGTCAACAACATGTGGATGTAAGCATTACACACAACGCTTGAAGGTTCGGTTGTAGCTGTAGTAGAGAAAGTGATGGCACTAGTGGTAGTTGGTGATGGTGGCGACAGATTTTGGTGGTAAGGCTCGGCGGTGGCGACGGCGGCAAACAGCAAAGAAGGGAAAAGAAAGGAAGAAACAAGTCGAGAAAAGGAGACGCGGGAAGATAAAAAGAAAGATGAAAAAGTGGGAAGGAAAATGAGGGATGGTTTAGTCCAGCGCAAGGCTACACTGCGAACTGACTACATGATTAACAGCCGCTGCTTTGGAGAACAGACTCCTGAGAGGATGCTTTCCCGATCGCTACAATCATAACCTCTTCAAGTCTAGGGCCAACCGTTATCAATCCTATATATCCTCATAAACTTATGCCCATAAAACAACACCATTTATTAATCCTCCACCTTGAGTGGCTCTTGGATCTTGTACTAGGCGGGACTTCCGTATTTGCTAAGCGTAGTACAGCACATGGTTGAAAATGCACGACACTCAGTGAGAAGCGAACTTTACTACAGTAATATTTTTTTTTAATCATTTCACCCCACGCAAGGTGATAATGACACTAGGACGCCAGGAGGTTGATGAAAGTGAAAAAGAATGCGAAAACTTTAGTGAGGAGAAATGACAATAAAAGCTCAGGGTTCACAGGACAGGAGTTGCATTTGAATTTTTGATCTTCATAAGTGACAGAGAAGCAAAAAATTGGAAGAGAGTTAGACAGGTGAGAATAGGGAGAAAAGAAATTATTAGAATACAATTTACGATTACATCTTGCTATTTCAACAGTAAAACGATGGGGCATGGTTTTACGCTTAAATCCGCGCTCTCGAGGTATCAAGTGAGAGAACAATTGCCATGGAAATATTTATAGAAAAAACAGAGGAAAGCCACGTTACTGTAGCGGGAAAGTGACTGAAGCTGACATGCCAGGTCAAGACCGATAACATCACAGACAATTATTTGGTTTTTGCTGCGAATCTCGATATATATTGTCTTCCAGGTTAGTTCGTTAACTACTATTCTGTGTCAAGAGAAAAGATAAAAAAGAAATTGGATCAAGACGATGGTATATGATTAAGACGAAATAGTAAATCAGAGAAGGAAAGAAAATGATAGATAAAAGTGGATGACACTGAATATGATGTATGTAAAATGAAAAGAAAGCACCCAGAGAAGAAAAGCAAGATATGCCCTAGAGAGCTGCTACAGAAATACCCCAGCTATGTCTGGACTCGAAGAGTCTTCTTGATGAGCAAGTTCTTCCTGTCAGGGTGATACATGAAGATCATGGTTAGTGGCCAGTTCACTGAAGCCCAAGAGATCAAATCAGGCGACTTCCAAGACTCTTTCCTTAGTTCAACCTATTTTTCTGCTATATAGTAACGATCTGCTTAAGGAAAATATCCGATTATTCATAAATATAGATGCAGACACCACGGTTTATGGAGACGCCACCAGACGAAACATTGCTAGTCTTTTGCTACTCTATCGCTGTTTTCTTCGCAGAGGTTCATTGGTTCCACCAGTTCAAACCCCCACAGCTAGAAACCACCATGACACATACACTGAGTCGACTCGTCATCGTTCCCTTCATATTCCATTTGTGAGGTAGAAGTTCTTCTTAGACAGCTTCTTCCCCAGAACTGTTGCTGTGTGGAACGGATTCTCGAAGGGATGTTTCGCCGATCACAGAAAAATTTTAAACTCTTCAACTCGAGGGTTAACAGTTATCTATCTTTCGTATCCTCATATTATGACACCTCTTATTGCCTTCCTGAACGCCTCTAAAACAACCTCATTTAGTAACTCCCTACTTTGAGTGGATCTTGGACCTTTTCTAAACTGAGCAATAGTAAACAGAATAGAAAGGAAACTAAGAAGAAAAAAAAGAGGAAAAACACAGCACGAATCAAGATACTAAAAGATAAAATCAGCAAACAATATTAGAAAATCAGAAAACAAAGTAGAATAAATAAATGAAAACTTTCGAGGTCAGGTGCCACTCGACCGGAAGGTAGGGAATTCCGGTTATGAGTTCATATTGTCCGGCCACATTCTATAATGTCCTGTGAGATCTTACGAGATGTAGAGAGGTTAAATTTAGTTATTATTTATATTGCAAGTATCATTACATACTGAAGAGTAATAAGAATGCTATTAAATATAACTCCAACAACAATTATGGATAAAAGAGTAAACCTTGTGTTGGAATAACTCTCCTTCCTATTTCCCAATTAGTATACACCACGCTTGGCTGGTCATGTGATCTTTAACAGCCAATCAGCGGACACGGCCTGTAGAGAAACACTCTCAGATAGATGCCGCTAAGAGATGATGCATTCCTGAATCATGAGTAGAGTCGTACGCAACATGACTTGAGGAAAAACAGACTTTTATGACAGTTACTAGTTTTTATTTTCAGAGTTCAAGAGAAGGCATTAAACCGATTTCTATATTTTCTTAGCATGTTCTCTTTCTAAAAAATCTTCTGATTTCTCCCCGGAAATATCGATATTTTAATTATAAATGTTTGGGTAGTTATCTGCTTTCTACGGCAAGATACGACCGGGGTCGACCAGTATATATTTGCTAACCTAACACTCGCATTAAGAAGTAGTTTACTTCCTTGAAGAATAGTTAAAATCGTACCGCTTGATCATAACGAAATGTTCTTGAACAGTGAACTGAATCTTTATAGAGGAAAATACAAAAATTTAATTCAAATGATTCCCTGTCAACTTTGATCTTCAAAAATTTAAATGCAGGTTCAATCGCTGTCTTCTGTCTTTTTAATTCTTGTTCTTTTATTGTCCTCTCTCCTTAATAGTGTTTTCTCATACTAACACTCACTAACCCCTTGCGCATTAATGGTGTATTGATTTGCTTGAAGTGAAATGATTAAAAAATATATTTATTGAGACAAATGAAACAACCAAGAAGGAGAAATTGATATATTTGAAATTGCAATATGAGTTTTTCATTAAAATATGTCTAGTTTCAAATTATTTGAAATACTGACACTGTCTCAAATTTCTTAAGTGAAATATATTCCTTCAGCTTTCTTTTATGTAATGACAATTTTCACAAACTATGAATCAATGCATTATTCATTGGTCATCAACTAAAACATCGTGAGTGATTGATATCATTAAAGCGAACGTTTTCCTTCAACTGGAAATTGAAGCGCCGACCAATTTTCAGGGACAACATGCGCATACAAATGAGCAGGTAACGTTTTTCCTTCGCGGCTACAATTTTCTCGTCAGGGTTTCTTATTTTCTAGTCAGGTTTCACTATCATAAATTGTGGCGTCCGCCGGTTGGAACCAACATCCACTATAATCACTATCAGTTCTTTTGCGCGAAAAGTTCATAAATCGATAAGAATCAATTGGAACGTTTATGCTAATCAAATTTCGTAGAGTTTTGTGGTAGAAGCATTTGCGAAGATTACCCTTATCTGGTTTGCCAAGACACCCGCTAGGCGGCGTTATCCAAGACTATAAAAGAACGGGTATAGCTCTCTCTCTCTCTCTCTCTCTTTCTCTCTCTCTCTCTCTCTTTTCGTTCTAAAAGCAGTAGGTAGATGACTTATACAGGCTTCGGCCACGTAGTGAATCTCCCGCATGCACGCACTCACACACATACATTACCGCTAAACCCTATAAATGCTTTTTCTTACTCTTGTCAGATATATGTATACAGTCTAATATATTTTCACGCTCTGGCGAATAATGTTATTCGTTATTTAAAAAGACATAAAAAAAAGGATTTTTTCGTATTGGCAAATTTATTCAATCGTGAATCATTAATCGATAAAATACAGAAATTCTCGATGTCGCATCAGGGTAACGAACTAATAAAATATTTTAAAATATCCTTTCTTCAACATCGCCTTTCTCCACCGCCGGTTTATGATAATTATACATTTTGTAT
>CAHIKZ030004617.1:1145000-1160000 GCA_903632075.3 Acanthosepion pharaonis | reverse complement strand
AAGCAAAATATAGACTCAAACGTAGACGGAGGATGGTGGCGTTCTCGATGACTGAAGGTTAAGATTTGGTTCGTTAGGCTGTCGTGAGAGAAGTCAAAAGAAGCAGCAAAGATGCTCCAAGTGTCACTTACCCACTCTTAGACAGAATGTATAACCCTTATTATCGGAACCAAGGCGATATCTCATGCCGAGTCTATTCGAAACTTTTCTTATATGTGATATCTCGTTCAGTTTCTTTGTCGAACGTACACCGTATCTTTTCCAGTTTTGATCATACCAATGCAAATGGGAATCGAACCACAGTGTGTAGCAAAAGTTGACCAGTCAGTGAAAAAATTCCCGAGGTATCCGGCTGTATGTTTCCAAATCTAAATGAGTAGTAGTCACACACAAAAAAGCAATTTTTTGCACAAAACCAGATTACTGTAGAACATGGTGAAGGTCGAGTTCACTCTAAATATCTTGTGAAAATAACACGCTAACTCTTGCTCTATCAGAAGTGTTATCGACATGTATGAAGCTTGGCACAGTATAAGGAGACCGGCATGCGACATCCACGTGACGATCAAACTTTGTATAATGATAATGGTTGACAAAGTGTGTCAGTAGGCTCGGAGTTAGAAACTTAGAAATTCTGACCCTTGAAACTCGTGTTCAGATCTCACTATGGTGGATTTGTCAGGGAGCTGGCTTCTTGGGACAATGCTAGCGTGCGATGCCTTTAAAACGATACCACGGCTTGACTCAAGTCTTGTCAGTGAAACAGGGTAAACAGAATTGTTTTGACGCCGTCGATGGTTGTACTAGCGCGAATGCATACGCCATGACCAAAGTGCTGAGCCTTGTTCAAATTCATGACCACTCCAGATTATGCGTTCTCCCCCCCCCAGAAACCGTAGCTAAATAAAAGCTAAATCCTTCTTACAGAGAAAGACATATTTTATTTGTAATATTCATCAACGTCCATTCAGAATTTCCGATCTAAAGTACGTTTGAATTGTGACTGCAAAAATCTGAGGTGGGAGAGAACAACTTACACTAGTCAAGTGAGATTAGCTTGATAGCTATCCTGATATTGTAGTTGCCTCGGAACCGTATTTTATACTTATTTAAGCATGATACACACTTAGGCGATCATGTATCTTTCGATGACATGACTGACGAGGCAGATTGTTTTCCGTAGTATATTGCCATTTCTTTCTGTGGTAGACCAGTTGCCATCCAAGGCTATAGAATCCGGTCTGTCCTGCTATTTACCCATAGCTGGTGGTGGGGGGAGAAGCGGAGGATTCATACCTTTCCAAAGGGTATTAGCATGTAAATAAATGTAATGGATTCGACTGAAATTCAAACTCGTCTCTCCGATTCCTCAATCCAAGCCACTATCCTTTACTCCACAAGAGTATTTCCAAATAATAAAAACATCACCCGAAAACTTCCAATAGCGGCAACAACTAAATTGGGTAGCGCATATAACTAGAAGGAAAAATATTGATACTTTCAAGATGCTGACTTTCCCCACTACCTTAAACAAAAGATTTGGAAGGAAACTATCATCAATATTAAAAACCGACTAATTTCATGAATAATGTTTTGAGAAAGAATTTTATAAATTATAACTGACAGCAACGCTAACTGTTCGGTCAATAAATGCTGAATATTTTATAAAAGAATCAAAAAAAAATAAGAAGGATGATTCTAGAGATAAATAGTTCGGCGCCTTTCACTTCGTTGACAGCAAGATGATCAAATTTCAAATCTAAATTGTTTGTCTATTTAAAATGCTACATTTATTAGAAAATAAAGGGTGTCCCAATAACTTGCCAAATAACAAAAACGACATCAGCCGAAAACTTCCAACAGCGGCAACAACTAAATTGGGTAGTTCATTTAACTAGAAGGAAAAATATTGATGCTTTCAAGATGTTGACTTTCGCCACTACCTTAAACAAGATTTGGAAGGAAACTATTATCAGTATTAAAAACCGGCTAATTTCCTGAAAATTTTTTTAAGAAAAGTATTTTATAAATTTCAACTGCGCATTTAAATTCAATGGCAGATCTAAAAGAATATTTTTACAATTTTTTTAAAAATATTTAAAAATGATTCTATTTATTATCGAATAATTTCCGAAAAGTTCAATAAAATCTTATAATGATCTGATTTTTTAAGGTTTAAATTTTTTCCCCAATTTTATTGCTCGTTCAAAGATAGGGGTTGTCCAAACTAAGTAGGAGAGGAATGTATTATTCCAATATCTTATTTCAAACTTAGCGAAACTGTGTATGTGTATGCGTATGTGCTTGTATATATACATATTAAAAGGTGCACACACGCACAACACGGACATACGCATATACAGTACATACGCGCATGCGCAGATGCAGACAATGTGTGATGAACAGAGAATCAGCTCTTCATTTATAATATGGATTTCGAATTCAGTAAGGGTTATAAGGTACAAGATGACAATCTACGTTTTATTATTGTAATGTGTCTTAATGATCAATTTGTTAATTACTTCAGCCATAGTCAGTGCACTAAAAGCGTTCCTTAAATCAGTGACGAAGGAAGTGAAAAAGAGAATAACAGAAAATGATACGATGTCTGTCCGTTGTCTTTTGTGGCATTGACAAAGTCGAACTCCCAACGAGATAAGCGTAGTGCTAATTTTCTCCGTTCTTTTATCTACTTTTCCCCTAATTTTGACATTGAGCTAACAAAAGAGAACATGTGGCTGTCGGGAAGGGGGTTTAAAATCGTCTCCAGCCGAAAACGTATCAAATTGGCGGTTTGTCATATTATAGTGATCAGGCGCTCCTGAAATAGAAGGCCTTCGTTGAAGCAAGCATTTCCTGTCGATATATGCGTCACGGAGTTGAGATTATTCTGCCATAACTGTTTTCTGATTGGTCTCCTTTGTTCAACATTGAAGTGTTAATGAACAGAATCCAATCAAAGCTTTTATCCTGTAGCCAACAATTATACAGAGAACACATCGGACTACGGAATAGTTGTTTTATAGCGGGATTTCGAGGTCAGATTGACAGCGTTAAGTGCATTGTTAGCCGCAAATTAACATTTGTCATTTGTGAGTGTGTTAAAAGGGAAAATAAATAGGCTTTTGAAAGGAAGAATAAAAAAGAAAAGAAAAAACTATGAAAAGAAAGAGATTTTTTTGAAATGGAACAGCAAAACGAAAGAAAGAAAGAAAGAAAGAAAGAAAGAAAGAAAGAAAGAAAGAAAGAAAGAAAGAAAAGTAGGATCAAGCCAAACGTGGATTTTTGTCGCCATATCTGGCTGATACTCGCCGTCCACTCGTGGAAAACCGATGATTTATTTTCCACCTTGCAACTTCTTTCCTTTCTCCCGAAAAGTTGCTAGCCTCTCTCTACTCTATCGCAGATGTTCAAGCGAACTACATTCCTTAGTTCCACCAATACAAATTCTCACAGCTAGGAGGCACCATGCCACGTTCATGGCGTCAGTATTCACCTTCGTAAGGAGAAATTCCACTCAGATAATTTCTTCTCTAGACATGTCACTTCGGGAAACAGAATCCAGAGAAAATGCTTCCCCGACCACCACAATCTTAAATCTAGAGGTATCCATTAACTATCTAACATATCATAATATACACTTGTTACCTGATTGTGTAAAAAAAAAAGTTAATATTATTCCGAAGGTGATTTACTAAACTAAATATTAAGAGATCCAGATATTTTTTATCAGGGTGTATCAAAAGTATTTAGTATTATGCCAGGATAGACATTGCAGTCAAATTTTATACATGATCGTCAAAGGAAGCTAGGTGCAAGGTTGACCTGAGGGTACTCCGGTCCATCGAATACGACCTCATACCTGCATCTGGTTTTGAAAGCGTAGGAAACGAAAATGGTGGACAGATGGGAATATAAAAAAAAAACAAATAAATAAAACACATCATAGATAATTGCGAGCAGTGCTTCATACACCACAAACGGAGAATGTAATGTCTTTTGAACAGGAACAGGAACAGGGGTTGTCCATTGTTTCCTGTTTAAAAGTGGATTTCCGGTTCCTTCTAAAGTCTACTTCAACTCCATACTTCTAACGTCTCCACCTAAATTCTGAATTTTTATTTACTGTTATTTAATTAATTTTTTTTATAAATAAGAGTAGATAGGTTCGTTTATCATCCGGTTCATTCGCCATCTTGTTCTTTTGAACAGAAGTAGAAGTTGATTCATTGTCTCCTGTTTAGGAATGGGTTTCAAGTTCCTTCTAAAGTTTAATTCAATTCTATACTTCTAATGCCTCTGCCTAAACTCTGAAATTTTATTTACTGCATTTTTTTTTTTTTTTTTGAGATAGAAGTAAATAGGTTTGGTTATCGTCCAGTTTACACCCGTCCCCGGTCTCTTGAACACGAGAAGAGGTTTATTCCTTGTTTCCTGTTTAGGATTGGATTTCTGGTTTTCAATTTTAGTCTTTTCATACTTTTTCCACTCCAGTTAGCCCATGTGTCTTAGTGGCATTATTGCCTTACTTGGGGTGAATTGATTAAAAAAAAAAGGATAAATGAAAAAAATATACAAAATTATTTAAATATGTAAATATGGTCTTTTGTAGAATTCATTTTTATTAGTACTAAAACATTACGAGAATTTCTATTACAACTTACTTTTCTTTATAAGACGGGTGTTCGGCTAGTTTTTTTTAAATTACGTCATAAAAATTTAATAGTGAAAAGAAAACATAACCAATTTACAATAAAATTTTACTTTAATTGTTAATAATATTGTCTCCTTCACGCCCTCTCTTTCTCTCTCTCTCTCCATATATATATATATATATATATATATATATATATATATATATATATATATATATATGTAGTTGCATAAAACATTTTAGATGCATCAAGGGTGGTCTTCAGTGATGTTCTTCACCGCCGATTTCAGGTTTTGCATCAAATTGGTAACCCGGACCTGATTTCGGACGAGTCAGTACAACACCTTGAAAACGTCGTGTGACGCATCTCGACAGTGCAAAAATAAATAAATAAATAAATAAAAAATTCTGACATGGCTAGGAGTCCGAGCGTTCTTACTGACAAGTATATCAACGTCATCCAATGAAATAAAGGTTTTCACCCATCCCCTCCTATATATTGGTGTTTTTTACTTCATCCGGTTTCGATTCGAGCTACTCCTCCTGGAGGTATATATATATATATATATATATATATATATATATATATATATATATATATACATGGTTATACAAAAAGAAAGAGCAGTTTTCGAAAATTTAATAAAAATAAATATTAAGAGACAGAAACACTTTTAACACATTTCAAGATATGAAACGGTTAAAAGTCATTAAAATACATGAACATTTTTTCAATATTGTTTAAATTGTTCTTTTGTTGTTTTTTTTCAGATTTTTTACACATCTAAATTGTTATCATTTGTGTCAACCCTTAAAATGGTACACCACCAGAAAAAGTGTTTTGTGTACTGCGATTTTTATCTGTGGGAACATATAAAAGAAAGTGTGGTCGTTCCACCTATGTCTGCTGCTCTTGAAGATTTGAGACATCGAATTGTTGAAGCAGTGAAATCAATATCCACAGACCAATTAATGCGATAATTTGTGGCAAGAAGTGGAATACCGTTTCAATGTTTGTCGCATAACACATGATGCTCATGTTGAGTGCATAACAACCTTAAAATAAAAATAAAAACTTTGACCCTTTTCCTACCCAATAATGTGTTGAATATGTTTCTGTCTCTTAACATCTGTTTTCATTAAATTTTCGAAATCTGTTCTTTCTTTTTAAATAACCCTGTATATGAGAGAGTGACTTATTTGTTACTAGCTTCCGAGCCTACTATTTTACCAACTGAGCCACGCGTCCAGACTCAAAGAAATAAATATTCCGGTTTCTAGAATAGTAAATATTCATGTTTCATGTTTTCTGCTGATAATCCTTAAAGCTATTCACCTTCCTCCCTACGGAGTCAGGATATGATACTGTCGGAGTTAGCTCCTCCTTAATTCCCAAATTGTCACTAGGGGTCACTCTCCCTATACTATAAATACTGGGAGACTTCTTGCCTTGTTCTCTTTTCCTTCAGGCCTCGTGCCGCATCCCACCTCGCGTGGAGGTGAGGTAAATCCTCTTTTTCATTTCTTCATTTCAGCGACTACAATGTAAGCTCTCTTAAAAGATTCGCGTCTTCCCATTTGTGGGGGACGCCATGAACATTATACACACATACACGTACGTACGAACATTCGCCAAAGAACAGACAAAAACGTTTACAGACACACAAATAAATGTTATTGTCCATTGTAAAATCGTTTTGTTTAATACATATATTTGTTTATATATATATATATATATATATATATATAGATATATAGATAGATAGATAGATAGATAGATAGATAGATATATAGATATATATATCGATTTTGTTTGTCTTCTTTTCATCTTCAGTTAGACTTAATTTGAATCCAGCAATTTTCTTGTAGTTGGACCTTTTAATATTCTCTCAGGAGTTACACACGTGTTTCTAAAACAACAACACACAAACCCACACGCTCTTCTACAATACGTTTAGGATAGAGTGCCATAGGTGGACAAAGGATAACAATTGTTCGGCAAACATAGACAAACGTGCCTTCAATAATACGTAGTGTCAAAAGGACAGTTTTTCCCCATGACACCGCTTTTTAACTAACTTAAATACGAACAATGTTTATTGTTTTAAAATGCGACGATTATAATTGGAATAAAAACCTATGATGAAAATGAATTTATCCATTTTCTTTGTTCTTGAGAACTGACAACAAAAATAATAATAAACACTATTTATTTATTATATTATTTATTGGAATGGATGGTAAAACATCGGCTTGTTGGGATTGCTATGAGTTTGAATTTGTTATCAGAAGGTTTTTATATTAAGATGGTTAGTTTACGGGCATGTTCACAACATTAATCCACAACAATATAGAATAGAGACATTCAAAAACGAATCAATCACAAGGCAATTGAGTAAGGAACACCGATTATGAGATTTCAATAAAACAACATGCATTTATGTACAGTTAATATACAATTTGAAAATTTGTAGTTTGATAATGCAAGAAATTGACCATTGGTAAATTGGGCCTCTTATTGATTTACAGTTCGAAATTGTTCAAGTGTTTAAGAACTGGTCAAACAGAGTTAAGTGGAAAATATACAGAAATTTGTGTAGTTTGTATGCGTGTAGTTTGATAAAGCAAACTTTTCTAAGACACGAAAGATAAAAATTTGACGGATGGCATGATGAAGTGACACGGTACATAGAAGAATTTATAATTGTTGTCATTATGGTTACTCTCAGATGATGATTCTTTTATTATTTTAAAACATTTTCGAAGACTTTATTTTTAAAATCCATCAATATTTTCCTACCTATCTAAAAAGGAGATTTATACTATTACCCTTCCCGCCTTTCATACATACAAAAACCGAGAGAGACAGAAGAAATTTGTTATTGTTTTGTTAGAACGCTCCATCCGTTCACTTGCACTTAGAAAATAAGAAAATACATCGTTCTTCGTGACCTGACATCGGAGATGAAAATAACAGCTAACGAACCTAGCATTAAAGCCATCTAAAGCACAACTTAAACTATAATTTTGTTTGTATGTAAGATTTCGTACTCCTGCTGATTTGTCCGCAATGAACTGACACACTGACTTTTTAATAGATTCTGTGCTTCAGCTCAATGGTGAGAAAAGATGCTCGGCGGTTGAAAGCTACTAATCGAATTTTTCTAAATATTTATCCAGGTTACCTTACTCTGACACAAAACCAACAAACAAGAAATACCTAGTGAGAATTGGACTCACTGCTTGCTAGTAATGGTATGCTAGATTAGTTCGCTAGCCATTTACGCTATATGTGTTGAGATCAATAGAAACTCATTACTCAACTACTAAAAAGAAAATGTATTCTAAGCCATGTCAACATGCGTCTCATCTAATGCAGTTTCGTTCAAGACTATATATTTTATAATTAATAAACATCTATAATTCCGAATAAATATGTATATAAAAACAGTTATGCAAACGTTTATATATAAGAAATAAAAAAAAAACCAGCAGTATATGAGGGGAGCGTGAAAAGCCTTTTATTTATTGGCTCACGATGACGGACATATTTCAATATGAACGGTCGGACACCTTGCTATGTCGATAGGATTTTCATTTTTGCAATGTCGACGCTTTCGTGACTCGTCCGGTGGCAGGTCGGGGTTGCTGTTTCAGCCCATATGATGCAAAACCTGAAATCGACGATGAGGACAGTGCATCTAAAATGTATTATGCAACTATATATATTATAAATGTTATTATTACCATGACCTATCATTTTATTTTACTGTTTGTACTATATCACCATTCTTTTTACTATTACTAGTATCAATATTACTTATTATTATTATTATTATCATTACATTTATTATTATTTTATTACTGCAAATCTTTAATTTTTATTAATTTTATCACTATTTTTAAGCAAAAAAAAGTGTTACTTCACCTGATTTCCAAGTGTATATTTACAACAGCGTCCGTAAATGTCATTTTTTAAACGAACATTAGAATTTCTAATTTTTATTTTCAACTTTAAGTGTAAGTTTGAGCCTATATTCAAATACAAAATTAGATTATAGAGCAATTAAATATTTAACAACACTAATAATTCATCCAAACAACACCACGAACTCGACAGACCCAGAAATATTAACCAAACTGAAAACAACGATCAGTACCTGAAGATTGCATTAAGCATAAAACTCCGAGTCGTACTGTCGGCGTGGGTATTATGTATTTCTATTAATATAAACTTAATAGCTCTGTCATTTAGCATTGAGCACCGTTTTTCTTAGACCAAAGAATGTATGTATGTATTTGTATGTGAACATTTACACGCACATTTATTTATATTTATTCATTTGATTATATTCATATATATATATATATATATATATATATATATATATATATATATATATATATATATATATATATGAGAGAGAGAGAGAGATATTAATTCCCCATTGACTTATATATACACTAATGAAGTAGTGACACTTGGTCTGAAGATCGCACTGAGGAGTGAAACTGGTAGTTACCATGCAATGTGTATTCTATATCTATAAATGTTCTATCTCCGATATCAAGAACTCTTGAGAGAGAGAGAGAGAGAGGGGGGGTTGTGCGTAAGACGACGAGGGAAAGAATAGTTAATATTGACAATTTTCACAGAATTTGGAACTATAACAATTTACCGACTATTTCAAGGAAATAATTATTACTTTAATTATTGTCATAGTTGTAGTCATGTCGTTGGAAGTAATGTTATAATTGCTATTATAAGGTTTACTTAATAATTATCTTAATTATTATTATTATTAATGTATATCGCCAGACTAATTTTGGGACATTATTAAGCACCAAAGAAAAATAATTGGCAATATTTCAGAGTTATATTGCATGATTTTATTGTAAAAAAAATATGCAAATTAAAATAACATGGTTCGCTTATAAATGTTACTTTATAGGTGGATAAATATAGGTCAAAATCCGAAGTAGTAAGTGGGACTGGAAGCCTTAGGTATTGTTTGATCATACTAGATTATTATCTTTTACATTGATGTTCACCCGGTACACGGCCCGAAAGCCACTCGAGGTAGAGAGTTAACAGAGGCATAGCTTATGGGTATACTCGGGGAAGATAAAGATGACGGTTGACTCTAGTCTTGAACAGGTTAAGACTGTATTGATCGGGGAAGCATCCTCTTGGGAGTCGTTTCCACAAAGTAGTGGTTCGCGAGAAGAAGCTACTCGTGTGGAATTTATATCTCACCAGTGGAATACAAAGGGAATGAGGGTGGTTTGCTACGATGTGCATGATATGGCGGAACTTAGCCGTGAAGGTTAGATCTGGTGGAACTAAGGAATGTAGTTCGTTTGAACATTTTCCATGGAAATAGCGATATAGCAGCGACAAGGGCTGCGACGTTTCGTCTGTGAGAAAAGGGGTTTTAGGATGGAAAATAATTTGTCACGCACAAGGACGCGGGGATATTTTTGGACTCTACTGAGACTGGAAAGTGAAGACTGGGCAGCTCCTGCCCATATATTACGCTGATAAACATAGGGTTAGTTTCAGCTTTCACCCGATGGCCATTATTTTCGGCGTGCTTGCCCATAAAGTAATATAAACCGTATATTTCTTGTTGCCTGTCAACTGGCTGAGACGAGTATACCTTTACCACTCTCGCCAGATAACAGTGTACAAAATAGCAAAACTGCAAAAATAATAATTTGAGGAAAGACTAGAGTCAAGCAGTACGCATAGTATCCATAAGTAAAAGATAAATTAACACATTACATATTAAACAGGCAAACAAGACATGAGTATTTCCTTATACATCGAACATATACTATCAATCGAAATTTGACAAAGTAATCGCCCCTGAAAAAACAAAACAAAAAAAATACAAATATAGATCATGGAGGCACAACGAAATTAGGTGTGTCAACTTATGCATGGAGAGAAAAGGGGCACGTTAAGACTTATGAGATGAGACTGAATTAATTGATAATAAAAGAAAATAAGAAGGCTGAAGAAACCCTCAAATATATGCTCCATATCCCAGTCAGTAAGCTAAGCGTAGAAAATAAGCACTGCATGACGCTCTACTAGGAAAAGGAAATAAGAGGTTAAAAAAAAACAAACATACCGGCAAAGAGTCCAACGGGACATGACATAATGGATACTAACGTTAGTTACTGCGGTATAGGTTAGAAGGCAGATCGTGAGCACAGTGGCTCAGTCGGAAGAGCGGAGCTGCACCATAAAAGATTAAGAAAGAATGAACCTCTCGGACACTGAAGGCCAGTAAACGAAAAAAAAAAAAATTAAATATACTGTTTAATAAATAAACGGAACAAAAGTTATTGGTATGCCAGCAATTGATTAGTGAATTTAACAATTTTAATTTTGATATTTCTTTCTGTGAATATAGCATCTCGATAAGCGTTTAAACTGATAAAATAACACAGGTTAAAGGTCAAGGATAAAGTACAAATTCAATAGGTCAGAAAGTACATTCTAAAGCCTTGTTTTCATCGACACAGATCTTATCTAATTATGACCGACAGCGGACCAAAAATCAACGTCTTATGATACATCTCAAAATAATGTTAATAATAATAACAATAATAATTGCTTCGCTGCCTCTTGCTTTCCTGCTTGTTGGAAATCCTTCTCTGTGGTTCCAGTCTTCTTTAAGAACTCAGGTGAACCGTCCGACCCTTCCATCTATTGGCCTATTAGCCTTCTATTTCTTTTTGGTAAATTACTAGAGGCCCTAATCAATGCTGAATTAAGAAATAAGAATCTTACATCGCATTGCGTCCATTCAGACAAGCAACATGGCTTTCGTTTCGCTAGGTCAACTGCTGATATATTGACGATCAATGCGGAAAGAGTTTATCAAGCTATAGATAATAATGGTAAAGCTCAGACTGTTGCTTTAGACATTTCGAAAGCGTTCGACAGGGTTTGGCATACAGGTCTTCTTCACAAGTTGAAAAGTTATGGTGTCTCCGGGCAAATGTTTGAACTGAGTCAGTCTTATCAAATCGTGAAATAAAAGTTATTCTTAACAGCCATTTTTCGAGATTTTTTGTAGTAATGCAGGTGTCCCCCAGGGCTATATCATTGGTCCTACTTTGCTTTTAATTTCATTAACGACCTTCCCCATGGCATCAGCTCTCATCTTGATATCTATGCCGTGGATACAACCATTTACTCTTGTCTCGATATTAAGTCTGATCAGTTCGATAATGTCAAATTGGTGTCCGAAGTCATAAACGATCTTCAGTCTGTTGCTAAGTGGGGCAAAGAAAGGCTTGTTAATTTTAACACCTCCAACACAAAACCACTCTCTATTAATCCTCTGAGAGGCCACTTACTGCCTTCCATCAGCATGGCTGATACTAACGCCCAGGAGAGTGACACTTTGCATCTTCTCGAGCTAACATTTTCGGGTGACATGAAATGAAAGGACTATACTGAATCCATTGCTAGGTCAGTTGCTTAAAAGTTATTTCACTGTGTTGTGCAAAACATTTTTTTCTCCAGAATTTATCTTACATATCTATACGTAGACCATTCGTCCATGCTTAGAATATTGCTGTCACATATGGTTTGGTGCTCCGGCTATATATTTAGAGATTTTTGATAAAATCCAAAGAATCAGCAATGTTATTGGTCCTGACTTGGCGTCTCCAATTCAGTGACCTCCCCACCGCCTTAAAGTTGCTTCCTTGTGCCTCTTCTATAAATACGAGCTCTTTGCTATGGTACCTAGACTTTATGAATTTAAGCACAGTACCAAAATGGCAACGAGGTCTCATCAATGTACAGTTGACTTAGCTAGATATAACCGTGAGTTATATGCTAGCAATTTCTTTTCTCGCACTTCCTGCTTGTGGAACTCCCTTCCGGCTCCATGTTTTCCAATTTGAACTACTGATTACGCTATACGCGTCACTAACAACTTCACCACCCATACAATATATATATATATATATATATATATATATATATATATATATATATTAAAAATGAGAACAAATAGAGTCCAATTCCAACGTTCGTAACATTCAATTTAAAACAGGGCTCAATCCAAAGTACATCAGTATTCTTTATTTAAGGATATTAAATCAACATGTTAAAAAACATGTTTTGTTATTTCTCTTAAAACTTGTTCCGCCATACCTTTACACAAGCTCACGAAGTATGTTATGCGTTGTTTTCCTCTGTCCCGCTTGTCTTCAATCTGTCCTGTGAGTATCAGATTTCCCAAGTCCTCTTTCCACATTATGTGCTCTAGAAATTTCAACTGTCTCTTCCTGATGTAAAGTATGTTTCTTTTTTGTTTCCATTTTCTCTAAAACTTTGTCGTTGCTCACATACTCGCTGCAGCATCCTCCTATTACTTCAAGTCTCTTCTTCATCTTCATCGTCCAGCATTCACTGCCATATAGGATGACAGATATCATGTTCAGTATAGTCTCTAATGATACACAAACTGTCCATAACATCACACGCGTAAACTATACATACACGCGCACATGCGTGAACATTCACTTACTTATTTTCATTTCAAGTGCAGGTACACACTCTTATTATTATTCCTAGCAGTCCCCAAGCCTGACGTCAGCGTCCTTATTATTATTAATTTTTTTAATCGAATTCACCCCAACCAAGGCAATAAAGCCACTAAGACACAATTGGTTACTGGGTATGGAATAATTAGAAAACTAACATTATGTTGATTCTTTGTTTCTAACGAAATGTTTTTTGCTTCTTAATACTCTGCTTAACTTTTGGAAGGCATCTTTCGCTATCCCAATGCGCCTTCGGATTTCAGTGTCATACTTTCCGTCCTCTGTTAAAACACTTCCCAGATATTTAAAATTTTGTTCGGGTTTAATTTTGATATCTCCAATTTGTAATTTGCATTTTGGGCTCACACTTTTGCATTTTGTTAGGCTTCCGTAACGCCCCGTTACACCCAACAACGCTTCACGTTTTTTGTTTTGCCACTTTTGTTTGAAAATGTATTGCTTTGATTCTATAATCTGTCAAGGATAAATAGATTCATTGCAGGTTACACAAGATAAGTGCGAAGACTGTTTCTCCTGTGAGAGATTTTTCAATATGCCTCTTCTCGAATCCATTTCATGTTAGATGACATCATAAAATGCTTCCTTAATTGAAAATATTTTCAGATTCAAATAAAATATTAGATTTCATTACATCCTTGTTAACCAATGACTTTTCTAAAACGGCAGCATATTTTGTTACGTTCTTACGCTTATTAGAAGGCTATTTTTCTAATTATGATTGTAGTAATTTGCTCTTTCACGGAGTCGGTCTTTTCAACTCACAGTTTTGTAAAAATCTTGAAACAATTTACTCTTACCATAATAAAGACACTACCACCTGGTTTTGCCATTACAATCGGGAGAATTTCAGATTAAAAATTAAAACACTTGGAGTTAGTTACAAAAGACCTTGGCGTAATATAGTAAAATCAATGGGTGGTATACAAAATCCTTATAGTAATTAGCATCATTGGAAAAGAAAAAGAAAATTTATTTGGATGTCTGGTGCAATCGCAGATTTTACGCTTCGATTTTTCTGGTAAAATTAATGAAATAATTGTTTCTTTGTTCCATGTGTTCCGACTCGTAAGGTTAACCTTGTAAGATTGTAAACGCTGACGAAACTTTTATAAAATCTGAATTGAACTTAAATAAGTCTGTCGTCTGATTTGAAATGTTCCATTAAGTAACCAGTGATTACATAATATTTTAAAAGCTATGATTATTCCATCAGTGGACATGTCAAACAATTATGCAAAAAAGACAAAAAACATTGACATTGGCTAGACAACTAATGAATATCTGTTTTACCGATTATCTCATTAACACGGAGAGGCATTCGGTTGGTTTTGATTGTTTGTCAAAAATTGCTGGCAATTATCAGAATTTTATTCTATTGTCTGCTCTGTTCTATCTTATTAAAGAAATTATGTACGTGGCCATTTTTGTTTTTAGCTCAATTTTCGCAGTGATTAACAATATGTCATGGACATTTTTGTGACACATTTTTTATATATTGTATGTAAAAATACATACATCCGACAGAAGCAAAGTGTAAATAAAAATAAGTCACCAGTTATTTTTATATAATTAATATGACACGTCACTTAACACGTGATCTGAATGTTTTATCTCAGAATTTCAAAGATGAAGAATTTTTTTATGATTTAATATTTCTTCAAACCATGAATTCCATCTCGGCTCTACAACAATTTCAAATAATCAGCTCTCGAAACATCTTCAGGTCAACCCAGCATCAAGCCAATAATCTT